>CM066031.1:937937489-938457473 GCA_033557465.1 Ichthyophis bannanicus
TTCCCAACAATGACCAATCTAGGTCACAAGTACCTAGCAGTTTCCTCAAAAGATGTAGATTCCACAATGCTTGTACTGGGGCAAGCAGTGGATTTCCCGGTCCCCTTTAATAATGGTTTATGGACCTTTCCTCCAGGAACTTGTCCAAACCTAATTCAAACACAGCTACACTAACAGCTTTTACTACGTCCTCTGGTGGTGGCTCTTCTCTGTACCTTTTCTTATAACGCTATATCCTTTTTAAGATACGGTGACCAGAATTGCACACAATATTCAAAGTGTGGTCGCACCATGGAACGATACAGAGGCACTGTAATATCCTTTGTTTTATTCTCTGTTCCTTTCCTTATGATACCTAGCATTCTATTTGCTTTCTTGGCCGCCACAGCACACTGGGCAGAGGGTTTCAACATGTTATCCATGGTGATGCCTAAATCTATTTCCTGGGTGGAGGTTGCTAATATGGAACCTTGCATTGTGCAACCATAATTTGGGTTGTTCTTTCCTAGGTGTATAACTTTGCACTTGTCCACATTAAATTTCATCTGCCATTTGAACATCCAATCTTCCAATTTATCAAGGTCCTCTTGCAATTTTTTACAATCCTCTTGGGTTTCAACAACTTTGAATAATTTTGTGTCATCTGCAAATTTTATCACCTTACTTGTTATTCCCATGCGGCACTCCAATGAGCCGATGCAGAAAGACCAACGTGCGCTTTGCGCGAATATAACGCAACTTATAAGCACAAGTTCCGACAGACCAAATGCAGAAAAGAGAGTGACGCACGCGTAAACAGCAAAGGAAAAGCAGGGTACACAGTAACACCGAGCGTATTCAAATTATAGGCAAATGAGCTGCATGGATTAAGACGGCATGCTAATATTGTCTGTACCCGATGCAGAGAAACCCATAGATCACTGCGTAACCAGTCGAAGCGCTAATATCTCTACACTTGAGTCAGAGGTGGCTTAAATGTCTGGATCATCTGAGGGGAAGTGTCAAAGCCCCCGATGCCATCAAAATACTATCAGGGGGCCAATGTCTCTGACAGAAACTAAATCCCAGGTGGCCCAGCAGCCCTGATCCCCACTCAACCACCTACTTATTAGGTTTTTTTATACCACTTTATCATTTTTGTCAAAGCAGTTTATATTGTAACTTAAAATTGTTAATGGGGACATTGATAACTTAGATTCTTCTGAGCATGGAGAGTTAAGTAACTTGCCCAAGGCGTACTAGTGGGAATCAAACCCTGGTTGCTTGGTTCTCAAGCCAATGCTTTAAGCACAAGGCTATTCCTCCACTCCAATTAAAACTAACCCTGGTGATCCAGTGGCCCCGATCCCCCCACCCACCAACCCAATTAAAAATAACCCTGGTGGCCCATTGGCCCCGAACCACCCATCCAATTAAAAATAACCCTGGTGGCCCAGAAGTCCAGATTCCCTTACCCTCCTCCCAGTACTTTTACAAAGGAGCGGGAGTGTTGCCCATGCGCTCCCGCTCCGCCATCTTGAAAAATGGTGGTGCCTAGTCCCACACAGTGCATCTAGGGATGCACCGTGTGGGCTCAGACTGCCATATAAGGCATTTTCTTCCTTATATGGCAGTCTGACCATGCCTGGTGCTCCCAGGGTGAACTGTGTGGGGACATTTTTCAAAGTGGCGGCGCAGGAGTGAGAGCACGTGAGTAAAGCGCCCGCTTCTTTGTAAAGGTACTAGGAGGGAGTGGGGGGTTTAGGAACGCTGGGCCACCAGGGTTATTTTTAGTTAGGTGGATGGGGGGATTGGGGCCGCTGGGCCACCAGGGTTATTTTTAGTTTGGTGAGTGAGGGGATCGGAGCCGCTGGCCCATGAGGGATTTAGTTTCTGCCAGGGCACTGGCCCTCCAACAGAATTCTGATGGCATCAGGGGTTTTCCCCGATGCCTGGATCATCTGACTTGACACTTTCCCTCAGATCAGAGGTACTCAAATCCAGTCCTAGAGGGCCACAAACCAGTCAGGTTTTCGGGATATCCCTAATGAATATGCATGAGATAGATTCAAATACAATGGAGGCAGTGCATGCAAATGTATCTCATGCATATTCATTAGGGATATCCCGAAAACCTGACTGGTTTGCAGCCCTCCAGGACTGGATTTGAGTATCTCTGCCTCAGATGTTCCAGGTATCGGGGAAAGCCCCTGATACCATCAAATATTGTTGGGGTGCATATTCAAAGTAGCCATGTGGTGCCCCTTTTTCTCTGGGAGAGCATGCCAAACTTGCGCCAACTTCTCTGCGCATGTGTTTGGCTTGCTGTCCCAGTTTAACACTGCCATTTGCACCAGAGTTTAATGCATGGCTAATTTGCATATGCGCTCCTTTCCGCATACCAGTGTTGAAGTTGCGCACTATCAGTGCACTGAATAGAGATGTTCAGAGTTGATGGCGAGCAACTTTAGGTCCGGCTTTCTGCATCAGCCCCCTAGTTTGTGTGGGCTAAGGATGGAGAAGAGATGGGTTGAGTTTATTGGAAGCGGTGCAGTGTGCATTCAGGATGGCAGGGCTGGATTTAATTGGTAGTGGTGGTGTCATACAGCACTTCCAGTTTTCACACACAGCTTGGGGATCTCCAAGTGATCATTGCTCATCCTACTGTAAAGTCTTTCCTGTACATAGAAGCATACAGAATAAAGGTGTACAAAATAATTTCCAGTTTCAAAACTCATGAGAATAAACTGTTGAATTCTAAGTGTTTTCAATTTCAAATTCCTTGTCTGTGAATTGTAAAGGTTCCTCTCTAGCCTGCATGAAGTGACAGCTGCATCACCCCTGTTTAAATCTTTTTTTAAATGAGTCTCTGATGTCAACATGCTAAGCTGGAGTCTCAGTCTTCTCAGAAAGATGTTAATCCGATTAAAGGCCAGAAGTTTTCCCAATGTCTTTCTCTTCATGCCAGCTGCCTTGCATTTATTTTCCTTCCTTAGTTTTGTCATCAGATTTTCTCTCTCTTCCTCAGGTAGGCTTTCTTGCTTTCGGTTAACTGCTTTTGCTTATGAAAATAACAAAGGGACGTTGCCAAGATCCAAAACACAAGATGGACTCGACTCAATCTCTTAAAGTTTATCGGCAAGATTTTACTTTTTTGCTGTTAGAGTTTTGCTGAAGGAAAAAAAATTGGATGGTGGAGTTTCCGATTTCCGGGATCGGAAAAAAAACCCCTTTCGGTGGAATTACTGTATTTTTCAGCTTGTTCTAACTTTGATGCTTCCAAAAAATTCTATCTGTCGTGTTTGTTTGCTTTGGTAACTCTGTTCTATAGGAAACGGTTTTCCTTTCAGTTGAAGGAGCTCAGAATAAAATATGCTTCTGTAAACTACGGGGAAACCCTTCTCCATCGTTTCAGGGTTACTGAAGAGCGCAAACAGTTGTCGGAGTTTCCCGAGTTAAAAGAGAAAAGCACTGGACTCCCCAGCCTGTAAAACTCCCAAAGGTCAGATGGGAATAAGGTCTTCGCGTCTTGAGGCAAGCATACCATCATTTGGGAAACAGGTTTTACGTCTTATTTTCCTAGAAGTGACATTTAAATTACGCCGCCAAATCTCTGAAGTTAGATCCTAAAGTAACCTGTCAAAGGCAGAGCCTGGGCTCGTTTGGAGCAAGTGCAGCGGTCACCCTCTGTCCTATATGTGAAGTTTGGCGCACGAGGAGCCCTCAGCCCCCAGTCTCAGCTCAGCTTATGGTGCTGCTGTCCAGCCCCCGGGCAGGGAAGGTAGGCAGCCAGCCGCAGCAGGAAGAAGAGGGGCTGCTCTGGCGGGGCTCCGGGGACCCGCTGCCCCAGCTGCTGGCGGCCGTGCCCCGGCCCGTGGAGGAGGAGGAGGAGGGGGGCGACTATGAGGAGTTGGAGGATTTCTCGGACCTGCCCGACAGCCGCAGCACCGCCTCGGATGACTCCTTCTACCCCCCGGAGGTGGAGCGCTGGGACGCGGCGGAGGAGCCCGGCGATTGGGACTGGGAAGAGGAGGAGGAAAGCGGCGGGGGACGGAGCTCCCCAGAGCCCCTCTCGCTCTTTCGGGCCTGTTGCAGCAACAACGCCGTGGTGCTGCGGGCGCTGCTCCGCCAAGGGGTCACGGCCCAGGAGGCGCGCGAGACGGACAGGAACAGGAGGGTGAGTGAGTGAGTAAGTGAGCGCGCGCCACGCGCCACAGCCGAGAGAGTCATTAACATCCCTGATCACAGCTTGCTTGCTCTTCTCTTATTTATGATGGCCGTTGTCAGATAGCATGCTCCAGCAGTGATGACCAATGTTTCATTTCATTTGTACGGACCAATGTCGCCCACCTATAGAATGCGCTCTGGATACTTTCCTGTAAGACACAAAAAGGGGTTGTCAAGCCTACTGAAGTCTTGACTTGTTGCCACGATACAGATTTCAAACTAGTGCAAACTTATTGAAGCCAATTGGGGATGCCACGCTCGGTACAAATTACCCATCTGGACAGAGTGAAGGAATTTGCTCATTACTGGGGTTGATTGAGCACTAGCAGCACTGTCACTTATAATTCAATCCCCTTTGGTGTTTATTCATAGTTGTACTAGTAGTAATAGGGTGGCTTATTTTGATTATGTTGCTGTTATTTTAATAATAATAACAATAGGGATTTGTATAGTACTGAATGCGGCAGGGCAGAGTGGGATAAGTATTCTAGTACAATATCTCTCTGCCTCCAAAAACTTAAAATCTTAACAGCTAGAGTTACTAAAATGCACAACTACATTTGTGTGCAATAACAATGTTAATTAATATTATTAGTAACTAGGTCTCATTGCATAAAGTGGAACTTGTGCTAAAATAACACGCATTATCAGTGTTACCCACTTATAGCTAGGGTTACTATCTGAGGGCATGGGAGATATGACTTGCCCGAGGTCACAAGTGTCAATAGTAGCAGGATTCAAATCATAGATGTAGTTGGGGTGGGCATGGAGGATAGTGACCTCTTACTCGAGATGTTGCAGGCAGTAATGTTGAAATGGTCCTACTGCCCCCAAACACCAATTTGACTTTCTTACCTTTTGCTCCCCTTCCTTCCTTCAAAGTAAGCAAATTACATCAATGATTCAAACTCTGGTTTCCCTGGTTCTCAGCCCATTTCTCTAATCATTAAGCCACCTTTCTCTCAGCAATGGCCGGATATGCAATGCTGCTCCAGATTAAATATCTCTATGTGGGTGCAAGCACTGGACAAATGCAGTCTGGATTTCTCAAGTGGTGTGGATGTAGAAGGCAAGTTCTTAGCTCCAAGCAGAAAGAGCTAAGGGGATGGAAAGGAGGACCAGTTTTCAGAGAGCTGCTGTGGGAAATCCTGGGGATAGATGATGAGGGCAGGTGCGAAGGTATTCCGTGAACCTTCAGCTTGTACCCCTTCCCAATCAGGGCCGGTTTTAGGACGTGGCAAACAGGGCAATTGCCCTGGGCCCTCATGCCATATGGGTCCCCAAGTCTGTTTCAAGTTGAAAGAAGCATAATCTGCAGGCTGGCTTTGGAGTCCCCTTACCAGTTTCTGCCTTGGGCCCCTGCATGCCTAACACCATCCCTGCCCTTATTGAATTGACTTTCAAGCTCTTAGACCTTCCTTCAGAATTTTGATACCTAAACATAACAATCATACTCACCCAAAGACCACACTTCAGAAAAAATTTGTAAAAATCGCATAAATGGACATCACAGGACCAATTTTCAATGGCAGCAGCTGACACGTTAATTTAACCATCAAAGCTGGTGTTTAATATGTATATTCATTGCCATCTCGTGTATTGTCAGGGGCGCTGAATACATGTGGAATGTGGTGACCACCACAGCCACTATGCATTTAGTATAGGTCCGCTGTTCAGCGGGTCTAAATCTAAAGCTTATCTGGATAGTGTCTGACTATCCCTGCTATATCAATAAATTCACGGCACTCAGCGCTTTACCTGTGCGAGCAGTGCAGTCATACAGGGCCAAAGAAATAGGGATGCATTTGGGGCTGCTGGCCTCGACTCCCTCCCATGCTGCCTGCCCTTGCCCCGCTGCCGCTGCTTTTTCTGTTGCTTTTGCGGCGGCAGCAGCAATGGCCGTAGCAGAGTAGACATCCAATTGAAAAAAAGAAAAGACGCGGGTCTTTCTGACTCTGCATGTGCATGCAGGTCTGATCCCTCCCTCCTCTGATGTATGCTTGCGTCAGAGGAGGGAGGGGGGAGGTCAGCCATTCAAGCGCGGAGTTGCAAAGACCCACTTTTTTTTTGTCAACTGGATGTCTGCTCTTGCTGCCATCGCCACCGCCGTCACCGCAAAGGCAACATGAAAAGCGGCAGTGGTGGGACAAGGGCAGGCAGCACAGGGGAGAGTCAGTTGGTTATAGGGTAAGATGGGGAGATGTCGGGCATGGGGCAAATGACAAACCTGTGAATGGGGAGGGGGCGCCAGATGTGCAAGTCACACAGGGTGCATTTATGGCTTGATACGGCTCTGACGGCACTGTTCTTGTTTTGTTCTCCCTCCACCTCTTCACTATGGGGGTCATTCTGAGGCATGAATCCCAGCAGGACATCCATCCCTGCTATTCGTGCCGGCTCCTGCCCCTGTTTAACTTCCCCACCGGTTGTGCAGGGAAGTTATACAGGGGCGGGGAAGGGGCGGCACGGGGACGGAGAGTGGGCGGGGTGGGTGAGGTGGAATAATTTCCGTGCACGTTTCTTTTGGTCAGAATCAGGGCGTGGAAGGGGCTGGGGGGGGGGGGGATACAAAGTTAATTCCCCGCAGTCCGACCCTGGCCTTAGGAGGCTGGATCGGAGTCAGGCTGCGGGGAATTAACTTTTTTAGCAGCCTGCCAGCATCGCGGCTTTTAAATGGAGCTGCGATGCCATGGCAACATGATGCCATGGCACCGCAGCTCCATTTAAAAGCCGTGGCTGAATTAGCCAGGCAGTGCCTGTATGTGCAGGCCGGGATTGAATCGCTGTCCCAGCCTCCACATACAGGCTTGTTCGTGATTCTGATCCCGCTAGATGTGTCCCGTGGGATCAGAATCGCGATCTCGTACAAAGGAGATGTATGTCAAGATCGGAATTGGGTCCTATATGGATAGTATCAGGCTGATTAGAGAGATCTTTATTTTATTTATTTAACAAGTTCTTTATACCGCCTTATCATAAAAAATCAAAGCGGTTTACAGAAGAACTCAACAATTTTACAAAGAACTCATGGAATAGGTAGGAGTGACATGCAGGACATGCTTGGAAGCATAACATGTATATTTTAACATTTCTGCATTGATTGATCAGAGCGTTGGGGGGGGGGCGATGTTTAGGCTTGGGTGTTTTGGGGGGTGGATTGCAGTGTTAAATCATTGAAGTGTTCTATGAGGAGGAATGTTTTCAGCTTTTTTCGGAAGTCTTTTAAGTCTGTGGTGGATGTCAGTGCTTCGGGAAGGGAGTTCCAGATGGCAGGTGCTGCTAATAATAAGGCTCTTTTGATCGTGGAGTTGTTTGCTTTGATGAATACTCTGGGTGTTTGGATGCTGCCACTGTTCCGTTGTCTTCGTGGTCTGTTGTTGGGTTGGGTGTTGATTAGTTCCTGGAGCGTGAGCGCTGAGAGGTTTTGTTTGATTTTGAAGATGGTCAGCACTGTTTTGAATCTGATCTGCGAGGTGATTGGGAGCCAGTGGAACTGGTATAATATTGGTGTTATATGGTCAGATTTTGTAGAACTGCTGATGATTTGGGCAGCCAAACTTTGTGCCAATTGTAATGGCTTGATAGTTTGTTTGGGGAGATTATCGATGATAGAGTTGCAGCAGTCAAGTAATGGAAAAATGATAGCTTGAAATACTGTGCAGAAGTGGTCCTGGCTGAGGAGAGGTTTGAGTCTGTGGATAGTAGCCATTTTGTAATAAGCATTTCTAGTGATTTTGTTGATGTGCGCTTTTAGGTTTAGGTTGGTGTCCATGGTGATTCCCAGGTACCTCACTTCTTCTTTTACAGGGATGGAAACATTTGCCAAGGTGATTGATTCTGTGGGTATAAAGGAGGTGTTCCTCATGATGATTAAGGCTTCAGTCTTCTTAAAGGTTGTTATTTGATAGTGTAAATGGGGGCGCTGGTCGTGAATGTCCACAGTCTTGGCAAAGGCAAAATATTATTATGACTTGCAAAGGAGTATGGGGGTTGTAGTTCATTCATACCAGAATCAGCCGTTCACAAAATAATGAGTTGTGATGCTCAAGTGTAAGCAAAGAAAAACAGATTTTATTCATGGGGTTAATTCTCCCACACAGATTTACTTGGTAACACAAAAGGACACTTGCTTCAAGTATTGTACTCAGGAAAAACAAAACATGATATAAGGTAACTGAACTTCTTAAGCAATAAATCAATAAAGACCTTGATGGGAAACAGAAAAGGTCTTTTTGATGGCCCCTGCTAATGACCTTCTTAGCAGTGCTCCAAAAGGCAAAAACAAATCCAAAAGTAACAAAAAAACTGTTCTTTATCAAGGATAACTTTCTTCTATTCACACACACACAAAGAAGAAGTTTCCTTCTAGAGCTCACGTGCACTAGTGCCTGGCTCAATTACAAATAATTAGCCAGCTGCAAACCCCTTTGCTGATTCACTCTCTCTACGTGGCTCAATCCTACCCTAAAGCTTTCTTGCAGAGACTTTTCTGGGTAGATCAAAGAACAAGTTACAGTTCCTTTTGGTGGTTGTTGTATTAGTGAGAAACTACTTTAAAACAGCAGCCTAGACAGGGAGCAATCCATGTATTCCAACTGATCATTTGATAAATTTCCTTCTTCCTCAAATATCATGGAATCAATATCATGGTCTGGCTCAGAGGAATTCCTTAATTGATCACTCTCAGAATAATACTTGTTTCCCTGCTGTCTTCCAGATGAAGAGCTAGGGCATAGATCAAAGTTCATACCTGAGCTTCCCTTGCTGTTAGGTTTTCCTCTCCTGGTATCCTGGCCAGTAAGTAGTCCAGCTTTTATGTCCAGCCTTCCAATCAAGATCCCTGGACACTGGGTCTCTCTTCACATACCTTCTTGCACCGGTCTTAGGGCCCCTTCCAAATGCAGCCGTCTCCCTTAAAGGTGCCGTTTGGGAGTTCCTGGCTCTATAACCCCAATCCTCTGGCTTCCTCCAGTCCAATGGAGTATGCTTGCCTCTGGAATCACTCCTAACACACGTACTGCTGTGGGCTCCTTCTTTAGACCTCCAAGATGTCTTTCTGTTCTTCCTTCCACGTTGCTTCGGCTGTTGTAGTTCTCTCTCTTCTTTCTGCAATGGCTTCTGTTTCTGGATCTGCAGCTTCTGCTTCTCCCTGTGCTCACCGTTCTCCCTGTTCTGTCTCTGTGTAGAATATCTTTTACTTTTAAAGTGCTTAGAGGGACACTCCACCCTAGCACAGCCCAGGTGTGCTGAATCAAGCCCTGCCCTTGGAGATGAGTGATTGGGGATTACCTCATAGCTCTCCTGATTGAACACACGTTTCCCCACTTCAGCCCTTCTAGAGGCTGTTTGAAACCTGGTGCATTCTGGGACTGGTAGTCTTTTATGAAAACATTCTGTTTTAGTATTTCTACCATCAAAGACAGGTTGCTTGTTCAGAGCCAATTCACCTCTTTTATAGCTCCCTCCTGAACTATGATAAGCTTCCTTATCACATACCCCCCTGCTTAAGTTATTACGGACTGATGCAACTGGTGAAACTTCTTCCTTACAGTCTGTAATACGGGAAAGGGCATCCGCATTTTTGTGTAACTTCCCAGCACGATGTTCCACTTGAAAATCAAATGCCTTTAAGGCCATGTACCAGCGTGTCAACCTGGCATTGTGGTTCTTCATTTGTTGCAACCACTTAAGTGGGGCATGGTCTGTAACCAGTTTGAACTTCCTCCCTGTAAGGTAAAACCTTAATGCCTCCACTGACCACTTTATAGCTAAACATTCCTTTTCTATTGTGGAATACTTCTGTTCAGCCGGTGACAATTTCCTGCTCAGGTACATCACAGGATGCTCCTCCCCTTCATGACATTGGGATAAAACAGCTCCTAGCCCTACATCCGAGGCATCTGTTTGAACCAAGAAGGGTTTCCTGAAATCCACCGCTTTCAGTACTGGTCCTGTACACAACTTCCCTTTTAGGACTGAAAATGCTTTTTCAGCTTCAGGAGTCCATTTCAGCTGGTTTGGGCAATTCTTCCGCAGCATATCAGTAAAAATTTCACTTTTCTCTGCAAACTGTGGTATAAATCTGCGGTAGTATCCAATAAGTCCCAAGAAACTCCTCAGCTGTTTCTTTGTTGTTGGAGGAGGAAAATTCCTGATATTATCCACCTTGCTCATTAGAGGTTTAATTTTCCCTCTTCCCACCTGGTGGCCTAGGTATTTTACCTCTCTATTAGCAAAGGCACACTTCTTTGGATTCAAAGTGATTCCCGCTTGCTTCATGGAGCATAAGACTGCCCTGATTCTCTTTAGATGTTCCACCTAAGTGTTACTATGGATTATGACATCATCCATATAGGCAAAGGCATAATTTTGGTGGGGTCGAAGCACCTGGTCCACTAACCTTTGGCAGGTAGCTGCCGCTCCATGCAGTCCGAAAGGCATCCTTTTGAACTGGAAAAGGCCAACAGGGTGCTGAACGCAGTCTTCGGCTTTGACTCCCTGGTTAGAGGGATTTGCCAATAGCCTTTTGTCATATCAAGGGTGGTTAAATATTGAGCTTGTCCAAGCTGGTCCAACAGCTCTTCAATTCTTGGCATTGGATATGCATCAAAAACTGATATTGCGTTTACCTGCCGGAAGTCAATACGGAATCTTAAAGAGCCATCAGGCTTTGGCACCAAGACTATGGGGCTATTCCAGGGACTCTTCGACTCCTCTATTACTCCCATGTCTAACATTTCCTGAACTTGTGCCACTACTTCCTGTCTCTTTGCTTCAGGCAAGCGGTATGGCCTTTGACGAATTAATTTCCCAGGTGGAGTTATTATCTCATGGGCAACCAAATGTGTCTCCCCAGGTATGGGAGTCAAAACATCTGGGAGTTCTTTAAGCAATTTCCTTATTTCTTCCTGCTGTACCACTGTCAGGTCCTCACCTATTTGGGGTTCTGAACTTTCTTTACAGTCAGATACTTGGGGTCCGAAATCCTCCTCTTCATGCACCTCCCTTTCACGGGCACCGGTGGCAGATAGGCTCTTAACCCCTTTGTCTTCAGTAGAACCAAAGCCTTTGGTTCCACGCTCAGAATTTGACAAGGATGTGACTTCCTCCACAGGTGGGAAACCCATTCTCTCACATATCAATTGAGCGATTCTGTCTCCCGTCTTTACATGGTAATCGTTCTGTCCAAAATTAAATAACAGAACTTTAAGATTGCCCCTGTAATCGGGATCAATCACTCCCGCTCCCACATCAATGAAATACTTCAGGGATAATCCTGATCTTGGGGCTACTCGCCCATAGCACCCAATGGGTATTTCTACTTGGAGTCCAGTGTCAACCAGGGCTCTCCCTTGGCTAGGTACAGTCACATTTTCTACACTGCACAAGTCAAACCCAGCAGCTTGAGGGGTTGCCCGCTTAGGAGCTTGGGCCTTCTCTGTGACCCTATGATACTTCAAGGTAAATATCTGCTTCTTGGTAGTTTGGTCTTCTGGAAGCTTAACCGTCTTTTTAGCTGGGGTCTGAGGACTTCCAAACAAAGGCTCGGGAGCTATTACCATCATTCCTTCTCCCTCCTTCTTTCCTAGTCCTTTCACTAGTTCCTGCTTAAATCTTGGCCAGTCCCTTCCTAGAACCAAATCAAATGGAAGCCTAGGCACCACTGCTAAAAGAATTTCCTCTTGTTCCCCCAGGCACTTAACCATTAGCCTATAGGTGGGATATGATGTTGCAGCACCATGAATGCATCTGATGTGAACCTGGCTTTCAGGGGTTCTAGGCACAAATCCTTCTTGGGCCCCTATCCTCTTCCAAAGCCTCTTTGACAGCATACTCTGGTCTGCCCCAGAGTCTAACAGAGCATTTGTGGTAATTCCCTGCACATCAACCACCAAAAGGAATCCTTCTTTGGGCTGTTTTAAATCAACACCCATCAAGCTAGTGTGTATCTGGCATCCCCTTTCCAAATGTCCCCATTTTCCACATTTGAAACATTTCTTTTTACTCCCCTTTGTAATCTGGGTTGGCAGAGAACAATTATTCACAGAAACATTTTTAACTATTTTCTTTTCTGATACAGCACAGCTTGCCTCAGCACCAACCTTCAGAGGGCCACCCATTCTATGGCAAGCCTGCGTGGCTTCCAAGAATCTCTCTGCTAGCATGGTTGCCTCTCCAAGGTTCTGGCAATTTTGCTGTATAAGGAAAGTGTGAAGATCTTTAGGCACAGCAGACATAAATTGTTCAAGCATAATAATGTCTAATAACATTTCCACAGACTTTCCCTCAGACTCCAACCATTTTATAGCCAATCCTCTGATTCTCTGACTCAGAGCCCTGGGTGTTTCACCCACTCTTAATGCAGTAGCTCTAAACATTCGCCTATACTATGAAATAGACAACCCTAGGTGATCTCTTATAGCAGCCTTTACATCTCTATAATTCAAAGCTTGAGCTGCTGGCATTGCCCTATAAGCTGCAAGCGCCTCCCCAGTTAATGAGGCTGCCAGCCTTACTGCCCACTGGGTCTCTGGCCATGCTAATGCTCTGCCACTCTCTCAAAAGATTCAAGGAAATCATCAACATTATCATCTGGAGTCAGCTTCCCAAAACTAAATGCCCCAATTCCCTGATTGAGTCCCACATTGTCCACATGTGGTATACCAGTTGTTACTGCTGGTCTTGCATCCGGTCCACTTTGGTTATGAAGAGCAATTAAGGCTTCCACCAGATCAAGCACTGGCTTCTGCTGGTCCTTTAGTGCTTTAATTGCAGTGTCCTGAGCCTGCTGCACTAGCTCCTGTTGCCTGCTAAATTGGGCTGCCATCCAGCTGGCCAGTTCCCTTGGATCCATCTTGTCTCCCTGCAAGAAAACAAAAGAAAAAAAAACACAGAGCAGCACCCTCCAAACAGGTGTTTTTCTCCTATTTTTTTTCAATTACCCCTGTGTCTTACTCCCATCCACCACTAGACATGCCCAGGTACTTATTACCTTATGCCAGTGATGAATCCAGCTCACACAGGGTCTTTTCCTCCTTGGAACAGCTCCTGGAACAGCCACTCTTTTTTTTTTCTCCAAAGTGTTGTTAAGGGAAAAATCCACTTTCCAGCTTTTAACTTGAACTTTTTTCTTTCAGATTTCAGTTGTAATCCTTATAAATCCTGTAAATCCTGCCAACTACGCCACTGTAAACGGGGGCGCTGGTCGTGAATGTCCACAGTCTTGGCAAAGGCAAAATATTATTATGACTTGCAAAGGAGTGTGGGGGTTGTAGTTCATTCATACCAGAATCAGCCGTTCACAAAATAATGAGTTGTGATGCTCGAGTGTAAGCAAAGAAAAACAGATTTTATTCATGGGGTTAATTCTCCCACACAGATTTACTTGGTAACACAAAAGGACACTTGCTTCAAGTATTGTACTCAGGAAAAACAAAACATGATATAAGGTAACTGAACTTCTTAAGCAATAAATCAATAAAGACCTTGATGGGAAACAGAAAAGGTCTTTTTGATGGCCCCTGCTAATGACCTTCTTAGCAGTACTCCAAAAGGCAAAAACAAGCCCAAAAGTAACAAAAAAACTGTTCTTTATCAAGGATAACTTTCTTCTATTCACACACACAAAGAAGAAGTTTCCTTCTAGAGCTCACATGCACTAGTGCCTGGCTCAATTACAAATAATTAGCCAGCTGCAAACCCCTTTGCTGATTCACTCTCTCTACGTGGCTCAATCCTACCCTAAAGAACATAAGAACATAAGATATGCCATACTGGGTCAGACCAAGGTTCATCAAGCCCAGTATTCTGTTTCCAACAGTGACCAATCTAGGTCATATGTACCTAGCAGTTTCCCCAAGAGACACAAGTTCCACAATGCTTGTACTGGGTCAAGCATTGATATCTTCGGTCACTTCTTAATAATGGTTTATGGACCTTTCCTCCAGGAACTTGTCCAAACCTTTTTTAAACCCAGCTACACTAACAGCCTTTACTACATCCTCCGGTAACAAATTCCAGAGTTTGATTACACGTTGAGTGAAAAAATATTTTCTTTTATTAGTCTTAAATAGTTTACCTTGTAGCTTCATTGCATGTCCCCTAGTCTTTCTATATTCTGATAACGTAAACAATCGATCTACGTTTACCCGTTCCACTCCGTTCATTAATTTATAGACTTCTATCATATCTCCCCTCAGCCGTCTCTTTTCCAGGTTAAAGAGCCCTAACCTTTTTAGCCTTTCCTCATAGGAGTATCCTTCCATCCCCTTTACCATTTTGGTGGCTCTTCTCTGAACCTTTTCTAAAATCGCTATATCCTTTTTAAGATACGGCGACCAGAATTGCACACAATATTCAAGGTGCGGTCTCACCATGGAACGATATAGAGGCATTATAATATCTTTTGTTTTATTTTCTTTCTTGCAGAGACTTTTCTGGGTAGATCAAAGAACAAGTTACAGTTCCTTTTGGTGGTTGTTGTATTAGTGAGAAACTACTTTAAAACAGCAGCCTAGACAAGGAGCAATCCATGTATTCCAACTGATCATTTGATAAATCTCCTTCTTCCTCAAATATCATGGAATCAATATCATGGTCTGGCTCAGAGGAATTCCTTAATTGATCACTCTCAGAATAATACTTGTTTCCCTGCTGTCTTCCAGATGAAGAGCTAGGGCATAGATCAAAGTTCATACCTGAGCTTCCCTTGCTGTTAGGTTTTCCTCTCCTGGTATCCTGGCCAGTAAGTAGTCCAGCTTTTATGTCCAGCCTTCCAATCAAGATCCCTGGACACTGGGTCTCTCTTCACATACCTTCTTGCACCGGTCTTAGGGCCCCTTCCAAATGCAGCCGTCTCCCTCAAAGGTGCCGTTTGGGAGTTCCTGGCTCTATAACCCCAATCCTCTGGCTTCCTCCAGTCGAATGGAGTATGCTTGCCTCTGGAATCACTCCTAACACACGTACTGCTGTGGGCTCCTTCTTTAGACCTCCAAGATGTCTTTCTGTTCTTCCTTCCACGTTGCTTCGGCTGTTGTAGTTCTCTCTCTTCTTTCTGCAATGGCTTCTGTTTCTGGATCTGCAGCTTCTGCTTCTCCCTGTGCTCACCGTTCTCCCTGTTCTGTCTCTGTGTAGAATATCTTTTACTTTTAAAGTGCTTAGAGGGACACTCCACCCTAGCACAGCCCAGGTGTGCTGAATCAAGCCCTGCCCTTGGAGATGAGTGATTGGGGATTACCTCATAGCTCTCCTGATTGAACACACGTTTCCCCACTTCAGCCCTTCTAGAGGCTGTTTGAAACCTGGTGCATTCTGGGACTGGTAGTCTTTTATGAAAACATTCTGTTTTAGTATTTCTACCATCAAAGACAGGTTGCTTGTTCAGAGCCAATTCACCTCTTTTATAGCTCCCTCCTGAACTATGATAAGCTTCCTTATCACAATAGTCAATACCAGTAGTGCCCAGAATTGATATGCTGATAGCTGAATAGTATTTACACCAGCTGCTGATGAACATGTAAATGTGCGAAAGCAACGTGTGCCTTCAAGTCAGTGCTGACTCCTGGCAGCAACTCTTGGGTTTTCTTGGCAGTGTGACCAGAAGTAGATGGCTAGGCCTTTCTTCCAAGGCAATGGAGGGTTAAGTGACTTGCCTAAGACCACAAGGAGTGCTAGGGGGAATCAAACACTGCTTGTTTGGTTACCAGGCCAGTCCTACAACCATTAGGCTATTCCTCCACTCCAAATATTGAGCCTTATAATTTTAAATATTAAGTTATTTTGGGTATATGTTCATAAGGAGGGTAATTTTCAAAAAGCCATTTATTCTGAATAAATGAGCTTGTTGAAAAGTTGTCACTGTCCCTGTGGGTAAAATTATGCACTACTGGATCTTTATGGGGTTTTTCGTTTTAGAAGAGGTGAGGCTTAGGCTGCAAGTTGGGCTGTGGGCCACAGTCACTGCAGCTGAGGCGGTTTAGGCTGTGGACCACTGACCACAGATTGTGGCAGTAGTCCCAGTATTGTGATGAGAACATGGAGGGCCCTGGTTCTGGGGGAAGTGGCAGCAGCAGAGCAGATATTTCAAAAAAGGAAATAAAAGTTTAGTTCACTGCAAATTGCGGCTGTTCAGGCAGACAGTCAAGAGGCTTCAGTTGTCTGAACTAGTGGGGGGAGAGATGCTGGACTAGGGGAAGGGGGATTAGAATGGTCAAAGGAAGACTGAAGGACAGACATGCTGGGCAATAGGAAAGGGCAGGGCCAGCCCATCTACTAGGTGGGCTACATGGATGCCTAGGGCAGCAGACCTCCATGGGCGGCATGGTACACATGGCCTGCTGCCCCCTCGTGCTGAGCCATGTTGCGCCACCATCCCCTGCTGCTACTGATTCTGGTGGCAGGGGTCAGCTCAGTGACAGCGACAAGCCATGTGCTTCGGCCCACATGGCCTGCCCCTTCTGATCCCCAGAAGTTGTCTTGGAGGGGTCAGAATTAGCAGGCCATGTGTACCGAAGCATGTGGCCTGCCGCTGCCACCGAGCCACCCCCTGACCCTGCTGCCAGAATCAGCAGCAGCATGGCTGAGCACGGGAAGGGACGGGTGGAGCATGGGGGGGGGGGCAGCATGCCAGGACTTATGCCTAGGCTGGCAGAAATCCTTGGGCCAGCCCTGGGAGAGGAGAATAGTGAGAAGGGAAGATTTTGGACGTGTGTGAGGGGGAAATGTTGATGCCAGATGAGGGGAGATACTGGACCTGGGGAGGTGCTAGGAAAACAGAGAGGAGAAACTGGATAGTGGGAGGGGGGATAGAAGATGCTAGACATGGGGGAGGGCTAGGGAGACAGAAGAGATTCTGGACATTGTGGGATGGCTAGAGAGACAGCTAGAAAAGGGGGGGGAGTTTAGGGAGCAGAAGAGATGCTGGACTTGTAGGGTGGCAATAAGGACACAGAGGATATACTAGACATGGGGGAACTAAGGAGATAGAGAATATGCTAGACATGGGGGAACGAATGAGACAGAGGAGATATTGGGCATGGGGGAATTAAGGAGACAGAGGAGATACCGGGTAGGGGGGAACTAAGGAGACAGAGGAGATGCTAGATATGGGGGAACTAAGGAGACAGAGAAGATGCTGGGCATGGGGGAACTAAGGACTCAGAGGAGATGCTAGACATGGGGGAACTAAGGACACAGAGGAGATGCTAGACATGGGGGAACTAAGGACTCAGAGGAGATGCTAGACATGAGGGAACTAAGGACACAGAGGAGATGCTAGACATGGGGGAACTAAGGACTCAGAGGAGATGCTAGACATGGGGGAACTAAGGACTCAGAGGAGATGCTAGACATGGGGAAACTAAGGAGACAGAGGAGATGCTGGGTATGGGGGAAATAAAGAGACAGAGGAGATGCTAGACATTGGCGAACTAAGGGCACAGAGGAGATACTGGGCATGGGGGAACTAAGGAGACAGAGGAGATGCTGGGCATGGGGGAACTAAGGAGACAGAGGAGATACTGGGTATGGGGAACTAAGGAGACAGAGGAGATGCTAGACATTGGCAAACTAAGGGCACAGAGGAGATACTGGGCATGAGGGAACTAAGGAGACAGAGGAGATACTGGGCATGGGGGAACTAAGGAGACAGAGGAGATACTGGGCATGGGGGAACTAAGGAGACAGAGGAGATGTTGGGCATGGGGGAACTAAGGACAAGGAGGAGATACTGGGCATGGGGGAACTAAGGACACAGAGGAGATACTGGGCATGTGGGAGGGATGATTGGAGGACAGACACATGCTGGACCAGTCAGAGAGAGGAGACAGGAGAGATGCTAGTCATGATAGAAGAGGGAATAGGATTACAGAGGGGAGAAGCCAGAGGTGGGGGTGGGGTGGGGGCGGTGTTAGGGAAACAGAGGGGGAATGCGGGACATTGTAGGGGGTTAGGGAGACAGAGAGGAGATGCTGGGCATTGGGGGAGCACTAAGAACACAGAGATAATACTGGATATGGGGGAAGTAGGGAGACAGAGACAGTGTGATACTGGGCATGAGGAGGGGGAGATGCTGTACATAGGGAAGTAGACAGGGGAGAGTTAGTGAAAGATTTGGTGATAAAGAGGCTTGGGAAGGAGAAAAATGAGAAGTGGGAGGGCTAGGGTGAGGAGAAGAGATGGAAGGCTGTAGGTATATGCAGTAGAAAGAGGAAAACGGAGGACTGAATGGCAAGAAGGAGAGAGAAATCTGAACAGAGAAACAGAAAAATAAATGGAAGAAAATTGAAAGGAATAGATCAATGTTAGAGATGGATGCAGGAAAGGAAGTGAAGACAGCAGGAGAAAAAAGAAATTACAAATGGACAGGAGACCCTGGAAACAGAGTTAAGAAAAGACAGAAGAAAGCAGAAACCAGAGCCTGGGACCAACACGATTAGGAAAATAAAATGACCAGATAATTAAGGTAGAACAAATATTTTTTTTTGCTATTTAGTGGGTAGAATATGTCAGTTTGTTGAATGCATATCTGTCAGGACTGGTGTGAAAACATGGCTGGGATTCAGCCCAGGATAGAAATTGGGGAGGGGACCCCAAAGCCCACTAGCATGTTGGTCTTTTTTCAGCTTCAAGCAGGCTTGGCATCTTCTCTGGTCAGGGGGCACAGGGCATTTGTCCTAGATTTTGCTCCCCTCCCCATATCAGCCCTGATATCCGTTGCCTTTACTGTATATTTTACACAGCTCAAGGGGAAGTGTATATCTTTTTATTTCTCTGGTGTTGCACTGCATGCAGCGTCTGGCTTCTTGAGGTTTCAGTTTAATGTTTGTCAACATGGTCACTGTTTGTTGAGAGTCTGTGATATGTGTTTCTGACCAAGGCCAGGTATTTCATTAGCATGAATTCTCTGTGTAGTGATGTGATTGAGATGAGAGTATAAGATGGAGATTGGATGGAAACTGACAGGGAGGTGTGGGAGAGTCTGAGATGGGGACTGGCTGGGATAGTGAGTGACAGGGGCTGGTCTGGAAGGGAGAAGAAGGTATAATAGCGCTGGGAGGGGGAGGGAGGGATGGAGTCTGGCTTGAAAGGGAGACAGAGTGTGTAATGGGGACTGGCTGGGGACAGTGAGTTATGGGACCTAGGAGAAAGTGAGTGATGTGGAATGTGGAATGGGGATTGGTTGGGAATGGAGGGCGAGAGAGGGAGGTTGATTTACTACTCATGAACATAAGAACATAAGAACCCTGCTCTTTACAGAAACCTATGAGCAGACAGACAACAGTCTCCACCTGAACGGTAATGCAACTGCCTCTGTCAACTCGATACCCACTCATCCCAACTAGACATACAAGTTCACTGTATACTGTTGTTAAGTACCCTCATGTTAAATGTAACCCTCCCATTGTGCTGTCTAAATGTTGTTAACTACCCTCATGTTAAATGTAACCCTCCAATTGTGATGTGGCCACTTTGATTGTAGGATAAGGTGGTATACAAATCTGTCTAAATAAATAAAAATAAAAATAAGATATGCCATACTGGGTCAGACCAAGGTCCATCAAGCCCAGTATCCTGTTTCCAACAGTGGCCAATCTAGGTCATAAGTAACTAGCAGTTTCCCCAAAAGACACAGGTTCCCGGGTCCCTTTTAATAATGGTTTATGGTCCTTTCCTACAGGAACTTGTCCAAACCATTTTTAAACCCAGCTACACTCACAACTTTTACTACATCCTCCGGTAACAAATTCCAGAGTTTGATTACACTTTTAATACTTTGTATAGAGCACAGTCTGAATTAGTTACTTGTTTTTTAAAGGTGTGTGGGTGTGTTTGTGTGGATGGCAGGGTTATTGCGCTGTATGAATTTCCTACTTGTTTGTATATGGATAGTCTTGATTGATTGAATGCTATAGCACACTTTGGGACTTCATGTAAGGCCTATTATAAATAAAATATTTACTGAAGAAGCTGATGTATAATTTATATATGATTTATATTTCCTTTATATGTTATGTTACCACTGTCCCCTTTGCTGATGAGCGTTCAGTAAAAATGTGTGCAAAAGTTGTCAAATTATTGAGTGCATCACCAACTTATGCAGTGACCCTATGCCCCTGGATCTGCATACATATTACTTCCATTGCATGACAATCTGTCTCTTGCATATTTATTAGGGATATCCTGAAAATCTAGCCTGTTTGTGGCCCTTGAGGATTGAACCTGTGCACTCCTGATATAGGTTCAGTGGATGGACAGCACTGCTACAACTTGTGGTGTGCTTGTTCTGTGGACACATGGATCACCTCTGTTTCCAGTGCTGCCAGTCTAGCACCATTTATTAGTCCAAAAAAAAAGTCAGCAGAGAAAATGTTTTTGCAAAATGTTTCCTGCAGGCTTATTCTTAGCATTATTCTTAAAGAAGGAGGATTTTCCAGCGATGGAGGCAATGAAAAGACAGAAAAGGATGTGCAGTAAACTGTCATATTCGGGGCAGGTTAAAAAGGAAGCCCATATGCAGCCAGATGGAAATGCAGACTGGAGTCAGGGGGAGGCTAATTCTGTGGTATTATAAAGGTATAAAAGGATGGTAAAACCTGTCACCCCAGCTAAGGAGATTCTAAAAATGGCAGCAAATACAAAGAGGGATCAAGCAGCATACAAGCAGCACTGCAGTAATCTCATTAGGAACAGGGACAATGGCGCTCCTCTTCAGGGTTACTGTGCAATGTTTTATTCAAAGTGCCATGCTGAAGCATCTCAGATGTCAAAACTAAAGAAATAAACTGCTTCAGCCTTTTTTTTCTATCCAATTTTCTGAGAGATCATGATCATTCAAAAGTATATTTGATTTTTTATAGTGCTATGGAATAGTTGGTTACACGTGGCTAGTACCAAAAACAGTGGCAAATGCTGGCCCGACTTACTTATATTTGGCTACTTTTCTCAGTGGCGGACTACTTTTGGTTCTCATTGACTTAATATATAACTAGCATCTTTTCACACAACAGAGTGGCCTAGTGGTTGGGGCAGGTTACCTCAGACCAGAAGGTTGGGGGTTGATATCCCACTAGAGGACAGCAACCTTGGGCTAGAAGGACTGGGGTTTCTGGTCCTGCAGGTGCTCCTTGTGGTCTTGGGCAAGCCACTTACCCTCCATTGCCCATGTTCCCTGTAAGTATTAGTGTATGTGTCTCATATCCCCTTGTGTTAAATTTATCCCCAAATTGTGTTGTGACCACTTTGATTGAAGGATAAGGTGGTATACAAAACTGTCTAAATAAATAAAATTAGTCTTTGTTAATTTATTACTGCTGCTTATCATTTCTGTAGAGCTACAAGACATGCGCAACGCTGTGCACATACATATAAGAGACAGTCCCTGTCCCACAGAGCTTACAATCTGTTCAAGACAGACAACAGAACAAACAGGGTGCTAGGGCAATTCTTAAAAGAAAATGATTAATATGCACATGGGTGTAGACAGGAGAATATGTGGGTCAAAATCCAAAATCAGCATTGAAGAGATGAATTTTTAGCCTGGATTTGAATTGGACCAGAGATGGAGACTATCGTACCAATTTGGGCAGTCTATTCCAGATATACGGTGCAACTATGTGGATCAAACATAATCTTTAATTGGCAGTAGAAGACAAAGGCATGGATGAAAGTAATTAGCTTGATGAGTGGAGTTGCCAAAGAAGGGTATAGGGAAAGTTAAGAGTGCAGAGGTACATCAGGCTTCATCTCTGGCCCTTTTCAAATTCAGGCTGAAAACTCACCTCTTCGAGGCTGCTTTTGGATTCTGATCTGCTTAGTCTCCTATGTGTTTCCTTACTGTATCCCTAGATGTATCCTTGTTCTCAGCTGCTGGGTTGTCTGTCATCTGGTTTGTAAACTCTGATGAGCAGGGACTGTCTTTTACATGTGCCTGTTACACAGTTACACAGTATATGAAGGCAGATAAAGACCAGCATGGTCCATCTAGTCTGCCCAGCAAGGCAGCAGGAGAAGGTGCACTTGCCACTCCATGCAGGTCACCTCTCCCCATGCCTTTGTTTAGGGGTGTACCCACCTCTCCGTGTACATCACCCCTATTTGTTCAGATGTAAGAGATAGTTATGCTTATTTTGATTTTATCCTGTTGCTATAAAGGGATCCACTGTGTCTGTTCCATGCCATTTTGAATTCTGTCACTGTGTTTGCCTCCACCACTTCCATTGGGAGGGTATTCCAAGCATCCACCACCCTTTCAATGAAAAAGTATTTCCTGACATTGTCTTTCAATTTACCCCCTTGCAGCTTCATGTTTTTCCCTCTAGTTTTACAGCTTCCCCGTCTTGTTTGTTCATTAATACTCTTTAAGTATTTAAAGGTCTGAATCATATCTCCCCTGTCCCTCCTCTCCTCCAGAGTGTACATATTTAGGTCTTCAAGTCTCTTTTCATAAGTCTCGAGCCTCAGCACACTACTTTTAAATGTAACCTAAAAACCCACCTCTTCTCTCTTGCTCTGGACCTCCCCTCCCCTTTTGTGTCATCTCCTTCCTTTTAATTGTTGTGTTGTGTTCTTTAATTCCCCCGCTCTATACTTGAAATTGTAACTTCTTTTCTTCTCTTCTGGTTATTGTTTTGACTGTTTTTATACAATTTTATTTGTTTTTATATTGTACACCGCTCTGATCTTTTTGAATGAGCGGTATATCAAATTTTAATAAACATAAACATAATAAACATTATGACGCAGGCTCCAAATCATTTTGGTCACCTTCCTCTGAACCGCTTCTAGCCTTTTTATATCCTTTGCGAGATACGGTTTCCAAAACTGAACACAATATTCCAAGTGAGGCCTCACGAGTGACTTGTACAGTGGCATTAGTACCTCTTCCTTTCTGCTGATAATTCCTCTCTGTATGCAACCCAGCATCCTTCTGGCTTTAGCTATTGCCTTGTCACACTGTTTCGCCACCTTGAGATCATCAGAAACAATCACACCGATGTCTTTCTCCTGGTCCATGCACATCAATCTCTCGCCCCTATTGCATACAGTTCCCTTGGATTTCTGCTTCCCAAGTGCATGACACTGCACTTCTTCAGGTTAAATCTTAACTGCCAAGCATTAGACCATTCTTCTAGCTTTTGTAGATCTTTCCTCATGTTCTCCACTCCCTCAGGGGAGTCCACTCTGTTGCAAAATTTTCTGTCATCTGCAAAAAGGCAGACTTTTCCATTCAGCCCTTCATCAATATCACTTATGAATATATTGTACAGTACCGGTCCCAAGACCGAACCCTGGGGCACACCGCTAACCACCTTCCTTCATCTGAGTGAGTTCTGTTTACCATCACCCACTGTTGTCTGTCAGTCAACCAATTTCTGATCCAGTTTACCATCTTGGGACCCATCCCCAAGCTGTTGAGTTTATTGATAAGCCTCCTATGAGGAACAGTATCTAGGTAGATCATATCCATTGCATGTCCTTGATCTAGTTCTCTGGTCACCCAGTCAAAGAACTTAATCAGATTTGTCTGGCAAGATCGTTCTTTGGTAAAACCATGTTTCCTCGGATCATGCAACCTGTTGGTTTGAAGGAAGTCCACTATTCGCACTTTGAGGAGCGCCTCCATTAATTTTCCCACCACAGAGGTAAGGCTACGTTGTGTATGCCTTATAATGCTATACAAATAATAAGTTGTAGCAGTAGTAGTTGTAATGAGAAGCTGAAGAATGAATGCACTTGCAGGTGCGTAGGAGAAGTTTGAATTGTATACTGAAATGGATAGAGAGCCAATGAAGTGACTTGAGAAGAGGAATTCCATGAGCACAGAGACACTGGTGAAAGATTAGCCATGCAACTGAGTTTGAATAGAATCAAGGGGAAATACAGCGCCTTGTGAAAGTGTTGATCCCCTCGGTTTTTGTCCTGTTTTGTCACATTACAGCCTGGAATGAAAATGGAGGTTCATTTGGATGTTAGGTAATGGACCTAACAATATAGTCCAAATTGGTAAAGTGGAATGATAATAAATACCTTGTATATATAAAAAACAAGTAAAAACTAAAAAGTTGTGAGTGTATATGTATTCATCCCTTTTGCTATGAAACCCCTAAATAAGACCTGGTCCAACCAATTAACCTCAGAAGTCACATAATTAGTTGATTAGGGTCCACCTATGTGCAGTCAGTGTCACATGATCTGTTACATGATGCCTGTATAAATATACCTGTTCTGAAAGGCCCCCGACTTTGCAACACCACTAAGCAAGCAACATGAAGACTAAGGAGCACCTCAAACAGCTCAGAGACAAAGTTGTGGAGAAGTATAGATCAGGGTTGGGTTATAAAACAATATCCCAAATTCTGAATATCCCATGGAGCACCATTAAATCCATTATAACAAAACAGAAAGAATATGGCATCAGTACCTGACATGAGAAGGCCGCCCACCAAAACTCACAGACCAGGCAAAGAGGGCATTAATCTGAGTTGCTACAAAAACACCAAGGATAACACTGAAGGAGCTGCAAAGATCCACAGCGGAGATGGGAATATCTGTCCATAGGACCACTTTAAGCCATACACTCCACAGAATTGGGCTTTATGGAAGAGTGGCCATAAAAAAGCCATTGCTTAAGGAAAGAAATAAGAAAACACATTTGGAGTTTGCACAACAGCATGTGGTGGACCCCCCAAACACATGGAAAAAGGGTCTCTGGTCAGATGAGATGAAAATTGAACTTTTTGGCCATCATGGGATAACGCCATGTGTGGCGCAAACCCAACACTTCCCATCACCCCGAGAACACCATTCCTACAGTGAAACATGGTGATGGCAGCATCATGTTGTGGGGATGTTTTTCATTTGCAGGGACAGAAAAACTGGTCAGGATTGAAGTACGATGGATGGCACTAAATACAGGGCAATTCTTGAGGAAAACCTGTTTCAGTCTGCCAGAGATTTGAGACTGGGATGAAGGTTCACCTTCCAGTAGGACAATGACCCTAAACATACTGCTAAAGCTACACTGGAGTGGTTTAAAGGGAAACATTTAAATGTCTTGGAATGGCATAGTCAAAGCCCAGACCTCAATCCAATTGAAAATCTGTGGCATGACTTGAAGATTGCTGTATACCAATGCAAACCATCTAATTTGAAGGAGTTGGAGCAGTTTTGTCTTCAGGAATGGGTTAAAATCCCAATGGCTAGATGTGCTAAGCTAATAGAGACATACCTAAAGAGACTTGCAGCTGTAATTGCAGCAAAAGGTGGCTCTACAAAGTATTGAACTTGGGGTAGGGGAAATACCTATGCACACTCATATCTGGTTTTTTTTGTCTTACTTATTGTTTGTAGTCCAACAGGGAGCAAGGGTGCACCCGCAGGATAGTCGAAGAAACAAAAGAGCTGGTGCAGTAGATGGCGGTCAACAGACTTTTATTAAAACCCCAACACGTTTCGGCCATCTTGGCCTTCCTCAGGGGATGCAAGCCTCAGAAATAAAACAAATTCAAAATAAATAATGAACAATAAATAAATGATAAAACATAGCTAAAAATTAAGTAAAACATAAAATTATTCAAATTTATACATTTAAAGAAAAAACTAATGTGATGTACATATTAAATATTAAAATAGGTACTATAAACAGGTGCATAAAACAATACACTGAAACTGATGTACGTACAAAAAGTGATAGACCATGATAGACAGGTTTAACAAAATTTTAGTGATATTCATCCAATGGTATCACTAGTAGATATGATTTTATATATTATGGGTATTTCTGTGATTGCTTCTATATGTTCTATTGTTTTTTGTACATACATCAATTTCAGTGGTCATGTGTGTATGACATAACTATATACAGTTCAGTGCGTAGTATTAAGGGTGAACATAAGAACATAAGAGCATAAGATATGCCATACTGGGTCAGACCAAGGTCCATCAAGCCTCCTATCCCTTGGCTCTTTAGTTGTGCCAAAAGTCTCTGATGAGGGACCTTGTCAAAGACTTTCTGAAAGTCCAGATACACTATATTCAACCGACTCACCTTTGTCCACCTGTTTAGTCACACCTTCAAAAAAACATAACAGATTAGTAAGACAAGATCTTCCTTGTCTAAAGCCATGTTGGCTGTCTCCCATTAGGCCATGACTATCTACATGCTGAGTAATTTTGTTCTTTATGATGGTTTCTACCATTTTTCCCAGTACTGAAGTCAGGCTCACTGGTCTGTAGTTTTCCGGATCACCCCTGGAACCCTTTTTAAAAATTGGCATTGCATTGGCGATCCTCCAATCTTCAGGTATTACAGATGATTTTAATGAAAATTCACAGATTACTAATACATACCTGCTCCATCCGCAACAAGACCAACACCATCTCAGACTACATACTCGACCATGAAGCAAATATAATGTGCATAACCGAATCTTGGCTTACCGAAGAGGACTCCATTTTACTAAACCAACTAACCCCACCCTACATGGAAGCCCACCAGTCAACCAGAGAAGGTTGTAGAGGAGGAGGAGCATTCATCATAACTGACAAGCAGCTGAACCTCAAAACCACCAACATCTCTACCCCCACACTGAACTCTATAACCTTGGAAAACAAAGAACCGATAATATGCCTAATCTATAGAGCTCCTATAGCCAACCCGGAAGACCTCTCTATCATTGAATTAGCCACCAGATATACCAGCAAAGACAAACTACGAATAATCCTAGGTGATTTCAACCTCACCTCCATACCTACAACCCATGCCACAGCATTCCTAGATGCTTTATCAACTTTAGATCTCTCTCAGAGGGTCTCAACCCAGGCACACAGGGCCGCTAACACTTTAGACCTAGCCTTCATACCTTCTACACTACTTACTGCAAACCCTCAGTTTAATCACTATGTAACACCTGTCCCATGGTCAGACCACTATGCAATCTCCTTCAACATCCCCCACAGTCCCAAGCATCCTAATGTGTGGCATACAAACCCTCCCAGGCGTTTCAAAGATTTCAATAAAGACACACTCATCAACCAAATTTTACGACAACTCGAAGCCAGCCCATTGGACCTCCCAGCACTGATTGACAATTGGAACCACACCATCTCACAAGTAGCCTCCGTACCCCCGATGACAAGAGCCTTCAAGCGCGGAAGAAAGGCACCTTGGTACTCACCAGAAATCAAGAAAGCAAAAACTTATCTAAGAAAGCTAGAAAGACGATGGAGGAAGACAAAATCACAACATGACCAACAAGAATACCTGAAAAACCAGCAAGAATACAATGAGTTAATATCCACCCACAAGAAACAACGCCACACAAACCTCATAATGGCCTCCTTAAATCGCCCAAGAGAACTATTCAGCATCGTGAAGACACTCTCCAGGACTTCACAAAGCCAGGACTCCAATGATTTGACTCCAGAAACCTATGCCTCATACCTTCAAGGCAAGCTAGCACAACCACAACCTCCTCTTACCCATCCCTCGCCATCTCCTTCCAACCAAATCCAACATAATAATTGGATCTCTTTCTACCAAGTCACAAAAAGCCACTGCATTAACTTACTCAAATCCCTGAACACCTCCACTTCACCGCTGGATCCATGTACAACGCCGTGGATAAAGGCAATGGTGCAAGAACTAGCCCCAACACTTTGCAAGATAATTAACTCCTCTCTTTCACAGGGAACTATGACTCCTTCCCTGAAAACCTCATCCATCAGACTACTACTGAAAAACAACACCTCTGACTCAGCCTCTCCTGCTTCTTATGGGCCCATATCCAGCATCCCCTTATTATCTAAGTTGACTGAGAAAACCGTACAACACCAGCTCGAAGACCATGTAGACACGACTGCCCAACTCGACCCACAACAACACGGGTTCCGAGAGAACCATGGAGTCGAGACTCTACTGACCTCCCTTCTAAACACAGTAATAAAAGGAATCAAAGACATCAAGAAAGGCTTTGCCCTCGTCTTTATCGACATAACAGCTGCCTTCAACTCAATAAATCACCATACACTACTAGATAGGCTAACCGAAATAGGAGTAAGTGGTACTCCCCTGGCTTGGTTCCGCTCTTACCTCACAGACAGACCATCCCGAGTCAAGATCAATCACAACGTATCAAGATCCTTCTCCCCAAATCAAGGCCTTCCCCAAGGATCATCCCTCTCAGTTTTACTCTTTAACCTATACCTACAACCAGTTTGCAAAATACTACAAACCTACAACATTCACTACTACCTATATGCGGATGATCTAATGATCTACACCACTCTAGACACAAAGAGCCCTGATTGCTCCACTATCTCTTCCTGCATGACAGCAATAACTGATTGGTTAACTTTAAGGAATCTTGAGATCAACTACAAAAAATCAGAAGCCCTTATCATCACAAAGAACTCCTCATTCAAACCCCCAGACAGTATAACAATTGGAACCAGATCAATCCCCATAAAAAATGAGGTAAAATACCTTGGAATCTACCTCAACCAAAGACTCAATCTTCAGATTCACATCAGCAAGACCACCTCCAAAATATACTACAAGATGAAACACCTGCAAAACCTTCGTCCCCTGCTTGAGCAGAACCATTTCCAAACTGTGTGTCAAGCGCTCATCACTCCACTCCTTGATTACTGTAACCTAATTCTACATGGCCTTCCAAAGAGCTCAATCCATGCCCTACAGCTAGCCCAGAACACAGCAGCTCGCCTAATCACAAAATCCAGCAAACACAACCACATCACCCCAATCCTCGAATCCCTCAATTGGCTCCCCATCACCTCCAGAATAAAATATAAAAACATAATGCTAGCATTCAAAATTCAAAATAACCAATCCGCGGGCTGCTTAAATGAACTAATCCGAAAAACTCCAGACAACAGATCACGAAGAACACAGCACCAAAACTCACTTGCAAGCTCCTCATCCCACACAGGAATATCCCAGAATACTCTAAAGAGAGCCTTCAAACTATACAGTGCCTCACTCTGGAATTCCTTCCCCCAACACCTGAGAGCCTCCACAGATGTTTCTACCTTCAGGAAGCTTTTGAAAACACACCTATTTACCAAATACTTCTACAGCCCACCATCTTCATAATGGACTGCCTTCCACCTCACAGACTGAATCCCAGGCACAAAGCAAGCACAAACTTATGTAAATAGTTAAATAGTTAAATGTAAATACAGTAAACACTGCTATTTATAGTTTGAAAAGTTATATGTAAACCAATTACCGTTCGTTGTAAACCTGTATATAGTTTTGAAAACGTTCTATGTAAAGAAAGTTTTGTTCTATGTAAACCGCCTTGAGATTATGAAAGGCGGTGTATATAAAAAAATGTTAAATAAATAAATGCTGGAGCATGCTATCTCATTTGCATCTTTACTGGGGGGAGGGGTGTGATGTCCATGAGGTGCCTCTCTGTATTTGGCAAGGTACTGTGATTTAAAATCTTAAGACACATAAAACCAGGGTCCAAATGGATTCCATTAATATAAAGCCCCATGAATTATTGAGAGCAGTACCCTATATAAGCTCACTGATATGTGAATATAATAACAAGAGAGACACCACCATACCGACTGGAACAACCTAGGGTAAGGTATTACTAGATGACAGCATGGGTGTGATAAGCAGTAGCTATTTGTTGAATCCAGGTCACAAACAGGCATCCTGTATACTTTACACGCTGAACCCACCTGCCATGATCAGTTACCATAAGGTAAGCATCGCATGCAATGGGAAGAGATTTTCTTTAACACACAGACCAAATAGCAGTTCAGGGAAAACAAAAGCAGTTTTTATTCTGTCCCAGCTTGTTAAACCTCCACAGAGCAAAACTCAGAACAGACAGCAGTTCATGGAAAACAAAATCAGCTTAATTCTGTCCTAGCTTGTTAAACCTCCACAAGCTGGTTCACCCAGCCCTTCCTCCAGCCCCAGTTAAAGTTCCTACTCAGAACTCTTGTGTACGGCTTGCTGGGTTCTTAATTTCTTCCTGTAAGCCACACCCTCCCAGCCTTGAACTCTTGCCTGCAGACTCTCTTAAAGGGGACTGTTGATAATCCCCTTGGAGAGGGATGGGTAGCTCTCTATATACCCCATTCCATACCAGCATATACATATCTGTTTGGAACCGCCTGTGATGAGGCTGAAAGAGGTCAGCAATGTGCATTACCGTACATGCCTGTACACAGGCCCTGGACTGATTTGTTAACCAAGGAATAGACAGCTATGAGATGTAGGCCAGTGTGGATGGCAAGGATGAATGCTCCATGTATTGTGTGAGTACAATAGAAAGCTAACAAGAACTGTCCCTCAAATATGCCTTATTCTTTTGTCATACCTCAGAGTCAGTTGCACATTCCTATCAGGGCCGCTTTTACCTATGGGCAAAAGGAGCAGCTGCCTCGGGTTCCTGCACAGCAGGGTCCCAACTGCTGTGCTGCCCATGGGTAATGGCATCCCTGCTCCTGCACCTATTGCCGCCACTGCCGCCCCTCTTTGGGACGTGCAGCAATGGGCAACACATAAAAAAGACACTGTGGCGCCAGAAATGCCTTCTTTTCTGGCGCTGCAGTGCCGTTTGTGCTTCCACCCCCTCTGATTCATTGAAAAGGGGCAGAAGAAGAAGCATGAATGGCACATCCTGGAGATGGACAACAGCGGAGGAAGGAGGGGACCCGCAGGTGAGAGAGGTGTGTGGATGAAAGGGGGCAAGGAGGAGGGGGCCCCCGCTGGAAGAGTATACCCCAGGCCCCATAAGGGGTTGAAGCGGCCCTGATTCCTACCTGTGGATGTGGTGTATTTTAAGGTTGTGCATACAATCAATGTACAGTACTGTTGCACATTTTATGTTGACATCATGGGGCAGAATAGAGCTATCCATGCCCCCCATCCTGTTCCTCACTCTCACCTCAGCACTTTACATCTGATTATCTGCCTCCTCAACAAGCATGCTAAGAGGATGTTGCCTCCCATGTTCCCAACAGTTGACCTACATATGCCTTGTATTTTCACCTGTAACAGTAGAAGCCAAATTGCTGTATGCTAAGTTGTGCTGCCACATACCTATCACAGATTCCTTTCACACATTCACACCTGTTGGATCCTGCTGTCTACAGCATCATACCTGGGAATCGTGCACTAGCCAATAAGATCATGAGACATCATCTATAGATTCAGTTAGGGACCACAACTGCCTAGTAGATTAATGTGATTGTACACCTGGATAATTGCACAAAAATATTCAAATGATCTGGTTGTATGATATGCAGATATGGAGCTGAATATTGCCATCTAAAGGGGCAAATCTGGATAATTGGTGGCTATCTGCTTGGCAGTTTATTTATTTAGACAGTTTTTGTATACTGCCTTATCCTTCAATCAAAGCGGTCACAACACAATTGGGGGATACATTTAACACGTGGGGATATGAGACACATACACTAATACTTACAGGGAACATGGGCAATGGAGGGTTAAGTGGCTTGCCCAAGACCACAAGGAGCATCTATGGGACTAGAAACCCCAGTCCTTCTGGCCCAAGGTTGCTGTCCTCTAGTGGGATTTGAACCCCTGACCTTCCGGCCTGAAGTACCTTGCCCCAACCACTAGGCTACTCCTCCTCCTTGCTAAAAGTAGCTAAAAGTTTAGGTACTTTTCAAAAATGCGGTTACTACTACTGATCATTTGTATAGTGCTAAAACGTATATGCAGCACTCTACAGAAACATGTAAAAGATGGTTCCTGCTCATTGGAGCTTACAGTCTATCTAGGACAAGACTCATTAGCTGATGTCTATCCAGGTATATTTAAAATGCTATCTGGGCAAGCCAGCTTCCTTATCGTCCTGCTAGACCAGTCCAGACAAGTGGGTTGTGTTCCCCTACTAGCAGATTAGTGGAGACAACCAATGAAAAGCCAAGGTTTCAATTATATCACTCCCATGCCTCTATCTTCCTCAGCCACTAGAGGTCTCCTTGGTGTTTCTTTATCTCCAGCAGATGGTGGATGGATTTTCTGCTCTCTGAAGAAAATCTGAATTTTGAGAGGAAAAGATTGATTACATGCGTGTTAACGACCACCTTGAGGGTGGCTCTCTCACTTGAGCGTAATGTGGGAAACTTCACTAGACTGTGGTTTTTTCGGTAGCCATAAGAGGAGGGAAAATTGGTTCAGCTCCATGCGCTTATCATGATAACAGCCTGTTGAGCAGCTAGAAATTGACAGGATTTGAAAGGATCTGGAAGAGTGCAGCAGCCTCACACAACTTCAACACCCCCTCCCTCCTCCTCTGTTCCCCCCTGTTCTCTCACGAAGATTCAAGCTGTCAGAGGGATCTGCCTGCCAGCCATCTTAAACGCAGTGCTGCAAAGCCAGTGAAACAGTTGGTAGGGGAGTAGAGCTAAGCCCAGTATGGATTCTCTGCCTGAGGCTCTCAGAGGGTGAGTACCAAGGCTTGACCTCATTGTCCTTGTTGGGGGCTCCTGATTCCATCTGCGCTATTATCTATTCTGCGCCTGGTGGTCACACAGTCCTAAGCACGCATTCTGCCCAAGTAGCTCCAGTGCACGTTCCCACCCTGGTGCCTGTAACGTGTGTTGCAGTAAAAGCGCAGTTAATGCACGCCTTTTGGGCCGCCGCAGCCTTAGTGCGTGCTGTTATGATACTTGCCTTAACTCTCTCTGTCATCTTCAACAAAAGAAAAGCGGGTACTTCTGTCCACAAAAGAAGAGCAGGACCTGGGCGTAATTGTGTTTGATGATCTTAAAGTAGCTAAATAGGTAGAAAAGGCGACTGCAAAAGCCAGAAGGATGCTTGGGTGTATATTGAGAGGAATGGCCAGCAGAAAAAAGGAGGTGATAGTGCCTCTGTATAAGTCTCTGGTGTGACCTCATTGGAGTATTGTGTGCAATTCTGGAGACCGTACCTTCAAAAAGGTATAAGCAGGTGGAGTCGGTGCAGAGGGTGGCTACTAAAATGGTTAGTGGTCTTTGTTATAAAGCATATGAGGACAGACTTAAAGATCTTAATATGAATACTTTAGAGGAAAGGCAGGATAGGGACAATATGTCAGAGACATTTAAATACCTCAGAGGCATTAATGCACAGGAGGGTATCTTTTAATTGAAGGCAAGCTTTGCTATGAGGGGACATGGGATGAGAGTGAAAAGGGAAAGACTCAGGAGTTAATATGCAGAAATATTGCATTATGGAAAGAGTTGTAGATGCATAGAATAGTCTCCAAGTGGAGGTGGTGGACACGAGGATAGTATCTGAATTTAAAAAATCATGGGACAAACAGACGATATCTAAATGTAAAAAGGGGACTATTGTAGTTGATATGGTAGGGCAAAGTAGATAGACTATGTGGTCTTTTTCTGCTGTCATGTTTCTATGTTCCCGGGAAATGTTTGGCCTGTGGCAAGCGAGATGCCTCATTTCCGGATTCTGTACTCTGCTGTTCTTGCATGGTAGCTTCTGAGTCGTCCCTGGAATGCTTGCTCTTCCTCTCTCAGTTGGGGTATGCAGTTTGTCTGGCCTTGCCTGCCTCGGGGCATAAGGTGACAGATGTCACTGTGAGTGAGGATATCCAGCTGACTAGATGGTCCAGCGACCGTATTGTGAGCCGCCCCTCATCCTTTAGAGGGTCTGTGGTGGCTATGCCCCCTGGTATTGGGGGCAACAGAACACAAAGGGCGAGTGGCGTATGGAGGTCACAGGTGCTTTATTAAATAAAACCCCTACACGTTTTGGCAGATGCCTTCTTCAGGGGGTACACATCCTCAGAAAAATATAATAAACAAAGAATAAATAACAAATAATAAGAACATAGTTAAAAAAACATAATTAAAAAACATTAAAAACAGGCATGTATGAAACAAATTAAAAAACAGACAAATATAACTTAATAAATATCAAGGCACAATTAAAAACAATTACAAAAATGAAACATATTAAAATTCAAAACATAAGGCATTTAAAATAAAATGTACCTGGTAACATAATGCACAAAACAAATATACAGACCGAAAAATGGGACATGAGAGAGAGAGAGATGAGGAGGAGCTAAGGTACATTAAAATGTAAAACTGGCACACTGTCAAAATGTATATCCTGACAAGAACACCAATCACTAAAAAGATAAGGCTGTAAAAATAGTAAATAATAAATAAAACAGGGATAAATCAAAGAACAGTACAATAGCCTCAATGGTAAATGCCCATATCTGATATTACCATATTTAATAAAGAAACAAGTGTATCCATATCTTTAACGAAGGAGGAATAGTAATGTTTTTTTGGAACCTCAGGCTAATGTGAGGGAAAGCAGGAGTATGTGTACACCATACAATGTGGTCCTTAGGCCAACAGAGGGTCGGAACCAGGGAAAGCAAAGGTGCTTTGGCAAACAATATCCAGTAAAAACATAAGAAATATATCTATCTTCAGCAAGAATAATGTTATTATTGTGACCAAAATGTAAAGTCAGGAAGGGCAAGAGTGTATATCTGTACTATATCATTTGAGAGGCACCGGCGGGGGGTGTTTCATTGTCCCCGCTGTACTTTGATTCCCTGCACGTTATTTTAATGCAGGTTGCTACACCCCCCTTCTTAAATATAGAACAGGGTTCAACGGGACCAATGGCTGTCAATTATTTCATTTTATTTTATTGAGTGCACTTTACTTGCACTATTATGGTATCACTTTTTAGAGTAACCCTAAAGATGAATTCCACTTATTTCATGCCAGAATGAGAAATAGGATCGCTTCAGTGGCCTCTCCACTTCCGTTCAAAATAAGGTATCCTGCATGATAATTCCCAGCGGTTTATTCATAGATTAAGAGGATATGTTTATTTTGGGTTGCCATATAGTTAAGGCAGTACAGTTTAAACAATAAACATAGTAATAATTGGAAGTAAAGGAAGCCTATTGTATTGCAATGCTAGTAGTTCAGCTGATGAATTTGCGCCAAAATAAATGGAGCCAGAGAGCACAGATGCAGGCGTTTTTCTGGCACTCAGAGGATTCGATAGACTACACGTCAACAAGGTAATCAACAATCTTTTTGCCTTGGTGATCCATGACCACTACTACAGATAAGTATAATATCAATTGTGATTTGGGGAATATTTTGTTTTATACATATTTAATCAGTTTTATTTGGGGTTTTAGATTAGATGATACTGTAGCAGCGAAGTGCAGACAATGAATAAATCCAGGAGTCAATTACAGGGTCCAAGCCAATTTATTGTGCACAAGGCTCAGAGAGTCAAGCTTCAAAAAGGACTGAGCAAAGTTCTTACAGAGACATATTCATTTTATACATTTCTTTTCAGTTTGATACATGCAGACTTTCTATTGGTTCCAACACCCCCTGCATTTGTCCAATCGAAGATCCCTCCTGGACCTAGCATCCAGCTCCCTCCTCTAGGATTGTTCTAACAATGGTGCAGTTTCTAGGTATGGATACAATTCTACTGCAAGGTCGTTTCTAGCTCTAGGAATGCAAGCATTGAAACATTTCTATCCTCAGAACACAAGAGAATAATGAAAGATTTATGAATTCATGAAAAACTTCTTATTAAGCAGTTTAAAGCAATTTTCTCAGACTTTCACAGATTTTTGGTTCTTTACTAAGATGGGGGTTGGAATCAGGGCCTAACTTACAGGCCTTTCATATTTGCAGGCTATCATAGGCCATAGCCTACCACAATACAAATCAGTTTTGATATCGGATCTAGTAGCGATTTTCATTCGTTTCATCTTTTTAGTCACACTAATGAGAGATTTGATGTATTTTTTACTTTGAGTAGTGGTAGTTACTGATTTTAATCATTTGTTATCATATTATACATTAGCCCCCCTTTGCTATAGCACTAATCCCTATCTAGAATGAAGATTGGTGTATTATGTGTTTTACTGTCCCCAGTTAGTAGAATTTTAAAGGGGGTTTTGATGACCATTTACCATTTAGTTTTGATCATAGTACCACTCCTGCTTCTTTCTTTATATGTACTTCCTCATATGGCTCCTTAGAAATGTGATTTTAGATTTGTAATTTTAGCCCGTATTCATAATGGGTTTGAAACATTTTTTCCTCTCCTCTCCCTTCAGTTTATAAGATACCACAGAAGGGCTCTTATCAAAGGAAGAACTCCTCACGGTTTGTGTAAAGCTTTTTCTACTTGGTTTGTTTTGCTACACGTCACTTCCCTTTATTTCAAGTATACAGTTACTGATATATTGTATTGCTTTCTGTTTATGGTTTTTATCTTTGCATGTTTAGGCAAATGACTTTTAATATTTATTTCATCAATGTATTTATACAAAGATGTTGTTATTTGCTTTTACATGTTCCTTTATATATGTTCATGATAGCTTCCTTTTGAACAAAAGTTTTATATTCTTTTAATTTTTTAATATGGTTTTAATTAGTTATTTGTGTATTTATTTATTTATTTATAATTTGGTTTTATATTATTGGCTGTAGTTTTAGCATGCCAAGAAAACCTCTGAAGAAGGCATAGCCAAAACACGGCCGTGTCGAGTTTTGGCTGTTGATTCTTCTCATTGTCCCCCTGGTGAAGAATTCATTAATAAAGAACAATTTGATTACCATGCATAGACTGGATATTGATATTTCTAGAGGCCAGGAATTGTGCTTTGTCAACGGTAACATGGCTCTGACATGGGACAGCGGTCTCATCTTCCAAAGCTCAGATGCCAATCTGGCCTTAGAGGGATGCTTCTGTCGTATTCGATTTGGAGAAGCTGGTGAAGAACCTGGGTGAAACAAAATTTTTCTGATTTCCAGAGGATAGGTCCAAGGAGCCTGTGAAGTGGGCAAGAGCCCCTTTTCCATCAGCCTCATAAGAACATAAGAACATAAGATATGCCATACTGGATCAGACCAAGGTCCATCAAGCCCAGTATCCTGTTTCCAACAGTGGCCAATCTAGGTCATACGTACTGTCGCCACGGCGCCCCTACTGGCGTAGTAACGTAAGGGCATCCGGGGACATTTAATTTGTATCAGAGAGTGTTCAAGCTGAAGGACCAAAAGGATTGTGGTCCTTGTAGTGTAGAACTCCCTGGAAAGAATAACTACGCCAAGTGCAGGGTAAATAAGGCTTTATTTCCCCAGTTAATGCTTTAGGTTCAATGGGACATCAACGTAAAGTGGAGGTAATGCTTTCCTCAAACAATAAAGTTCCACCATGGACTAAACAGTTAAAGATTGTAAGCTCTACAATTGACTGTTTAGCTGGTTTAGAAGATTTTCCAAAACAATAGAAAACAATATCAGAACAAAATGGTTATCAGCTTCACCATATGCAGACTTATATCTTCGCTATACAATTAGCATGGCAAGGAACTACTTCTTAAGCAAAAGTTACATTCCATGGGTTCGGTGTGAGGCATGGGAACACTGGATCTATAATCCAAGTCCATTTATTCTGGATCGCTACCCTCTTCAGGGTTAATAATATCTTCAGAGTCTCTTAATTCCTCACAGAAGTTCCCTGGCTTCTCATATAACTTTCTTAAAACACTTTTAGGAAGTGGCTTTAAATAGTTAGCTTTACTTCTTCTATGATACTGAGGTTTATCTACTTGCATAAGACTTTCCTCATTTAGAGTTCCTTTTAGAATGAAAGGCTTTTCATACCTTAGCTTCCGAGGAGCGCCACGCCCAGGATTCAGCTTACAACGTAGCTTTTCCTGCTGACACCCTGTCTTGTGCACTGCTCCACAATCCAGGCTGCTAGGAAAACCAGACGTGGATTTCCCCTCTCTATCTTTCAGGGTAAGAGGATCAATGTAAAAGGAATCTCCTTTTCTTGTGCCTTTCTGGCTTGGCTTAAAGGACTTACTTGGAGTTGGAGAACTTCTTTTAACAGGCAGGCTGCTTCTCTGGGCTTTATCCCATGGAGTATACCTCTTTTGGCTCCTGCCACCTAGAGCTGGCCGCAGCTGGAAACTATCCTGTTCCAGGCTTCTCTCAGAGCTTGAGCTGCCGGTCCTTATCATTAAGGTGCTCAGTGCTTGAGCACGTTGCTTCAAGTACTGTGTTACTGTTCATGCGCCCTCTGGCTGAGCTACACTGGAACTGCGCTCTCTGCCTTTTCTGAGATTCATGCAAATCAGGAGTTTTTTTCAAGGCTGTTTCTTCCTTAGCTCCGGCCTCATGACATATCCCCCGAGTTAAAATATTACAAGCTGAGTGTTCAGTTTCACTACAGCTTGTAATTGCAGCTTCTTCAACTGCCTTACAAGGCTGCTCTTTGTCTCTAAACTCCTGGCTATGGCAACGTGAGTGCCATACCTTGTATTGAGATCCTTTCCTAACTGACGTACACTAGGGTTGCCAACTGGCCGGTTTTCAGCCGGCCTGGCCGGTTTTTCCATGGCCAGGCCGGCTGCCGGCGCAGAGGCAAAACTGGCCCTTGAAAAGCCGGTTTTTTTGCTCTGGCCGCAAGATCGGGAGCGGCCAGAGCAAAAAAACCGGCTTTTCTCCCAACCCGGAGGGCTTCAGAGGGAGCCGGGGAAGCCCGCGCGAGGCCCCGGCTCCCTCTGAACAGCTGCCAGCGTGAAGAGCCTTTTCCTTCACGCTGACGGCTGTTCCTGTGAAGCCGCGATTGGTGGGAAAGGTTAAAGGCAATGCCCTTTAACCTTTCCCAGCATTCGCGGCTTCACAGGAACAGCCGCCAGCGTGAAGGAAAAGGCTCTTCACGCTGGCAACTGTTCAGAGGGAGCCGGGGCCTCGCACGGGCTTCCCCGGCTCCCTCTAAAGCCTCAGACAGCCGCGGATTTGGGGGGGAGGCCAAGGACTGCCTGGGCTGTGATGGGGGGAGGGGGCCTGGACTGGAAAAGGGCTAGGAGGGGGGAATTTGACTGGAAATGGGTTGTGATGGGGGGGGGGGGACCTGGACCGGAAAAGGGCTATGGGGGGGGAGGGGACTTGGACTGGAAAGAAATGGGCTGTGATGGGAGGGGACCTGGACTGTAAAAGGGCTATGTGGGGGGGGGGGGGACATGGACTGGAAATGGGTTTTGATGGGGAGGGGGACCTGGACTGGAAAAGGGCTAGGGGGGGGGGGGACATGGACTGGAAATGGGTTGTGATGGGGAGGGGGACCTGGACTGGAAAAGGGCTATGGGGGGGGGGGGAACTTGGACTGGAAAAGGCCGATGGGGGGGGGGAACGGGGACTGGAAATGGGCTATGGTGGAGGGAGGGGGAACTTGGACTGGAAATAGGCTGTGATTATTGGGACTTGGACTGGAAATGGGTTGTGAAGGGGGGGGGGGACCTGGACTGGAAAAGGGCTATGGGGGGCATTGGACTGGAAAGAAATGCGCTGTGATGGGGACCTGGACTGTAAAAGGGCTATGTGTGGGGGGGGGGGACATGGACTGGAAATGGGTTGTGATGGGGAGGGGGACCTGGACTGGAAAAGGGCTATGGGGGGGGGCATGGGCTGGAAATGGGTTGTGATGGGGAGGGGGACCTGGACTGGGTATTGGGAGAGTGAGGGGCTTGAGAATGGAAGGGTGAAATTTAAACGGATGATAAAGGAATAAGGAAAGAATTGGGGGAAAGAGCAAAAGGGAAACAATCAGTATGTTAAAGCAGAAATAGAGAGAGAATGGAAAACATCTAAAAGAGAAGAAAGGACAAATGGATAGCTTGCAGAAGACACGAAGAAACCAGAAGAAAGTGACTGGAGCAATTGCAACTGAAAAATAAAACGCCCAAACAGAAGGTAGAAAAATACTTTTTATTTTGAATTTATTAGCTGGAATATGTTTGGTCTGGGAAGTGTGTATTGATAACATCTTTGCGTTTTTGTTTAGTGCAAGAGGAAATTACTTTATAGTTTTATTTCTCCAGTGTTGTACATTTCATGTTTGGATTTTGGGGTTCCCAGTTTAATTATTATCTGACCAAGGAAGTTAGCCTACACGTATCCTCGGTAATTTTTGTGGGTGGGGCTGGGGGCAGGGCAGGGGTGGGACTAGGGGTGGAGAATGGGTGGAGCATGGCGAGCCACAGGTGTCGGGTTTTTCTCGGTGAAAAAGTTGGTAACCCTAACGTACACAGGTCAGGTGTGTTGGAAGACTGTTTTAGACGGTTTCTTCTTAACCTTTCTAAAAATCGTGGTCTATCCAATACCTGTTCATGTCGAGCTTCCACTCTGACTTGCTTCGTTGCTTCCTAGAATTCATTCTTCTCATTTGTATGACTTCTTGTCAGCCTTGTTTGACCAAGCTGACTAAGTTTTTCAACATGATAAGAAGAACTGAACCCATTATACTTCATAGGTGCTATAAGGGTTTTAGACACCGGCCTTTTATACCAACTTGGCCTGGTCTGAATTCCTACCGGTAGTGAATGAGGAGCATTCACTGCATGGGGTCTGGACAGTGACACATCTTCTCTGATCCATCCCCTGGTGCGCCAGATTCTTGTAGATCTGGACCTAGGATTCCGAGGATATTCCTCTATATTATCCTTCAGGGATTGGTTGCGGTTCAGCCTTCCTTTATATTCTGGATCAAGAGATGGAAAGTCATCAGCTTCAAGCTTCTTGAGAACCTCTCCAATCACTTTTCCTCCAGTTTCCTTAGGAAGTAACTCTTTTCTAGGCAGTATTTTACCTCTTCCCGAGTAAAAAGTGCTGCTATATCTTCTAGAACCCGCATCCTTAGGTACGGTCTCATGATGGCCTCTTGGGAGATCATTAGCCGACCTTAGCCCTACAGACTTGAAGGTATTTGGAACTACTTGCTTCCGCACTTCCTGGGTCCGTGGGTCTATGGTTTCCCTGTACGGTACTTTCGTTGAGGGCTCCCCTATTGAGTCGTCATGGATAGGGAGGTCCCCCAAACCTGTATCATGGGAGTAAGAAGGCTTCTCTGAAGTTTCTGCTTGGGAACGCGTGGAGACAAAAACTTCCTGAGGACGTAATCCTTCCTTTAACGTTCTTTCAAAGTGAGGCCAGTCCCGGCCTAAGACTAAGCCTCGTGGAAGCCTAGGTACCACGGCTATCAACATTTTTTTAGTTGTTCCCAAACCTCTTACAGTTAGGTTATACACAGGATACAATGTTGCCGTGCCATGAACACATTTTATTTTTACTTGGCGTTCTGGTTGATCAGGTGCGAATTCCGCTCGCTCTTTGACTAAGGACCAAAGCTTGCGAGATATCATTGTTTGATCCGCACCGGAATCAAGTAGTGCCTTGGTTGGAACTCCTTGCACAAACACATCCAAGACTAAACCCTCGCATGGCACTTCTCGGTTTTCTCCTAGGAGAACCATGCATGCTTGGCATTCAGCTCGCATATGACCTGTTTTCCCACAAGCAAAACATCTTTTATCAACCTTCTTTGATAAATCATCTTTACACTTTATACTGTGTGGCTTAGAATGAGACAGAGCTCCTAAGGACTGTTTGTAAGTACCCAATGCCTTTTCAGATACATTTTTAGAACTTTGGGTAGCCAAATCTGCTTCCAAATATCTTTCTGTTAGGCTGATGGCCTGTGCCGTGGTACTACAATTTTGGAGAATTAGAAAGCTGTGCACATTGCTAGGCACTGCATGCATAAACTGTTCTAGGACTATTTCGTCCATAATTGATTCCACATTCTTACCAGCAGGTCTTAGCCATTTTTCCGCTAAGCTCTTAAGCCTGTGGCCTAATACTTTTGGAGTCTCACCCCTCTTAAGGTGAGCAGCTCGCAGCATGCGATTATATACGAGTGGGGTCAAGCCTAGGCGCTCGCGAATGGCTTTTACCACCTCGGTATAATCTGCAGCTAATGCAGTTGGCATCGCCCGATAGGCGGATAGCGCTTCCCCTGTAAGTGAAGCAGCTAGCCTAATTGACCATTGCTCTTTTGGCCACTTTATTGCACTCGCTATCCTTTCAAAGGAGTCAATAAAGTCGTCAACATCATCAGTGGGTGACAGTTTTCCTAAGCACAAAGAGTCAAAGGCGCCTGGCTCTAGTGACCAGTTGCCTAGTCCAGAAACCTGTTCCTGTTGGCCGGAGGCTCCCCCTGACATCTTCTGTTGCTGGGTGGCCCAAGCCTCCATTAGCTGAAGAATGGGTTTCTGCTGCTCCTGTAGCGCTAGGATAGCTTGTTGTTGTGTGTGAGCAGCAAGCTCCCTCTGCTTTTCAAACCGCATCATCACCCAGTTCAGCACTTCTTTCTGCTCCATGATGAGGGACTTTACCTAGAAGAGATGGAGAAAAAACAAAACCAAGTGTGGTTCTACAACACTTAGCCCTTTCCTCCCTTTATTGTGTGTGTTTTTTTTTTCTCCCTGTATCTAGACCAGTCTACCCCTCTACCTTTTACCTGGTAGCACAGTAGATTCACGCTTCCAGTAAAAGGTTGCAGCAGCTCCTTGACGTGTCGTAGCCTCTACGACTGCTGATCGCACTAGACAAACTCCTCTCCTGGTGTTGTCTTGGTCCTGGATTTTTTTTCTCTTGAACCCAATCAGGATTTTTTTTTTCCTTCGACTCCGGTCCGGATTCTCTCAGACTCCACTCCGGGTTTTCTCAGACCCCACTCCGGGTTTTCTCAGACCCCACTCCGGGTTTTCTCAGACCCCACTCCGGGTTTTTTTCCAGAGTCCGGTTCGGGTTTTTCCACCCAGTAATGGTGGTTTCTTACTTTGTTTTCCACTTTAGCGTCTTAGGGCGTTGTCCCAACATCCAACAACTACGCCATTATGTCGCCACGGCGCCCCTACTGGCATAGTAACGTAAGGGCGTCCGGGGACATTTAATTTGTATCAGAGAGTGTTCAAGCTGAAGGACCAAAAGGATTGTGGTCCTTGTAGTGTAGAACTCCCTGGAAAGAATAACTACGCCAAGTGCAGGGTAAATAAGGCTTTATTTCCCCAGTTAATGCTTTAGGTTCAATGGGACATCAACGTAAAGTGGAGGTAATGCTTTCCTCAAACAATAAAGTTCCACCATGGACTAAACAGTTAAAGATTGTAAGCTCTACAATTGACTGTTTAGCTGGGTTAGAAGATTTTCCAAAACAATAGAAAACAATATCAGAACAAAATGGTTATCAGCTTCACCATATGCAGACTTATATCTTCGCTATACAATTAGCATGGCAAGGAACTACTTCTTAAGCAAAAGTTACATTCCATGGGTTCGGTGTGAGGCATGGGAACACTGGAGCTATAATCCAAGTCCATTTATTCTGGATCGCTACCCTCTTCAGGGTTAATAATATCTTCAGAGTCTCTTAATTCCTCACAGAAGTTCCCTGGCTTCTCATATAACTTTCTTAAAACACTTTTAGGAAGTGGCTTTAAATAGTTAGCTTTACTTCTTCTATGATACTGAGGTTTATCTACTTGCATAAGACTTTCCTCATTTAGAGTTCCTTTTAGAATGAAAGGCTTTTCATACCTTAGCTTCCGAGGAGCGCCACGCCCAGGATTCAGCTTACAACGTAGCTTTTCCTGCTGATACCCTGTCTTGTGCACTGCTCCACAATCCAGGCTGCTAGGAAAACCAGAAGTGGATTTCCCCTCCCTATCTTTCAGGGTAAGAGGATCAATGTAAAAGGAATCTCCTTTTCTTGTGCCTTTCTGGCTTGGCTTAAGGGACTTACTTGGAGTTGGAGAACTTCTTTTAACAGGCAGGCTGCTTCTCTGGGCTTTATCCCATGGAGTATACCTCTTTTGGCTCCTGCCACCTAGAGCTGGCCGCAGCTGGAAACTATCCTGTTCCAGGCTTCTCTCAGAGCTTGAGCTGCCGGTCCTTCTGACCTTGTCCTTAGCACTTCCCCAGAACTGAGTCTTGCCTCTGTCTGTGTCCGTTCTTCTCCTTCCTTCTCTTTGCTGGTCCTTTTCCTGGTCTCCTTGCTGGACCCCCTGGTCTCCTTGCTGGAGCCCCTGGTCTCTTTGCTGGACACCCTGGTCTTTTTCCTCCTCGTCTCTCTGTTGGACTCCTCCTCTGCTCATCTGATTTCCCTTATAAAGGGATTTCTGGCTTGCACGCTGTGAGTTTGAGGACAGGTGAAAGCACTTATCATTAAGGTGCTCAGTGCTTGAGCAAGTTGCTTCAGGTACTGTGTAACTGTTCATGCGCCCTCTGGCTGAGCTACACTGGAACTGCGCTCTCTGCCTTTTCTGAGATTCATTCAAATCAGGAGTTTTTTTCAAGGCTGTTTCTTCCTTAGCTCCAGCCTCATGACAGTACCTAGCAGTTTCCCCAAAAGACACAGGTTCCACAATGCTTGTACTGGGTCAAGCATTGATATCCTGGGTCCCTTCTTAATAATGGTTTATAGACCTTTCCTCCAGGAACTTGTCCAAACCTTTTTTAAACCCAGCTACACTAACAGCCTTTACTACATCCTCCGGTAACAAATTCCAGAGTTTGATTACACGTTGAGTGAAAAAAATATTTTCTTTTATTAGTCTTAAATAGTTTACCCTGTAGCTTCATTGCATGTCCCCTAGTCTTTCTATATTCTGATAACGTAAACAATCGATCTACGTTTACCCGTTCCACTCCGTTCATTAATTTATAGACTTCTATCATATCTCCCCTCAGCCGTCTCTTTTCCAGGTTAAAGAGCCCTAATCTTTTTAGCCTTTCTTCATAGGAGTATCCTTCCATCCCCTTTACCATTTTGGTGGCTGTTCTCTGAAACTTTTCTAATAACGCTATATCCTTTTTAAGATACGGTGACCAGAATTGCACACAATATTCAAGGTGCGGTCTCACCATGGAACGATATAGAGGCATTATAATATCTTTTGTTTTATTTTCCATTCCTTTCCTTATGATACCTAGCATTCTATTTGCTCTCTTGGCTGCCGCTGCACACTGGGCCGAGAGTTTTAACATGCTATCCACAATGATGCCTAAATCTTTTTCCTGGGTGGTGGTTCCTAATGTGGAACCTTGAATCGTGTAACCATAGTTTGGGTTGTTCTTCCCTAGGTGCATAACTTTGCACTTGTCCACATTAAATTTCATCTGCCATTTTGATGCCCAGTCTTCCAATTTATCAAGATCCTCTTGCAATTTTCCACAATCCTCTTGGGTTTTAACAAGTTTAAATAGTTTTGTGTCATCTGCAAATTTGATAACCTCACTCGTTATTCCACTTTCCAGGTCATTTATGAATATGTAAAAAAGCAGCGGACCCAGCACAGATCCCTGGGGTACATCACTATTCACCTTTCTCCATTGGGAAAATTGGCCATTTAGCTCAACCCTGTGCTTTCTATCTTTTAACCAGTTCTTGATCCACAGTAGTACACTGCCTCCTATCCCATGACTCTTTAGTTTTGCCAAAAGTCTCTGATGAGGGATCTTGTAAAAGGCTTTCTGAAAGTCCAGATACACAATATCAACCGACTCATCTTTGTCCACCTGTTTATTCACACTTTCAAAAAAACATAACAGATTAGTAAGACAAGAGCTTCCTTGTCCAAAGCCATGTTGGCTGTCTCCCAATAGGCCATGACTATCTACATGCTGAGTAATTTTATTCTTTATGATGATTTCTGCCATTTTTCCCGGTACTGACGTGAGGCTCACCGGTCTGTAGTTTCCCGGATCACCCCTGGAACCCTTTTTAGAAATTGGGGTTACATTGGCGATCCTCCAATCTTCAGGTATTAGAGATGATTTTAATGATAGTTCACAGATTACTAATAGTAGGTCTGCAATCTCATATTTCAGTTCTTTCAACACCCTTGGATGTATACCATCTGGCCCAGGTGATTTGCTACTCTTCAGTTTATCTAATAGTTGTAATACATCTTCCCGATGTATCGATATTTCCTTCAATTCTTCTGCACCTTTAAATACCACTTCAGTCATGGGTAACATCCCTACATTTTCCTCAGTACAGACCGAAGCAAAGAATTCATTCAGTCTGTCCTTTATCGCCTTGTCACCTCTTAGTGCCCCTTTAACTCCTCTATCATCTAATGGACCAACTGACTCTCTCACAGGTTTTTTGCTACGAATGTACTTGAAAAAATCTTTATTGCGCATTTTTGTTTCTGCAGCAAGCTTCTTCTCAAATTCTCCCTTTGCCTGCTTTTTCAATGCCTTGCATTTGACTTGCCAGTGCTTGTGCTGTTTCCAGGTTTCGTCGTTTGGCTCTATTTTCCATTTCCTGAAAGATGCTTTTTTTGGCAACAACTGCCTCTCTGACCTCACCTTTAAACCATGCGGGCAGTTTTTTGGACTTCCTTCCACTTTTCTTAAAGCGTGGAATACAGCTGGTCTGGGCTTCTAAGATAGTATTTTTCAACAACACCCACGCTTGATGTAAGTCTTTAACCTTTGCAACTGCTCCTTTTAGTTTTTTATTAACTATTTTCCTCATTTTATCATGGTCTCCCTTTCGAAAGTTAAAAGGTAGTACTGTGGATTTCCTTACTATCCCTCCTCCACTAATTAAATCAAAGGCAATCATGCTATGATCACTATTGCCAAGTGGCCCCAACACCCTTATCTCTTGCACTAGATCTGGTGGCTTCCCCTCTGGTCGGTTCATGAACGAACTGCTCCAAGAAGCAGTCATTTATGCCATCTAGGAACTTTATCGCCCTAGCATGTCCTGCCATGACACTGACCCAGTCGATACCGGGGTAATTGAAATTACCCATTATTATTACTGCGCTGTAACATTTGTTAGCTTCCTTGATTTCTTTCAGCATTTCATCATCCATTTGTTCATTCTGGCCAGGCGGTCGATAGTACACCCCCACTGTCATCGCCTTCCCCTTTTTACATAGAATTTCAATCCATAGAGATTCTACAGCAAATTTTGTTTCCTGCAAAACTTTAATCCTTTCTGACTCAATGCCCTCTCTAACATAGAGCGCAACCCCTCCACCAATTTGATCAGCTCTATCATTACGATATAGTTTGTACCCAGGTATCACAGTGTCCCACTGGTTGTCCTCCTTCCACCGTGTCTCTGATATTCCAATCATATCTAACCTCTCATTTAGTGCTATATATTCTAACTCTCCCATCTTATTTTTTAGACTTCTAGCATTTGCATACAAGCATTTTAGAGATGTATTTTATTCATATTAATTTGGCTATTGGTAGGCATGGGTAATTTGGGATCTTTAAGCTCTGTCTGCTCCATACTCGAGGGCATTTGGGCTACTTTACTCTTTTTTGGAATCTTTCTGCTTTTGGTAGTATCCTTCAAGGATACATTCTTCCGAACCATGCGCTCTTGGGCGACTGTCGTCTTTCCCCTATTATCTAGTTTAAAAGCTGCTCTATCTCCTTTTTAAAGGTTAATGCCAGCAGCCTGGTACCATCTCGGTTATGGTGAAGCCCATCCCTTCGGAAGAGCCCCTCCTTTCCCCAGAGTGTTCCCCAGTTCCTAACAAATCCAAATCCCTCATCTCTGCACCATTGTCTCATCCATGCATTGAGACTTCGGAGCTCTGCCAGCCTTTTGGGTCCTGCACGTGGAACGGGAAGCATTTCGGAGAACGCTACCCTGGAAGTTCTGGATTTCATCTTCCTACCTAAAAGCCTAAATTTAGCCTCCAGAACCTCCATACCACATTTTCCTATGTCATTGGTACCGACATTTTCCAAGACAGCAGACTCCTCCCCAGCACTATCTAAGACCTTATTTAGGTGGCGCGTGAGGTCCGCTACCTTCGCACCAGGCAGGCATGTTACCAGGCGATCCTCACGTCCACCAGCCACCCAGCTATCTACATGCCTAATGATTGAATCACCGACTATAACGGCTGTCCTGACCCTTCCCTCATGGGCACATGGCACTGGAGAAACTTCCTCGGTGCGAGAGGCTTTTACATCACCTGGAGGACAGGTCCTAGTTACAGGATCACTTCCTGCCACACCAGGGTGATGCTCTCCTGTCACGTGACCTCTCTCCTCCATGTCAACAGGGATGCTGCCAGACTGGAGGTGGGACTTCAGGACTATATCCCTGTTGGTCTCGTCTATGTACCTCTCTGTCTTTCTTATGTTTTCCAAGTCTGCTACTCTAGCCTCTAGAGAACGGACTTGTTCCCTGAGAGCAAAGAGCTCCTTGCACCTAGTGCACACGTAAGACCTCTCACCAACTGGGAGAAAATCATACATGTGACACTCAATGCAAAAGACTGGAAAGCTCCCATCTCGCTGCTGGACTGCTGTCTGCATCTTAATTTTAAGTTTTTGTTTAGATCTTTAAGTTCTTTACTTACTAAGGGTTGCTATGGTTATTTATACCAATAAAACTGTACCTAATACGTTTAATATACCTTGTTCACCTGAAGCTTAATTAATCTCAGGTCCTTAATGTATGACTAATTTGGGTATTTATTTATTTATTTATTTAGTATACATTTGTATACCGCTACTTCCAGCGATCAGCAGCGGTTTGATTACAGATTGGAAATTGTCAAATCATGACAGGAAATTTTTGAGGTATAAACACATTGATTAGACAGGAAAGCACAGCACACAGAGAACTATTTTACAGGGAACATGGGCTATGGAGGGTTAAGTAGCTTGCCCAAGACCACAAGGAGCACCTGTGGGACTAGAAACCCCAGTCCTTCCGGCCCAAGGTTGCTGTCCTCTAGTGGGATTTGAACCCCGACCTTCCGGCCCGAAGTACCTTGCCCCAACCACTAGGCCACTCCTCCACGAGCTTCACCTGAGAGCACTTCCTGTCTTTTAAGATGTGTAAGTACCTATAAAGCTACGATTATCCCTGGGGTGGGTGGGTATGGGGAGGGAGGGAAATAACACTTATTAAAAGAGGGCTGCTACACAGTACCCTGTCCTGTGCTGCTGAGGTAAGCTATATTCTTATTTGATTTAAATTATAGCTCTTTGCTGCTGCTAGGCTCTAACTTATTATGAAATTTAAACTACAAGCTCTCTGCTGGGTTCTAAATTTAACCAGAAAGCTCTCTTCTGTGTTTTAAATTTAAACTAAAAGTACTTTGCTGATGCTAGACCCTGAGTGACTATTAAATTTAAATTACAAGCTCTCTGCAGGGTTCCAAATTAAACCAGAAAGCTCTCTTCTGTGTTTTAAATTTAAACTAAAAGTACTTTGCTGATGCTAGGCCCTGAGTGACTATTAAATTAAAACTACAAGCTCTCTGCTGGGTATGAAATGTAACCAGAAAGTTCTCTTCTGTGTTTTAAATTTAAACTTAAACTGCTCCTACTAGTCCCTGACTGATTTAACAAAAAATAGTGGGTTCATAGACTAATTAGCTTTAATAGAAAGAATTCCTTTCAAAAAATTCCCAGAAGTATATACTCACAATTGCAGATCTCTCTCCAGAAGTAACAGTCCCCTTTTGTAGTCCTTCAAGACTGAGGATCACAAAGCTCTGGATGAGCTATTCATGCCTGTGCTGCTGAGGTAAGTTGTGACCAACTTCCTGGATGATTAACAGTCCTTGCTTGGATAGAAGGAGTCTTTCAAAATGGCCTTTTGATCTGTCACCTGGTGTTAACACCTATTGAAAAAGTTTCACAGGTCTCTTGCCCCCTAGATAGAAGGCCTCTTTGTATAGGTCTCTAGAAGACTCTATTTGCTGTTCAAAGAGTACTGACCCTGATTTGCCTTTTGTGCTAATCTATATTCTTATTTGATTTAACTTATAGCTCTTTGCTGCTGCTAGGCTCTAACCTATTATGAAATTTAAACTACAAGCTCTCTGCTGGGTTCTAAATTTAACCAGAAAGCTCTTTTCTGTGTTTTAAATTTAAACTAAAAGTACTTTGCTGATGCTAGACCCTGAGTGACTATTAAATTAAAACTACAAGCTCTCTGCAGGGTATGAAATGTAACCAGAAAATTCTCTTCTGTGTTTTAAATTTGAACTTAAACTGCTCCTACTAGGCCCTGACTGATTTAACAAAAAATAGTGGGTTCACAGACTAATTAGCTTTAATAGAAAGAATTCCTTTCAAAAAATTCCCAGAAGTATATACTCACAATTGCAGATCTCTCTCCAGAAGTAACAGTCCCTTTTTGTAGTCCTTCAAGACTCCATCCACTGCTCGCGGGCCTGCTGGTCAGACTCCTGGGGGTCTTGGACTCCCGTCACTACCGTCCTAGAAAGCCTTTCTACCCCTCTGCTTATGGACTTTGGGCTTGTTCTCAGTCCCTTCATGGAGTGCTTGGGCCCAATTCTATCCAGAGGAACACCCTCCCAGGTTGTTTAATCAAGTTTTGGGGGCACATTCCCTGGTTCTTCTGGTTGGGGCAGGCTTCTCCTCTTCCTTCAGGAAAGGGCCCGGTTCACCAAGAGTTACTGAGTGCTAGTCCAAATTCAGTATGGCTGTGTCCTGGAATGCAAAGAGACGATCCTGGCCACTTTCATCTTCTCCCTTGTGGGTCTGCCAAAAGCAGGGCCCCTGTGTAGATCACTTTGAACAAGCTGCTTCTTCTGAAGGCAGTAGTGCCCATTCCCTTGGACAATCAGGGCATGGGCAGGCATTCCATCTGTTTCATGATGCCGTAAGGAACATTCTGGCTCATTCTGGATCTCAAATGTGTTATCGAGCTCTTGCACATCATGTGCTTCTGGATGGAAGCTTTGTGATCCATGATTCAAGTGGTGCACCAGGGGGGATTCTTGGCATCTCTGGATTTGGCCGAGGCATATTTTCATATCCCGATTGAGGGATCAGCAAAATATCTGCGTTTTACCATGCTTGGCTCTCCCCTTCAGTTCGTCGTCTTTCCATTCAGACTCTCCACTGCGCCAAGGACATTTTCCAAGTCATGGTGGTGGTAGCTACAGTGCTGTGGTGCTAGGGGTTTGTGTGCACTCATATTTGGACTACTGGCTCATCTCTTTCAGAGGTGTCTCAGGTAGCTCCTCAAGTGGTGTCCTTTCTGATGAGCCTCGGCTAGGTGATCAGTTGGGAAAAGAGCCATTTGTTGCATTCCCAGTCCCTGGCATTCCTGGGAGCATGTTTTGATATTCCAGTGTGCGGAGTCTTTCTGCCAGAGGAGAAAGTCATAGGCTGTTGGATTGCCTAGTCCTGTACTGTTTACAGCAGGCTCCCAGTTCCTCAGAATGTTGGTGGTGACAGTCGAGATGGTGCCATTGGCATGTGCTCATTTATGGCTGCTCTAATGGTCCTTACTGACTTGGTGGTCCATGAGTTTGCAGCAGTTCGAGCTCAGGTTCCCCCTCCCAATGATGGTGAGGGCCAGCCTGCGGTGGTGGCAGCAGCCCAGTCTTCTGCAGAAGAGCATGCTGCTGGATGATTGCTCATAGATCCTTCTGATGATGGATGTCAGTCTTTCGGGCTGGGGAGCACATTGCCAAGGCTGAACGGCCAGGGCCATTGGAACTACTGGGAGGTGGTGTGCTCCATCAACTGCCTTGAGGCAAGGGCCATTAGGTTGGCTCTTCTGCGTTTCTGGCCCCAGTCAAGGGCCGGGCGGTTTTAGTGTTTTTACACAACACCGCGGTAGTGGTTCATGTTAATCAGCAGGGAGGCATGAGGAATGCCAGGGTAGCCCTGGAGGTGGCTCTCCTGTTTGCCTGGGCAGCAAAGAACCTTCTAGTTTGTCAGCTCTGCATATTGTTAGAGTGGACACCGTGGAAGTAGATTTTCTCAGCCGGCACTCTCTGGTTCCAGGAGAATGGGAGTTGACTTAGGGGGTGATTTAATTGTTTCTGCCCCATTGGTGATTTCCCAAGAGGGATCTGATGGTGTCCCGCTCTAATGCCAAAGTGTGTTGCTTCTTAAGTCACCCGGAAGAGGTCTACCAACCTGTCATAAGTGCGGATATAGTGCCTTGAGTGCTGATGTGGTGCATGGCCGCTGGCTCTTGAGGCAGCCAAGATGCTGTCTCTGTTGGTCTTTTCAATCTGGAGAAGGGTCTTTTCTCTTAGCTTCCTGAAGGTTCAGGTGACAGTATTGGCTAGTGAGTCTCTAGCCTTACACCCAGATGTTTTGTGCCTTCTTCAAGGGGGTCAGTATCTGCGTCCTCCCCCTGGTCTGTGGTCCCTTCCTGGGATTTTATTTATTTATTTATTTGTGCGGTTTTTTTTTATACCGCCCCTTCCAGAGATCAGGTGCGGTTTACAGAGAACATGTCAAAACATTAACATTAAATTTAAATTTAACATTAAATTTAAATTTAAATTACATGGAACATTAAGTAACAATGGAACATTAAGTACATAGATAACTAACATATAAGTAAAACATATTAACTATTTACATTGGTTGAGAGAAATTATTCATTATTTACAGATGATAGTATAGTATGGAAAAAAATTATAATAGTACTGAAGTATGGAATTCTACAACAGAGAGATTATTTACAACAGTCATTATACGACTGGCTAACATTCAGTATGGGTGAAGTATGGGAAAGTGGGTTTTGAGTTAGGTTGGGTAAACTTGTGTTAGTTGAGTTGCGTAATCTTGTGCCATTTTCTCGAGTGTAGGTTGTAAATCATGAAAGTGTTGGGTGAACAGGTATGTTTTAAGCTCCTTCCTGAAAGAACTAAGGTCTTTAATCTCTCTGAGACTGCAAGGTAATTTGTTCCAATGACTGGGTGCATAATAAGAGAAGGCAGTATTAGTTGTTATCTGTTTCAGTTTTCTCACAGAGTCGGGAATTAGCAGTGTGTTGAGGTTTGCTCTTCTTCTTCTTCTAGTTTCTGAGTGGGACTGGATTAATGTTGATAGATGTGAAGGGGCTATATCATTGATGAGCTTAAAAATGGTGACTAGTGTTTTATATTGTATCCTACTGGGAATAGGTAGCCAGTGGAGAGCGTATAGGATTGGAGAGATGTGGTCAGATAGTTTGGCTTTAAAAATAATCCGAGCAGTAACATTCTGGGCCCTTTGTAGAATGTGTAGATTCTTCTTAGATGTACCTTGTAGTAATCCATTACAGAAATCTATGTGTGGCATTATAAGGGCCTGGACAACAGTTCTGAAGTCACTAATGTCAGTGAGGGGTCTGAGTTTAAAGAATATAGTTTTGGCGATCTGTTTTATGTGATGTGTCCCCAGATCTTGCAGATCTGTGTCTGGTGCTCAGGGCGCTGATGTCAGAACCCTTTGAGCCATTTAAGCATGCTACTTTGAAGGATTGGCACTCTAGGTGGTCTTTTTTGTTGCAATTTGTTCCGCAAGGTGGATTCTGAGTTGCTGGCCCTGTCTTGCCAAGATCCTTACCTGTCTTTTCTGAAGAGGTTGTTTCTTTTTGGCCTGTGCCTTTGTTCTTCCTGAAGTGATTTATCCCTTTTGTGTGAACCAGGCAGTTTGCCTGTCCTCCTTCTCTAAGGAGCAGGGACGGGGGGGAATGGTCAGGATCTTCATCTTGTGGATATCCAGAGGGTGCTTCTCTGGTTCTTGCAGGTTACAAATTCTTTTTGTAAGTCAGACCATCTTTTTGCGCTATTTGCTGGCCACCACAAGGTGACACAGTGGCTAAGTCTGCATTGGGGCACTAGACTACGGAGGCTGTTGCCTCAGCAGATCTGTTGTGGAACCAGCCAATTCCAGAGGGTTTCACGTCAAGTCTACCTGAACATTAGCGTCCCCATGGGCGGAGCAGAGTTCGGTAGCCCCTGCAGAAATTTATCGGTCAGCAAGGTGGGCATCACTTATCATTTTGGTCAGGAATTTCCACTTTGATGTCCATGCTCAGGCAGACATGGCTTTTGGCTTTAAGGTTTTATGAACTGCTGTATCTTCTTCCCGCCCAGTGGAGTCGTAGCTTTTGTATGTCCCACTTGTCTGAACTGGCCTAGCAGGACGATATGGAAGAGGACATTTTACTTACCAGATAATGCTCTTTTCTTGAATCCTGCTAGACTAGTTCAGGGCCCGCCCCCTGGAACTGTGTTTGCTCTGTTCTTCTGCGGTGGTACCCTTGGATCCACTGTGATTTATATACTTGGCTCCGCAGGTTCATCTTCTATGGACAGCTTTCTGGTAATGCTTTTCTGTATGTAGTTCTCTACTGTTTGATTGCTCATTGTTGCCCATGTTAAGGTTGTGTGAGGCTTGCCATGTTCTCCCATATGCTTTGGGGCAAATACTGAGGAGACCTCTGATGGCTGAGGTGGATAGAGGCATGGGAGTGATGCCATTGAAACCTGAGTTTTTCATTGGTTCATTGTCTCTATTGATCTGCTGGTAGGGGAACACAACCCACCTGTCTGGACTGGTCTAGCAGGACTCAAAGAAAGGACATTAAGTAAAATGTCAACTTTTCCATTGTAGCACCCTGACAGCATGCCTTGCTACAGGAAGGCTGATGTCCCCCCAGGGAGACAGAAATGGCTATTGGTCTCATTATGAAGACCCAGGCCACTCTTTATGGTTCTGGTGATGCCCATGATAAGCTGTATGTTTTACAAGAAATTGCCAGGCAAGTCCACACTGTGTACCACTGAAATCATGAGCTGGAGGAACTTAAGAAGAAATGGCTGGTCCTCAAACTAAAAGCCAAGGAAAAGCAAGCAGCCCGATTGTCAGTTCCCACCCTCCCAGTGTGAGGCCCTAAGCGCATTCGAGCAGAGGGAACTGCAATTTATCAAAGAGGTAGATGTCATGGGGTGGAAAGGCATAGCAGCTCCCAGGCACCAGATGAGCACTATATGCAACATAGTCTTGGGATATGGTAATAACAGCTTCCTATCTGTATAAAAGACACATGCCCACGTCCTGCAGGAAACTCACCTGTCACTTCTCTTTTGCCTGCATGTGTGTGGTTGCCATTGTTTGTGTTCTGTGTACTGGTGCATACTCTTCTATGTGACTTGCCACTTTGTAGTGTTTACGTACAGGCAGGGGTACTACATGTTATTAGACTTGGCTGCCATTGAACTTTAGTGGGAATACTATTTTGTGTTTGGCCAGTATGTAGTGCCTTGGTGATTAACCTCAGATTTACAAAGATGGGGGAATAAATGGGGTGTGATCCATAGGAGTTCCTTCTAACATTTTATCTTGGGGACAGCCCTGGCTCTCATCCACTACCCGCTATCTACGCACCTGTACCCGTTCTGCTGAACGTGCTTGACTCAAATACCGCTCCCCAGAAGACTTTTAACACTTCAAATTCATGCTTGGCTCCTTCCAGTCAGCCATAGCGCTTGCCAAACAAGAATACTACATCCATCTGACCAACCCTCTTGCCTCTAATCCTTGCCTTCTCTTTAATACCCTCAGTTTTCTCCTCAAGGTGCCCCCGCCCCTGGTCCCGCCCTCCCTTCCTGCCCAAACCCTGGCCGACTGCTTCCATGACAAAATCCACAAGATCACCCTCCAATTCCCCACTTCTTCATCTACCTCCCCTCCTCCCCAATTCTCCCCCCGTCCCTGCTACCTCCGCCACCATCTCTTCCTTCCCTGTGATCACTGAAGAGGAAACCACACTCCTTCTTCTCTCTTCCTCCAAACCCACCACCTGTTCCTCTGATCCTATCCCCACCCACCTCCTAAGCCCCATCTTCCCCACCATTGTCCATCCCATCTCTTATATTTTCAACCTCTCGCTCTCCACTGCAACTGTCTCCACTGACTTTAAACATGCTGTGGTCACACCTCTCCTTAAGAAACCCTCACTTGATATCACCTGTCCTTCTAACTATCGATCCATCTCCTTCCTTCCCTTCAGATCTAAAATACTTGAATGTACAGTTCACTGCCGCTGCCTCGACTTCCTCTCCTCTCATGCCCTCATGGACCCTTTACAGTCCGGCTTCCATCCCTCACATTCTACTGAAACAGCTCTTACCAAAGTGTTCCTGGCTAAATCTAATGGCCTCTACTCTGTCCTCATCCTTCTCGACCTCTCTGCTGCTTTTGACACTGTTGACCATAACCTTCTCCTCGATACCCTCTCCTCGCTTGGTTTTAGGGGCTCAATACTATCCTGGTTCTCCTCGTACCTCTCCCATCGCTCCTTCAGTGTATGCTCTGGTGGCTCTTCCTATTCTCCTACCCCGCTTCCAGTTGGCGCACCCCAGGGATCCATCCTAGGTCCGCTCCTCTTCTTTCTCTATACCCAATCTCTTGGTGCGCTTATCTCTTCCCATGGCTTCCAGTACCATCTCTATGCTGATGACTCCCAAATTTACCTCTCTACACCTGAAATCTCTCCGACAATCCAGACCAAGATCTCTGCCTGCCTTTCGGACATTGCTGCCTGGATGTTTCACCGCCGCTTGAAATTGAACATGGCCAAAACTGAACTCCTTATCTTTCCCCCCAATCTCCCCCCTCCTCTCCCCCCTTTCTCAGTCTCTGTCGATAACTGTATAATCCTCCCTGTTTCCTCGGCCCACAATCTGGGGGTTATCTTTGACTCCTCTCTCTCCTTCTCCACACACATCCAGCTCGTAGCTAAGACCTGCCGCTTCTTTCTCTACAACATTAGCAAAATCCGCCCTCTCCTTTCTGAACACACTGCTAAAACGCTTATCCATTCCTTAATTACCTCTCGCCTCGACTACTGCAACCTGCTTCTTGCTGGTCTCCCTGTGAGCCATCTCTTTCCCCTTCAATCTGTTCAATACGCCGCTGCTCGACTAATCTTCCACCAGCCTCGCCATGCCCACATTACTCCTCTCCACAATTCACTTCACTGGCTCCCTATCCGTTTCCACATCCAGTTCAAACTTCTCCTCCTGACCTATAAATGCATTGACTCTGCGGCCCCCCAATACCTTTCAACTCTCATCTCTCTTCACAACCCCTCTCGGGAACTTCACTCTTCTAAGAAACTCTCCTTTCCGCACTTTAAAGCTCTCCTTAAAACGCATCTTTTCTGCCAGGCTTTTGACCTCCCTCTCCCCACAGATGGCTCTGGTCTCCCCTCGTCTGCCCCCCCCCCCCCGTCTGCCACTTAGCAACTCCCACTCTCAGAACACTCTCTTTCTCAACTATTTACTACTCTTTCTCTATTTCTCTTCTTTCCTATCCTCCATTGTCGTTCCTTTCCTTTCTGTGTCCTTGTAGTCAACTCATTGTTTTATTGTACACCGCCCTGACGGCTTGCCATGGGCGGTATATCAAACTCTGCCAATAAAGGATAAAGAATAAAGAACTACTTCTATTCAGACCCTCCACTCACACCACTACTCCAGACTTCGCTCCTTTCACCTTGCAGCACCTTACGCCTGGAACAACCTACCTGTGTCTGTATGCCAGGCACCCTCCCTAGCCCTCTTCAAATCCAGGTTGAAAACCTACCTCTTCACCATCGCTTTCAGATCTTGACTTCTATCCTTTGTCTGCCTTGATTGTAAATGCCATGCCTTGTACTTTTGCCCTGAATAGACTATTGCTCTATGTTTTGTTTGTCTTGTCTTGACTAGATTGTAAGCTCTAACGAGCAGGGACCATCTCCTACATGTCTGTACAGCGCTACGTGTGACTAGTAGCGCTTTATAAATGCTTAATAGTAGTAGTAGTGTGACATTAGTATGAGGCATTTTCTGTGTCTGCCTACTACAGCCTTCAGACTATGACATGCAATGGCCCTTAGATGCAGACAGGAGTCAGGTTCCCACTGCTGGCATAAGAACAGATCCATAGCATGGACATCTGCTCCATTTGTCTGGATTATTGACACATAGGGGCCTATCTACTAAAGGATTTTTCACATGTTTTATCTATGGGGAAAATGTGTAATAGACAGGCCGCTTAACGTTTCAATATTGTGCCATACATTTCCATTTGCTTCTTAGCTCCTTTACTTGCTAAGGTGTTTGATTCCCCACAGCCCATAGAAAATGTGCGAGATTTCTAACAATTAAATTTTCAGATTACAAGAACTTATTTGGGTCATATACCCATGGTGGTTGACATTTCTTTTAAACGCTGGTTGCTGTGGCTAAACAACTCTGGATTTCAGTGCCAGTATCCGGATAGCCCTAGGGCAGCATTTTTGCTGTCCTAGGTTATACGGATAGTTATTCAGATAGTGGCACTGAATATTACTGCCACAGATAACTGCTGATTCTGCCCATGAACCACCTCAGCACAACAGGGCTAGTGCTGAGGCAGTAGATAAGGAGATTTAGCAGCATTATTTGGATAATGCCTGTGGCACTTCATCTGGATAGCAGGTGCTGCTAACTGATAAGTGCCATTGAATATCCTGATTCTTCCTTCATAAGAAATGCCTAAGAACTGCTTCTTCAAGATTAATACTATGAAAAAGCCTTCAAGCATTGCTTGCTAACATTTTCTGGACTAAGGAGAGGTGCTAGACTAATAAACCCCTAGCCAGAGGGAAAATTGTTAACCATTTCTGAAGCCTTCAGCTTGTGTAGCTCCAGGAAATGTGACTCATGGTAGAATGCTGTGTTGTTCAGATGCTGATTTCAGAGAGAAAAGGAGGGCTCGTTTTAAGATTGGTGTGTAAACCATTGCTTGCTCTTTGAAACCTATCTCTTTTTTGCCTGTAAATCTCCAGACTGAACACCACATTCTGCCACGATTTTTAGTTTTTGAAATGGCAGAAAATGAAGATTCTTTAGATGAGTGTGATGTCTTTCTGCAGTCTCTCTCTTTAGCATGACCAAAAGTGAAGAATGACAGAGCTTTTCAGGAAAATGGTAAGGTTTGATTAGAATGTTTCCTGAGGAATGAAATGTCATTCATTGTGGATTGCCTTCTTTGTTTTAGTTTCAGAAAATATAACTTGTGGCAGAAAGACTTATTTGTTAGTCAAGAGAAAAAGCAGACAGGCATAAACATCCAAGAGCCCGTCTGCGCCCACTCTCTTTCTCTTTTACCAAACTTGTGACTGATCAATGAAAATTGCAGCCATAAGTTTCTAAAATGATGCCATTGGGTCCTAGGAGGTCATCCTCTATGTGAAGCCAGGAGGTTTTTAATAAAGTTTAGTAAGGACAATTGTTATTTAAATCCCTGCCCTGCTGCCCTCCTGAAAAATTTGCCATATGCACTAACTCAGTGGCTCACTTAGTCTGTCAATCTTTCTTTGTCTGAGGACTGTTATCCAGTCACTGTTCTGCAATAATGCTGGCCCCCTTGCTGAAGGATTCTCTCAGGGAGTGAGTGACTGTGAAAAATATAGGATTATAGCAAATATTCCCTAAGAGGGGCATTCTGTGCTGGCTGTCTCCTCCTTGTACGGCCGATCAGAATCGGGCTGTACAGAGGTAGACCTGATTCTGATTGCGCAGGGGCTAAATGTGCCCACATGATCAGAATCGGGTTTACAGCCTGGGTGTGCAGGCCGTGACCCAATTCCAGTCGGCTGCACGTCCAGCCCCCATACCTGGCTAACTCAGCCAGATTCCTGAATGGAGCCGCAGTGCTATGGCGTCCTGTCGCCATGGCACTGTGGCTCCATTCAGGAGTCACGATCTCCTGCTGCAGAAAACAATCTTCATTTCTTGCAGCCCGACTCCTGATCTGGCCTTCCATGGCCAGGATTGGGCTGCGAGAAACCCCCTGCACCTCCTTGCCCTCCTTACAGGGCCTTGCTGCATCATTTTGCGCCATCCAGGGGGACTTATTCCACCTCCAAGATGGAATAAGTCCCCTGTCTCTGTGGCTGACCCCGGACATACAGGGATGACCTCGGAATTGGCCCAGTATGTCCGGGGTTGCTCTTCGTCCACCGCTTGCCCTCGCTCCGCCTCTGCCCCGCCCCCTCCCTCCCATGAACAGAACTCCCCATACAAATCACCTGTTCGTACAGGGAGCTCTGCCCCCAGCAGGTTGCCCGACTTTTTAGCGGGTTTGAATGTCCGGACCCGCTAAACAGTGTTCAGAATGATCCCGTAATTGTCTAAGGTGATTGTGGCCATAGTGGCCAAACAATTGCAGGAACACTTGGATTGTTTCCACTCTTCTGGTGGATTGCTTCTCTCTGTCCCCTTTTCTTCCACTGCCAATTCCAGACTTTGATCCTTTCACCTTGCTGATCTTTATACCTGGAACAAACTACCTGAGTCTGTACTGTATGACAGGATTCATCTCTACCCCTTTTCAAAGCCATGAGAGAAACTCACCTCTTGAAAGCTGCTTTTGGATCCTGATCTGCTTTGTCTCCGTGTATCTCTTTGCCTTTCCGTAGTTGTAGCCTTGTCCTCAGCTATTTTATTGTCTGTCTTGAATAGATTGTAAGCTCTGATGAGCAGGGACCATCTTTTATATGGATCGTACAGCGCTGTGTATGCCTTGTAGGGCTATATAAATGTTCAGTATTAGTAGTAGTAGATTGTTTCAACCTTATTGAGGTAGCATAGTCAGGGTTTACAAACCAGCAAAACATGGAGATGGCACTGGTTGCATTGCCTCAATAACTCAGTTCCATAATGGACAAAAGTGGAGTCTCCAGGTCATCAGCTGAGTTGGGCATTATCTACTGTGGTACTGGGATGTGTTAAAGCCTTTTTGAAGGGAAGATACGACTTCTTATCCTCCATAATTCAGTCTGTGTTCTATTACTCCTACTCAATTTACTCCTACCCACATTCCTATCTGAACTGATATCTACAACCTGTAAATATGTAAACTATGTCGAACCTGTATATAGTTCTTATCTGTCATAATCTATACAAAGTTGCTTAAAGTTACATGTATATTTGATAGTTACTTATTGTTTCTCTGTATTTCACATTGTTCTCTGTATTTTGACTTATGTTCAATGTAAACCGCCACTGATCTTAGGAAATGGCAGTATATAAAAACGTTGCAAATAAATAAAATAAATAAATAAGATTCTTGAGGGTTAAAATGAGGAAACGCATTTCAAACCTAACTTGGTGAGATGGGGTGCTGTCCACTATCACCAGGCCTTTTCAGCACATGCACATGTTGGGTTTGGTATTTCAAGAACTGGGGGTAGTTTATGTCCTTTATGTATATGACATTCTCCTGGTTGATTCTTGGGAAAAGATGAACCATTCATTGGAAAAAATGTTATGTAAAGGTGAAGGAATAGAATCAAATTAATGTTCTTAAAATTAACCTGAACCTCGCATATGGAGTTTAGGGGGTCATAATTGACTCTAAACTGATAATGGAGCTCCAAATAACATCAATATTTGAAATGATCTTAACAATATTGTGTTTAATGTGGAAAATTTGTCCTCTTATCAGACTGATACGTCAGGTGAGTTATGCAGGCAATAGTCCTTTTGCATATAGACTATTGTGATTTCATGTGTTTGGGCCTCTCAGAGACAAATATGTCCCATCTTCAGCTCTTTCAGAACACCGCAAAAGAGTTGGTAATTTCTTGCTGAAGATGAGAGCGGTCAACTCCCTATTTAAGAAGAGAGCATTGGCTGCTGGTGGAGTCTTGGGTATGATTGGAGGAGTGGAGGAGTGGCCTAGTGGTTGGGGCAAGGTACTTAAGGCCAAAAGGTCAGGGGTTCAAATCCCACTAGAGGACAGCAACCTTGGGCTGGAAGGACTGGGGTTTCTAGTCCCACAGGTGCTCCTTGTGGTCTTGGGCAAGCCACTTAACCTTCCATAGCCCATGTTCCCTGTAAAATAGTTATCTCCGAGTTATAATGCCCTATTCAATGTAATTTCAGTTTGTTAAATGTAAACCACACTGATGCAGAATAGTACAGTATATAAGAGAATGTAAATAAATAAATGATTTAAGATATTGTCCTTTTCTTTCAGAATAATTTATGGCCTGGTGCCTGCATGCCTGATTGATTTTGTGGACACTTACAATCCAGCTCAGGATTTGCGTTCGTTGAGCCATCAAATTATAATGGCAAATTAGCAGTTACAAGGAAGAGAACATTAAAGGCAGGCATCATTGGCCTGGAATAATTTACCTAAGGAGATGGAGCACTACTATTACTACTACTACTACTACTACTGAGCATTTGTATAGCACTACAAGTCGTACGCAGCGCTGTACAGACATTTAAGAGAGAGTCCCTGCTCATCAGAGCTTACATTCTAGTCAAGACAGACAACACAGAAGGTGTAGACAGGGATAAAACAAGGGGGGGGGGGGGAAGGTAAAGAAACAAGGAGATCAGGTGAGTCAAGATCCTAAAGCAGCAGCGAAGACGTGAGTTTTCAGCCTGGATTTTAAAAGGGTCAGAGCAGTCCTATTCGTTATTTAAAAGCAAGATTACACCTGGCATTTTCATCAATTTCTCTAATAATAAAACTTGTCTTAATTTAGCTAGATATGATCAGTGAAAATGCGGAAACCATGTAATATATTTTGTCATATCTTAGGAAGTATTTCTGTTGGGGCTGATGCAGAAACCATGTGCTAAAACGCTAGCACAGGGATTTCATAACACAAGTTTAATACTGACTTTTTGCGCAGTGATGCTGTAAATAAATAGCATGCAAATAAACTGTGCACACAAAGTGTTAAACTGGGAGAGCAAGCCAAACACATGTACACAGGGTTCTGTGTTAGCAGCTCCTCTGTGCAGGGCTGGCCCAAGTGTTTCTGCCACCTTTTGAGCTCCCTTTGGTGGATGCCCTCATCATGGCAATGAAGCAGCATACATCTTTCTCAGTGGACGGGGATGCTGTGACCATGGAGTCTCATGTCAGGAGGACTGAGGCTCTTTACAGAGTGCCTTAGCAACATCCACCTTAGACTGAGCAGTGATGCTCTGTGCAGACCTAATGGCTTGAAGCTTATCACCTTTGGGACCATCTTCTGCCAGACAGTCCAGAGGCTACACAGCCAAGACGTAGTCTAATGGCTGAGAGCCAGAGAGTCCAAGTACAAGCCCCACTGTAGCTCCTTGTGATCTTGGGCAAGTTGCTTGAATCTCTAGTGAGACTGTGGTCTGGAGCTGTTTGTGTGTCTGATGCTCAGTTTGACTTCATCAGTGTCTCTTCCAGGTCTGCAACTGCAGTGCTGTGACTGCTGTCTAGGTGGTAGCTTTGGCTCTGCAGTTGGTCAGCTGATGCTGCCTCTAAGTTACAGCTGAAAAAACAACACTTTAAGAATGGGTTGCTCATTAAGGAGGTCCTGGAGAGATAGGTGAAGATCTTGGAGAAGCTTGTCCAGAGTATCCCAGAAATAAGGCCTTGTGGCATTAGGACTGCCTCTTGCAGGGCTGTGCGTGGAACATGGATATGCCTTGGACTTCATGGCTTCTGGGTATAGTCTTTACCTCCTACCGGTCGTAGCCCAAACAGGGCCAATCCTTTTGGAGCTCTTGGTGGTTATAGGACTTACTTATGGCTCCTTCTGGAGTCAGTAAGGCTCCACAATGAGATCCAGCAGCTCCCCTTCAGGAAAGAGTTGTTGGGGGGCAACTCTAGCTGTTTCTTTATGAGTGGTCCTAGATTACATCATTCTAATCGGTCCTGGAGTCTTAAGTAAGGGCTGTGTGTTGGAGATTGCAGACCCTCTATGGGATGCCTTTGTGGATATTCTCTGTGACTCCCCACTCAAGCAGGTGGTGGAAGAGGAAACTCTACAGTATCTCCTGCAGTTGTAGGCTGTTCTGTTCATGCACTCTGCAGAGCAGGGCCAAGGGTGTTATACCATCTTCTTTGTGGTGGCCAAGATGGGTCTTGAAGGCAGTGAGTGCCAAGGTCTTAATCCCTCTTTTCCACAGGTCAGTCATTGCATTAGTCTGGCTAGGGGCCAGTCTCTACCTTTTGACCTAGCTATGGCTCCTTGCACCTTCTCAAAGGTCATGATGGTGTTCGCAGCGTATCTAGATGACTAGCTGATTCAGTCAAACTCCCTGGACACAACCCTAGCAATCTGCTGTTTAGAATGACTGAGTTTGGTGATCACCTATCCCAACTGCAGTCTAATTCTGTCTCAGGACTTAGAGTTCTTCAGGGCTTGGTTCAACCCTTTCCTGGGTCAGTTTTCCTCCTGTCAGAGGGGTCTCTCAAGCTCAGGGAGTTTTGTGCTCAGTTAGCTCCCCAGTCCTGGGACTATCTCCAACTTCTAGAGTCCATGGTGCCGATCTTGGAGCTAGTCCCTTAGGCCAGGGCACACTTGCACCCTCTTCAGAGACATCTGCTGTCCCTCTGTTCTATATTGTTCAACTGGTCTCTTACTCTGCCCCAGGAGATCAAGGAGCAAAAAGCCTGGTGGCTACAATATTACCATCTGAAGGACAGGATGCCTCTGGAAGTACCAGATTGTGTAATAATTATCTTGGATGACAGCCTGAATGGGTAGAGAGCCCATTATCTAAGTCAGTTTATCCAGGGACTCTGGTCCCCTGAAGAGGCCTCCTGGCTGATCAACCAGTTAGAGGTCAGGGCAATGTGCTTGGCTCTGGAGAGGTACCATCCTCTTCTGGTGGGCAGGGTAGTCTGAGTGTTCTTGAACAATGCCATGTCAACAAGCAACCTGCATAAAAAAGCCAAACCTTAACACAACGACCCATAAAGATAAAGTACAATTTTTTTGTCGGAGCTAGCCGTAGGAAGGACGAAAGGGAAAACGACCTACACCAAGCAGGCAGCTACTTTTTTCTCTCAAAAGGTTCTTCACCAAAATTCAAATTTCAAAATTCAAAATGTAAAATACAATATTAACAATGTTAATATCTCAATATTAACTTATCTTATGTTTTAATGTACCTTTGAGGATTGCCTTCTCCAGGGGCCGCAATATAGGAGATCGCCTAGTACAGACTTCTATGCAAGAGGATCGATTTATGTATCAAGAACCGGTTCAAGGTCATTCTGCATGTCAAAACTGTCCTTATTGTGATTCAACAATGGTGGGCATTGAGTGGAGTCATCCTACAACGCATCAGTTGTATCGATGATGATGGGACACTAACTGTGACTCTAGTTTTGTTGTATATTTAATTAAATGCCCCTGCTCTCTTTTGTACATTGGCCGTACTATTCGACCCATGAAAAGTCGTTTAATAGAACATGCTTCCCGGCATCGTCGTAGAGTTTTATCTGCACCTCTGGTCTCCCACTGTTCTGAAAAATCTCATCAGTTTGATCAATTAAGTTGGTCTATAATTGATCATGTTCCATCTGACCCTCGAGGGGGGCATAGGGAAGATCGTCTTCAACATCTTGAACAGCGATGGATCTTTCTCCTGGGCACTGTAGAGCCAGGTGGTTTAAACCAGGAAATTGATTGGCAAAGCCTTTTATGAATGGTGCTGTTGTCATTGCTCTGATTTTCCAATCATGTTTGGGACTCCCCGTCATGTGGGGTTTTCTCATCCTATGATTGGTGGGTTCTTCTTTGAAAAGATGGCGGTCTGGCCATAGCAACTTAGACCTAAGGCGTTTTTTCGATGGCTGCTATATAAGATAATCTTGGATTTTGCACTTGATACAGGGCAGAGTAGCCCGAAACGTGCGCGTCGTGCATCTTGATCTCCATTATCAGCGCCTATGAACTGAGATAAGTTAATATTGTATTTTACATTTTGAATTTTGAAATTTGAATTTTGGTGAAGAACCTTTTGAGAGAAAAAAGTAGCTGCCCGCTTGGTGTAGGTCGTTTTCCCTTTCGACCTTCCTACGGCTAGCTCCGACAAAAAAATTGTACTTTATCTTTATGGGTCGTTGTGTTAAGGTTTGGCTTTTTTATGCAGTTTGATATATCCAAACCTAAAGGGTTTTTTTCTTGTACTATGTCAACAAGCAAGGCAGGACTTGCAGTGCTAAATATTGACTCTCAAAATGGCAGAGCTATGTCGCTAGACAGAGGTGCACTTCACTGCTCTGTCAGCATTTTTCATACCAGGAGTCAACAATGTGCAGACTGACTTTTGGGTTAGAACACTGTGAATCCTAGCAAGTGGGAGCTCAGCCCTTGTGCGTTTGACCTCACAGGGTAAGGTGGGGCCTTCTAGTTTTTGATTTGATGGCCACTCAGATGAGTGCCAAAGTGAAGACCTTTTTCAGTTTCAGGAAGGCCCCATGACATGTGAGCCCTCCTCACATGCTCTGCTTCAGGAGTGGCCCTGGGAGGGATTCCAGACTGTCTTACCATTGGGGAGTCTCTCTCTCTGGTGTTGACAGCACTGAAAGGGCCCTCTTTTGAGTCCATTTGTAAGGGCTGTCTCAAGGATTTGATCCTTAAGGTGGTTTTCCTGGTGGCTATTGTGCCACCAGAGAGGTGACCGAGCTGCAGGCCTTGTCCTGCAGGGAGCCTTTTTTGTTCTTCTTGACTATTCTGTCTGCTTATGGACTGTGCTGTCCTTTCTGCCAAAAAGGTGCTGTCTCCCTTTCACCTCAAACAGACTGTCATCCTGCCCTCCTTTTCAGAGGAGGATTTTTAGATGGACCCTTCTCTGTGTCTGGTAGACATGCAGAGGGCTTTGTCAGGTACCTGGAGATTACTATCCCTTCTGTCAGCTGGATTATCTCTTGTCCTCTTCAGAGGTCCAAGCAAAGCCAGGCAGTGGCCAAAACCTCCATCATTCATTGGATTAAGGAGGCTACTGGTTCATGAGGCACGTGTGGCAAGCATAACTTTGCCTCCTTTCCATGCCTTGTGGCTGTTCCCTTCGGGCCAAAGTCTCTTGTGAGACTTCAGCTGGGAGGGAATAGCTGCTGAGCGTCGAGAAGAGGCAGCACGGCAAGCCAGCAAAGGTATGTCTGCTGTACTGTGCCGCCTCTATGAGTGTCTGGCGGGGGGGAGGCATCCGCTCTGGACTCCCAATAACTTTGGAACACCACTGCCACTAGGGCATAGGCCTTCTCTTGGGCAGAGTCCAATTTGGAAATCTATCACAGATTGGACTCAGGAAAATAAACTTAAACTGAACCGAGACAAGACTGAAGGTCTTATTTTTACTAAATGGAAGAATTTTCCCTGATTTAATTTACTGACTCTTTTTGGTACTACTTTTTCACTTCATACATGAGTAAAACGTTTTGGCATCACCATGGATCACCAGTTCTCAGCTGGTGTGCTGCAAAGCACCAGTAGGTGTGTCGCGGCGCCAGCACAGAGAGAGCAGCAGTTCCAAGGAGGCGGAGGCAACACAAAGCTGGGCAGTGGTTTACCTAGCCATACAAGCTGCAACATGCTTCCTCAGTTTACTCAAAACTGTACTCTTTTCCAGGGTCTCAGCAGCCTGAAGCATTTAGTATGATTTCAGTGCTCGCTGCTGCAAACCTGGGAAGGAGCGTGGCTTTGAATAAACTGAAGAAGCATACTGAAGCATATATAGCCGGTTCTTCTGCTGTCATGCTTTGTGCTGCTGCGCTTCCTGTTGTTTTCTGATGCCTAGAAAAGGACAAATGCTATACTTGGGGAGGTAGGATGGAAGGGAGAAGGCAGTGCACTGTCAGGGTGATAGGTTATGGGAGAGGGCTGATGCAGCACTTAGTAGAAACATAGAAACATGACAACAGTAAAAGACCACATGGCCTATCTAGTCTGTCCTTCCATATCAACCACTACAACAGTCCCCTTTTTTCCTTTAAAGATCCTCAGTGTTTGTCCCATGCTTCTTTGAATTCAGATACTGTCCTCATATCTTCCACCTCCACTGGGAGACTATTCCACGGATCCACCACTCTTTCCGTAAAGAAATATTTCCGCATATCACTCCTGAATCCATCTCCTTTCACCCTCATCCTATGTCCCCTCATAGCAGAGCTTGCTTTCCATCGAAAGAGGCTCTCCTCCTGTACATTTTTCCCATGGTGGTATTTAAACTTCTCAATCATATCACCTCTATCCTGCCTTTCCTCTGAAGTGTATATATTAAGATCCTTAAGTCTGTCCTCATATGCTTTATAATGAAGACCACTAACCATTTTAGTAGCCACTTCCTGTACTGACTCCAGCCTGTTTATATCCTTTTGAAGGTGTGGTCTCCAGAATTGCACACAATACTCCAAATGAAGTTGCACCAAAAACATATACAGAGGCACTATCACCTCCTTTCTTCTCTCCCTATGCACCCAACCATCCTTCTAGCTTTTGCTGTCGCCTTCTCTACCTGTTTAGCTACTTTAAGATCATCAGACACAATCACGCCTAGGTCCCGCTCTTCTTTAGTGGACAAAAGTACTTCACCCCGTATACTATATTGCTCCCTTGGATTGCTGCAGCCAAAATGCATGACCTTGGGTAGGGTGGAAGGGAGAAGGCAGCTACTGCATTGATCAGGTAATGGAGAAGAGGAGAGAGCAGAAGCTGTACTTAGGTGGGGAGAAGGCAGATGCTATACTATTGGGATGATAAATTAAGGGAAAGGGCAGATGCCCTCCTCTACTTTCTCCAACAGTACAGCAAGCGGAGAGGGGAGATGATGCACTACTTAGGAGGATGGAGTGGAGAAGGCAACTACTTCATTGTTGTGGTGAAGTGGACACAATACATGCTGTACCTGGGGGAGGGGGTAGGGTAGATGCTGTATTCTTGGAATGGCAGTTTAGGGGAGAGTGTAGATACTATACTGTTGGGGGGAAGGGAGAAGGCACCTGCTGCACTATTGCAAGAGAAGGAGAGAGAGAAGGGAAATCTTATTTTATTTATGTATTTATGTATTTATTTATTTATTTATATATTTAACCATTTTTATACCACTTTATCCTTCAATCAAAGCGGTTTACATTGCAACTCAACATTATACATAGAACATTTAACCAGTATACAAAAAATGTTTAAACAGAGTAGGGGGAGGAGTAGGTAGTATCAGGATTAACTACTATGTACAGTGTCATGTGTGTATGACATAACTATATACAGTTCAGTGCGTAGTATTAAGGGTGAGATTTTGTCCATGGCTGGGGGTCAACAAATGGTGGAGTGGATCTTGTCGTTGGTCAGTGGTTAAGTGATGCATCCCAGGTGGTTTGTGTAGAGAAGAGTTTCAAATTTCTTTCCAAGTCTTTAATGTCCATGGTTGCTCGCATGTCTTCTGGGAGCGAGTTCCATAGTGATGGAGCATAAAGTGAAGCGCTCTTCCAGACGTGGATTGGTTGGTTCTATGGTATCCATGGGGTGTGATAATCATATGTTTGTTAATCTTTCTCCTGGGTCATATGCTTGTGTCTCTTATGCTGTCTTGTAGAATGTCAGCTGAGGATTGGGGGATGATTTTGAATATATTCAAGGTTGATTTGTACTTGATGTGGGAGTGGATTGGGAGCCAGTGTAACTGATCAAGTATGGGGGTGATGTTTTCTTGTTTGGGTATTCCTGTGATGAGTTGTGCTGCTGTATACTGTGCTATTTGGAGTGGCATGATGGTTTGCTTTGGGAGCCCCTGATAGAGCGAGTTGCAGTAGTGAAGTGTAGGGGTGATGATTGTCTGGCAGATGGTGTGGAAGTGAACTTGGTCCAGAATCGGTTTTAGCCTCCAGATTACTTTCATTTTATGGTAGGCGTTCACGGTGGTTCTTTTTATGTGAGGTTGCATGGTGAGGTGTTGGTCATGATGACTCCTAGGTATCTGATTTCTCTCTTTACTGTTATGTGCTTTTGCTGTATGTTGTTTGATCGCGGTGGTATAATTGAGATGTCCCTCGCAATAAAGAATGCCTCTGTCTTTTTATAGTTTATGGATAGGTTGTTGATCATGTCTTCCACACTACTACTACTACTACTTAACATTTATAAAGCGCTAACTCATACGCAGTACTGTACAGACATATGAGTGACGGTCCCTGCTCATCAGAGCTTACAATCTAATTGAGACAATAAAAACACAGAGTAACAGTCTAGCTAGGGCAAAACCAGGTTTGGTGTCTCCCATTATTACTACTAGTACTACTGTGCAATTATATTTAAATAATAGTCAGTCGACAGAGCTTACAATCTAGTTAATACAACACAGGGAGATTATGATCTGATTTTAGGACAAACAGAAAGGTATGGGTAGGGAAAAGGAGATAAGGTGGGTCACTGGGTTACATCAAAGCAGCATTTACTATGCACACAGTAAGATAATCACAATCCAAGCAGGTTAGGCATCGTGGGACACATTACATCATATCGAGGGTTAAATTACCCTCGATATGATGTAATGATGTAAGCAGGTTGGGCATCGTGGGACACATTACATCATATCGAGGGTTAAATTACAGGCAGACTGGGCATCATGGGGTACATTAGATTTAGGAGAATGCTTACATGGTGATGTTTCTTGAGGTTCCGTTGTCTCTGCTCTGGTCAGCTCTTCGGTGGAGTTGCTGGAGTGGGGTGTAAGAGGAGAACGCGACCACTCCACAGTGCCGCGCCTAAGGCCCTTAGGCGCAGGCCCGCCAGGCGCAGGCGCACCTCGAAGCACTTTAAATTTAAAAGTCCGCTGGTGTTGATTCTTCGGACTGATTGGCCATGCGGTGGGGAGCAGGGAGGAGCATACCTGCCTGCTCCCTTCCTCGTTGCCGATCGGGCTGGTCTGGGACTCCCGTGCCTCGAAGCACTTTAAATGTAAAAGTCCGCTGGTGTTGATTCTTCATCATAACGGCTTGTGTATTTCTCCTCTTGAAATACACAAGCCGTTATGGTTGAGAGTCAGGCTTGTGTATTTCAAGAGGAGCGTATACCATGATGTCAGTGGCGTCCTTATTGCAAATGTCATGCTCCATGGGACATCACCACTTCTGAAACTAACATTTCACCCTTAACCAATGCTCTTAATTGCAACATACCACGCCGAGACCAATTACTACTTAAATACTTTGCCTATACAATTGCATGTCCTATGCTATCTCATATATTTGATATCTGAGTGTTGCAATTGCATGTCCTATGCTATTTCATATATTTGATATCTGAGTGTTGATTTGATATATTTGATATCTGAGTGTTGATTTCTCTGTACTCAACCTCCAGGTATGTCGGCCACATAATTCCCTATGCTATTCTGTATATTTGACTGTTGTTTTCTCTGCTGCCTCATAACCCCCAGGTTATCAGTCAACTCCTGTACCACATATCATAAAGCTACAAATCACTACATATCCCTTTTACCAACCTGGTTGCTCACAAACATCCATTCCACACTGAGCATCCTCGATCAGGTTTGATAGCACCTGAGTAGGCAAGCATAACAGTAACTCCAATTCTCACAGAAAGTGCCTCACCCAATCAACGGAAACCTCCAAATGGCTCTACCAATCAATGCCCTAGCTATCTGTATCCTCTTTCTCCTAGGCTGGCTTAACGAATCCCTTGCCCTACATCACACAGCTCACCAAATTCCAATACTCCAGAGCCATGGAAAAAGATGGGCAGAAGCTCCCTATCTTAACCTAAGAGTTGAAGCCCCCATGCGCCACTCTCACCTAATACACATAGCTCTCCAACACTCCAAGAAGAATAAACAAGTGGAACCCCCTCAACCCCTATGCCTAAATTGTGCGCTCATAAACGCATGGTCTATCCGTAAGAAATGGCCAATTATCGCTGACACAATTTCTTCCTACAATCTGGATATACTCATGATAACTGAAACCTGGTTATCTGACGTAGATAATGTAATCCTTAATCAACTTGTACCCTCCAACTTCTCCGTCCACTCCCAACATAGAGAGAACAAGAGAGGTGGAGGTATTCTTGTACTTACCAAGGCAGATCTACATTTCCACACCGTTGACTCCACAAGCTCAAACAACATGGACGTCATATCCATCGCAAATGAACAGTGCTCCATCAATTTAATATACAGAGCACCCTCACCCTCTCCTGACGACCTTCCTAACATTTTAGACTTAGCAGCCAACACACGCAATCCCAGCATTCCTAATTGGATACTAGGAGATTTCAATCTCCCAACACTCCACCCCAGTCATGCCTCAGCCCTCCTAGAAGCAATCAACGAGCTGGGCTACAAGCAAATTGTCAAAGTTCCCACACACAAAAAAGGAAACATCCTTGACATGATCTTTGCCTCTCTGACAGCCCTTGATTCTAACAATAAACTTGACACATCTGTAACTCCAGTACCTTGGTCAGACCACAAGTTAATCACCTTCCCCATTCCCATCAAGAGCAAGACATCATCACACTTCAACAAGAACTCTATCATCTCAACAAAAGTAACATCTCGGAGGTTCAGAGCTTTCAACAAAGAACATATTCTTGCTGAAACCCATCCTCTCCTCAATAACACCTCTCTCAGCCTGGAAGACCTGATCACCGCCTGGAATAGCAATCTCAGCACCATTGCACTACAACCAAACCAGAGTACCAACCTGAAGAAAAGAAAACCATCTCCTTGGTTCTCCCCTGACCTACGAGCTTCCCTCATACATCTAAGAAGTTTGGAAAAACGATGGCGTTGATCACGCTCCACGGAAGACCAAACAGCCTACAAATTACACCTATCTACGCCCAGAGAGTCAGTCATGGCTAAAATGAAACAATTCCATACCGATACACTTAAAAGATCACTAAATAAACCACGTGATCTTTTTAATCTAGTCAAGACCTTAACTAAGGAACCTTTGTCTGAACAACTTGAACTCATTCACCCACAAGCTTTCGCTGAATATCTGCAATCCAAGCTGCTACTAACTGACAACATCGCAACAATCCATGCTCAAGACACCATCTGCCTATCGAACCTATCTATGTTCTCCACACCATCTAAAAAACATGTTGAGAACACCATTGCTGCCCTCAACACCACCACTGCACAAACCAACCCCTGCCCAGCCTATTGGATAAAGGAGCTATACTGTGATCTCAGCCCTCTTATCACTAGAATGATGAATTTATCCTTTACATCTGGTTCCTTCCCAGCAGCCCTCAAGAGAACGTCCATTAGACCCCTCTTGAAGAACCCCAAACTCGACCCACAAAAGGTTGAATCTTATAGACCCATAGCTAGTATACCCCTTCTAGCTAAAATAATTGAAAAGGAAGCTCAAAGGCAAATACAGGATCACATCGACACCGCCTCCCCTCTAGACCAATGCCAGCATGGCTTCAGGGAGTTCCACGTGTAGAAACCCTCCTCACCACCCTCTGCAACAACATTATCACAGGCATTGACAACATCCGCCAAGGCTTTGTTCTTATCTTCTTGGACATTGCTGCGGCCTTTGACTCTGTACATCACAATCTTTTAATAGGGAGGCTAAAAGAAAAGGGCATCAACGACACTGCTCTGGCCTGGTGCAGATCATACCTGGATCAGAAATGGCAGTATGTAACCTCAGGAATAGCAACATCCACACCTTTCCATCAAAGACAGGGTGTGCCACAAGGGTCATCCCTATCATCACTCTTATTTAACATATACATACAGCCCGTCTGCAACATCATCAAGTCCTTCAAGGTCGACTGCTTGATATACGCAGACGACATTCTTCTCTACATGCCTTTCTCTACAGTCCACATGGATCTTTCACCGCTGACCAAATGTTTTGATGCAGTGTCTGAATGGCTTCAATCCCAGAACCTCCGCATTCAACACAAGAAAACTGAGGTTCTCTTCATCACCAGGGACCCATTTTTCACCCCCCCCCCACCCCAGATAAAGGTGAAAGAAGCCGAGCTCCAAACAAAGCCTTCAATCCGATACCTTGGGGTCACTTTGGACCAACGCCTGGATATGAAATTACATATAATCAACGTAGTCAGAGTGATCTATCTCAAGATCCGGACACTCCGACACCTTCGCTCCTTGCTTGATCCTGAGGGCTTCCGGACTATATTCCAAGCTTTAACCTTACCGCACCTCGACTATGCTAATGCCATTTTTCAAGGCCTCCCACATTCCACCTTAAACCCTTTACAACTTGCCATGAACACCGTTGCCAGAGTCCTCTACGGAGCATCAAGAAGGGACCATGTAACACCTATTCTAAAGCAGCTTCACTGGCTCCCCATACATGGGAGACTGTTGTTCAAGACCTTATTACTCACCTTCAAGGCTATCAAAGGCATCACCTCCTCCTCACTAATAGACCTCATTCAGACCATTCCACCTAACAGATCTAGGAGAACGATATCTACAAACACGCTAGTAATCTCTAAGGCAGCAACAAAATGCTCACTAGCGACGTCTAACAGGGCTTTCAGCTTCTATGCCCCTAAGTGCTGGAACACCTTACCACCGGAGATTCGGGCTGTCACCGATCTAACTCTTTTCAGAAAGGCACTCAAATCCCACCTATTCCCCCAATATTACCAGACCAACCAAACACTGACCTGACCGCCCATCCCCTTTTTGAACACCTGTTCCACAGGACCCAACTCAATCTAAGAATAAATCCTGCTGTATATACATGTAAATACATATGTAAATAGTCTCAGTTAACAATTTCCCCCATGTTTATCCAAGTTCTCATACCTGTTCTATGTAAAACCAAACAGCTTGTTGTTCTGGTCTATTGTTATATTGTAAACCGCGCTGATGCTAAATAGTGCGGTATATAAGAGCCTGTAATAAATAAATAAATAAATAAAATATAATCTGTACTGGACATGGTTGTTATTTTGTGGATAAAGTGTTTGAGTTGTTCTTTTGTTGACTTTATCCATGCAACGGGACACGGGTCGAGGGTGATGTGGTGGTGTTAAGTGAGGATATGACATCTTCAATTTGTTAGGCTTCTAGGTTGGACTGAGAGAGAGGGGCACTGCTTGACATGGTAGAACCATGTGGGATAGACCAATGGGGGGGGGGGGGTTATCAAGGACTTGAGTGAGAGAAGGATGTTGAGTACAGAGGATAAAAATATGCTAATAGGAAATGGATGGAAGATAGAAGGCAGTAAGAGATCAGGGAAAGAGTGAGGCAATGGCACAGCTAGGGGAGATGAGCTGGGCAGGAGATGAAACAAAAAGGAAAGTTGATAGGTAGGTGAAAATTAAAAAGAAGGAGATAAAGGGTGAAGTTTGAGTGAGGGCTAAAACGGAGAGATCAATATGTCAGAGACCGATATAGGGAAGGAATGGGAAAAGACAGGAAAGGAGAAACAAATGGACAGTAGATACTGGAAAGAGCGTAAGAAAAGTCAGGTGAGGAAAGCCGAAAAGATAGACTGGAACCAATATGACTGAGATGAAAATGCCCAGACAGCAAAGGTAGAAAATATTTTATTTTGAATTTATTTATTTATTTATTATTTATTTATTTATTACAAATTCTTATATACCGCGCTATTTAGTATCAGTGCGGTTTACATAGTAACAACATTTTGCATTAGAACAAGATCTTTTGCTTACATTGTAAAAGGGATTGTAACTTGGAAGTAACAGGGTAACTATATACAGTTCAACAAAGGAGCTTATAAATTATTTAAGTTATATTATGTATTAGAGTCGTAATGTAGTCATGCGCATTGTGAATGTGCCTAATGGTGAGTTTCTTTTGTAAATCACTGGGGGTTATGTTGTTGGTACGTCAGATGCTGTGTGGGTGAGATGAGGTGTTGGATGTGAATATATTAGGTTAGGGTGGATAAAATAAAGGCAGAACAAGTGATGTTTAATAGCTTTTCTGGATTGTGAGAGGTCAGCAATTGATCTTATATGAGTTGGGAGATTGTTCCAGCACTTAGGAGCATATAATGTAAATGCTCTGTTTCTAGTTGTTTGGGTACATTTAGTGGACTCAGGTGGTATAGATAGCGTATTGCTAGTTGTTGACCTTCTTAGCCTGTTAGTAGGGGTACTGGTCAGGAGTGAAGAGAGGGATGTGGAAGATATCCAGTTAATTGCTTTAAATGATAGGATTAATGCCTTGTATGTGATTCTGCATTGTAATGGTAGCCAGTGTAGATCCATAAGTATGGGAGTTATGTGGTCTTTTCTGGAGATGTTGCAGAGAATGCGGGCTGCTGTGTTCATCGCCATCTGAAGAGGATTGAGAGTGCTCTTGGGGAGTCCATGTAAGATGATGTTGGCATAATCAAAGTGTGGCATTACGAGTGTCTGGAATATTGTTCTGAAGTCGTCTGGGGCTAGTAGAGGTCTTAGATGTCGTAGTGTCCGTATTTTGTTGTAAATGAATTTAGTGGTATTCTTTATATGCTCTTTGAAGTTGAGCTGCTGGTCTATTGTAATCCCTAGATATTGTATTACAGACTTGCATGGGAGCTCGGCGTCACGATCTTTCAATGAGGCAAGAGGAGAGAAGTTTTTGTTCCTGGTTATGAAAAGGACTTCAGTTTTTTAAAGTTTATGCGAAGATTTTGGGACAGGAGCCAATCAGTAATTGCATTGAAGCATTCAGTAAGTGGAACAAGGTTTGGATGCTTGATTTTAATTGGAGCGAAAATCAGTACATCATCTGCATAGATCAGACTGGAGATGTTAAAAGAACGGATGATATCACAAATGGGTTGCATATAAATATTAAAGAGTAGAGCCGAAAGAGATGATCCTTGGGGTACTCCTTGTTGCTGATGGAATGGTTCTGATGTTGAGGAGCCTATCCATACTTGTTGCCAGCAGTTCATGAGATAGGATTTGCACCATTCCCAGGCAAGGCCATGAATTCCCTTTTCCTGGAGGCGGGAGAGGAGTTGTACATGGTTAACAGAATCAAATGCAGCTGCTATATCAAGAAATATGAATACGAACCCATTCTCAATTTTGTCAATACCTCTGGACAATGTATTGATGAGTATAGTGAGTAGGATCTCTACACCATGGGACTCACGGAATCCCTGCTGACAAGGATCAAGAGGGGCTGATATGTCAATGTGTTGTTGTAGTTGCATTTGAACCACCTTCTCTATAAGTTTGGCTAGATAGGGTATACTTGAAATCGGGCAGTATGAGTCTGTCTTTGCTGGGTCACGTTTGTTGCTTTTCAGGAGAGGGCGTATGGAAGTTTGTTTCAGGGTTTCTGGGAATGTTCCTGTTGTGAAGGAGAGCTCCATGATGTAGACTAGAGTTGAGCTGAGTTCTACACACATCGATCTGATCCAATGGGCAGGACAAGGATCATTCGGCACCGTAGTGGTGTTGATGGTGGCAATAAGGTCGGCAATGTACTTCTCTGACGGAGAGGTGAATTTTGTCAATGGTTGATGTATCTGGGGGAAGAAGCACGGTGTGGAGCTTTGTGTAAAATTTGTTTTTATGATTTTAGATTGTAGGTACTCGGCGAAGGACTGAGGTTGGATAGAAACTGTTTGATTGGAGGAAGGTGTCTTGGTTAAAGCTTTAGCAATGCTAAAGAGGACACGTGGTTTATTTAACGATTGAAGGAGGGTATCCGTGTGGTGCTCTCTCATTTTTTTGTATATTTTCTCACGGTGTTGCTTTAGGGTGTTCTCATAAGTTGATTTGTCAGATGTGGATCGAGATTAGCGCCATTTTCTTTCTTGCCTTCTTAGAAGCTGAAGCGATGCACGTAATTCAGTAGAGAACCAAGAGGCTGGTTTTCTGTTTCGTGGTCGTTTGTTGGATGCTGGTGATTTTTTAGATGAAGGTAGCTGTGAGTAAGAGATAAGGGTGGAGTTCCATCTATGGATCATTTCATCAAGGTTCTGCGCTGGTTGACGGAGTGCTGGAAGAGTGCTGCTGAGGAAGTAATTTCTGTCCAGGGATTTGAAGCGAGTTTTCGATCCTGAAGAGGTTGAGTTTGCTTGGTTGGTTGGAGTTTGGGTATGTTGGTATGGGATTTGGAAGGAGATTACATTGTGGTCTGACCATGGAACCGGAGTGGATGATAGGCTGATATTCTTGATTAATTCTGACTGAGGGGCAAAGACGAGGTCAAGGGCGTTTCCCTTGAGGTGTGTTGGAGAGTTCACCAGCTGGGTATAACCAAGGTCCTTCATAGTATCGAGGAATGCATTAGAGTAGGTAGGCTGCAATGAGGCGAGGTTAAAATCTCCAATCAGCCAATTAGGTTTACTTGGGCTTCCAGGGTTACAGGCAAGGTCTATAATGTTGGATAGATCTTCTGGAGGTGAAGAAGGAGCTCTGTAAATGAGATTTATGTTGATATATTTGTTAGCAATAGATAATGTGTCCATGTGCAGGATACTCATTAAGGATAGCGATTGGAGCTGGAGATTACTTTTTGAAAGGATGAGGACTCCTCCTCCTTTCCGGTTGCTTCTATGACAAGTGTGCATCACATAGCCGTGGGGGATGAGTTGATTTATGATGACGGTATCTGTGTCTGATAGCCAGGTTTCTGTGACCATGAGGATATCAAGGTTCTGAGTGGTGATAAGGTCTGTGATGGCTGGCCATTTTTTTTGAATTGATCGTGAGTTGATGAGAGCACATTTAAGGTTGTCCTGTAAAAGAGTGTTTTTAAATGATAGGATTAACGCCTTGTAGGTGACCAAAATATGTTTGCTTTGGGAAATATGAATTGCGGATGTTTTTGCATTGTATTTTATTCAGTAGAAGAGAAAATACATTTGTGTTTTATCTCGCTAGTGTTCTTCGGGTTCACATTTCAATTTTTGTCTTCATATTTCTGTTTCTAATTTGTGGTTTCTAGTTCTGTATTTGAGAGTCTGTGCTTTGCGTGTGACCAAGGTGCAGTATTCTTAGCGTATAGCTTTTCCATAGAAATATGTAGTAACCCCACTTGTTCTGTTTAACCAGAAATATGTGTATTGGTGTTCTGGGCCAAATATAATGTTGTTGCGCTGCCTTTTCATAAGTAGGGTTCTTGCTCTTTGAATCATAGGAATTAATGCCTGTGGCAGGTTTGCTTACTTATATGTTTCACGGGGTTTCATTTTCAGGTTTTGTATTTGACAATATGCATGGCAGTGGAGAGATTTATGTTGCTGTTACTCAGATGATATGGGAATCAGAATATTTTTTGTATGGCGACTTCAATGGAGAAATGTCCTAGTTCTGATCTGCACTTGTTAGGGAAAGTAGGGCTTTTGTGAATGCAGATGTTTATATTTAACTCCGTAAGAGCTGCTATATTGTGTCAGGCCAAAGGTTCGTGAGGGTCACATGGGTGGTGTGCCAAACGTGTGAGCATCGTCCATCAGGTGTTTCCTGACTGAAAAATAGTTGAGAACCACTGCCTTAGATAATTAACTATGGGGAGCATATTCAAAGCTATTAACTGCTAACCATGTTAATCATGCTGAGCGAGATATTCAGGTATATAGCTGGCCTGTGCTACTGAATATCCCCCTCTGAAGCCACTAGATGATCCAATTCTAACCACTTACCATTGGGTTGTACCAGGGGTGCTGCTGAAGATAATACCGGTTAGTGGAAATATTCAGCAGCTGACTGGTTATCTTAAAGCGGCTAAAGTTAGAAAGGTAAAAAGCTATTCTAACTTTAGCCGCTTTAGTTATCTGAGCAGCAGCTGAATATCGCTGCTGCCTGGTTAGCTGCAGTGCTATCTGATCAACCCAGATTTCCAATGCCAGTGACTGGATGTAACCCCCTGCATTGAATATCCGGGTCTTAGTTAAACCGGCAATGGCCAGCCACTTTAAGAGCGCTGGCCGCCACTGCTGAATATTGGCCCTTATGTTTTCAAATGCAGGTTTTTTATGCTATGATGAAGAAATGTTCCTTTACTTTGAAACAGATTCATGGTATTCATTGTGTACTGGCTGCTAAAACAATCCATATCCTGACTTTCATTAATACTTTCTTGATTGGGTTATTGGCAGTTTGCTCTTGCAAGGAGTTACTTCCATGCTCATTAAATGGTTACAAATAATCCAAAATACTGCTGTCATCGTTGATATCATGGGCCAAGAAACATGATCATATAACCCCCCTTTTTGCAGGACCTCCCCATAACCATAACAATCTTCCAAAATTCTTATGCTGATGCACAGAATCTTTTACACTGGACTGCAAATCTTTTTAACTAATCTATTGATTCGCTATACACCATCAAGGTCATTAAGAGGCATGTTTACTAAGCTGGGCTAATGTTTAATGCGTGCTATATATAACTAGGTCCCATTGATTAACATGGGGCGGATATATTCAGCGGTGGTGGCTAGCGTTTACAAAGTGCTTAGCTGTCGCCACTGAATTCTAACCCTGGATATTCAGTGCCAGAGACATATCTGCCCATTAACATTGAATATCTGGGTCGCTGCAGAACCCGGAAGCTAACAGGGTAGTGGCGATATTGAGCCATTGCCAAGTTAGGTTCCGCAGATAAAATTAAGCCAGCCTTTTCCGTGCCTGACTTTACCTGCTTGTAATTAATTGGGTAGTGGCTCAAGATCAATTCCCACTAGCACTCCTTGTGGCCTTGGGCAAGTCACTTAACCCTCCATTGCCTCGCAAGAAAGGCCTGGCAATCTACTTCCGGTGCCACTACCAAGAAAACCCAGGAGCTTCTGGGTCGCCAGGAGTCAGGACTGACTCGAAGGCACACATTGCATTTTTTGGCTCAAGATCACCACTGCTCGATTAGTGATGGGTGCCCCCTCCACTCCACTCCACTCCACTCCACTCCACCCCACCCCAAACGCCTATGACATGCCCTGATGCTAACCGCTTAGCATCGGGGTGTGTAGCAGGAGCACTCGCGGATATCCAGCGGTCCTAGCCTTGTTAGTTCCACTGAATATTCCACTGAGCGGCAGTTACAAGGTTTGCAAACCATGTAAATGTCTTTGAATGTCTCCTCCATGGGATCTAGTTACAAATAGAACACATACAGGTGAGAAACCTTTTAGTTGTACTGACTGTGGGAAATGTTTCTTCACGAAATCAGATCTAGTGCAGCATTATAGAACCCACACGAGGGAGACACCTTTTAGTTGTACTGAATGTGGGAAACGTTTCTTCACGAAATCACATCTAGTGCTGCATCATAGAACACACACAGGCGAGAAACCTTTTAGTTGTACTGATTGTGGGAAATGTTTTATTATAAAAGCACAACTAGTGCTGCATCATAGAACACACACAGGCGAGAAACCTTTTAGTTGTACTGAGTGTGGGAAATGTTTCATCACAAACTCAGATCTACGGAAGCATCATAGAACCCACACGGGGGAGAAACCTTTTAGTTGTACTGACTGTGGGAAATGTTTCCTCATGAAAATATATCTAGTACGGCATCATAGAACCCACACGGGGGAAAAACCTTTTAGTTGTACTGACTGTGGGAAATGTTTCCTCACGAAAGCAGAACTAGTGCTGCATCACCGAATCCACACAGGGGAAAAACCTTTTAGTTGTACTGACTGTGGGAAATGTTTCCGCACGAAAGCACAACTAGTGCTGCATCACAGAATCCACACAGGGGAAAAACCTTTTAGTTGTACTGACTGGGAAATGTTTCCTCAGGAAAACACAACTAGTGCTGCATCACAGAATCCACACAGGTGAAAAACTTTTTAGTTGTACTGATTGTGGGAAATGTTTCTTCAGAAAATCATATCTAGTGCGACATTATAGAACCCACACGAGGGGAGAAACCTTTCCTTGAACTGACTGTGGAAAATGTTTCCTCATGAAAACACATCTAGTGCGGCATCATAGAATCCACATCAGGGAGAAACCTTTTTGTTGTACTGAATGTTGGAAATATTTTGTCACAAAATCACAATTAGTGCTGTATCATAGAACCCAGATAGGGGAGAAACCATATAGTTGTATTGAATGTGGGATATGTTTCCACTGGAACTCAGAGCTAGTGATGCATCGTAAAACCCACAATGGAGTGTGGGAGATATTTTTGCACAAAATGAATACTAGTGAGGCATCATGGAACTCACACTGGGGAGAATAAACTTACATTCTGGTAGTCTTGAATAATATATAAACAATATTGATAATAGAGGTGTCTGTTCCAAATCATTATTCTCTGAATTGCGTGGAGAGGAAGAAGATCCTGAAGTACCAGGAAGTGCAGTAAGAGACCAAGAAAGTGTGGCAGAATGATACGGTAATCTTTCCCATTGTACTAGACATGACAAACTTGATAAACTATTCATACCTGATAAACTACTCAAACCTCACTTGGGTTGCAGCTTGTCGTGCTGTGAAGGCTTGTGTGCATCAGTGATGCTGAGCCCTTCCAATAATTTATTCACTACCAAAGTCATACTAACCGGCCTGTAGTTTTCTACCTCATCCTTACTTCCACTTTTGTGTAAAGGGACCACATGAGCTTCTCTCCAGTCCTTTGGCACCACACCTGACTCCAACGAAGCATTGAAAGGGTCACTCAGTGGAGCTGGTAGAACATCCCCAAGTTCCCTCAGTATTCTCAGGTGTATCCCATCTGGTCCCATCACTTTGTCTACTTTAAGTTTAGCTAGTTTCTCACAAACAGTCTTCTGAAAAATTTTCAAGATGTCCCTCACTTCTGTTCCTGTTTGTGAGTGTTTTCTGAGGTCCTGCTCCTGGTTCTTCATCTGTGAACACAGAACAGAAATATTTATTAAGCAATTCCACTTTATCCTGTATTATCTATATAGTTTACTGTATATAGTTTATATAATTCCTTATCGTTCCTCCAGTGCAGTCCTCAACCTCTGGGTTGTCAACCTTCACCTGCAGCTAGGAGACTGGCATGTCAAAATCATGACATCACTGGATATAGGCTGCTGCTCTCGCTCCACCTCCTGTGTGACCAGTCTCCTTGCAGCAGGAGGAAGTTGTGAGCCTCTTCTGGGGCTCACTAGAGGAACAGATAAGGAGCGATATAGGCTAGGGTAGCTACTTTAATTTTCGGCTAATGCTGTGGGTTCTGTATCTTTAAAAAAACAAAAAAACAACAACAATTAACACTAATAGGTAGAGCCCTTATCAAAGGGCGACGATTTCTCACACAGGGGAGGTGGGAGAAAGGTTTTGGCGGCTCTTACACCTTCCCTGTCAGTGTTCAGGTTGTCTTGCTTACCTGAGTGCCTTCCCGGGGACCGACGGATCTTTCACCCAGGACTTTCGGGTGAGAGCCCTCCCTCAGGTCAGTGACTTCTCCGAGAACCGCGCTCCCGAGCTCGGCTGGTGCAGTGCCGGCTGAGAGGAGCTGAGATTAGCGGTACTCCTGCAGGCTCGCGGTGGTGTACCGAGCCGAATTGGAGAGCCGGGAGGCAGCTTTAGCCCAGCGCAGACCTGTCCGGTAAGCCAGTAACCGGTTCAGGCGGCGTCTGGTGCGTGCATGTCGGGGCTTTATCTTCCGCCGGTCTGCTGGGTTATTTCGCGCCCTTTTTTCTCCCCTCCGGGTCCTGCGGCGGCCATTTTGAATGGGGCAGGGAGCCGCGTGTTTGCATGCGCTCTTAGTGCTGTGCCCCGAGGGACCATGGTACCGTTTAGTCCATTTTTCTTTCCTTGCTTTTTCCTTTATTTTTCGTTTGATTTGGGGGGTTCTTTCTCTCCGAGTTGAAGGCTTTTCTTCTGGCGTTTCTGCCTCCGGTCTGGGGGGCGGGACTGTGCTCTTCGGTTGGACCGGATGCAGGATAGGATTTGGGAGCCTAAGCTTACTGCCTTTCTTACCCCTTATTTGTAAGGCTTTTGGTTGGGGTTAACATTCATACCTAACTACATCAGGTGCCAACTAAAAAAAAAACAAAAAAACCCCCCAGAAACAGACCCCAGGGGGACGTTTTAGTGGTTATGACCACCCGACCGCAGTGTGTGGTTTGCGGCACTCGGAGTGGAACGGTAGCGGACTCTGGGGTTTGCCGCGGCTGTGCATCCCTCTCATCCTCTGTGGAACAGCAGATGGACCTTAAGGAGCCCTCTGAGCTGCATGTGACCCCGCAATTGGCAGGGGGGATTCCTTTGCAGAGTTCGGAGCACAGTCCCACAGTTGAGGACGCGGGGGGACAGTTGGATTCGCTCACGAGTACTCAGCCGGCGGATCTTGGGGATTTTTCCCCGGATTTTGTGTTGTTGATGCACCAAGCCTTTTGCCTGCGCCGTCAAGGTAGGCTGCCGTCTACGCTACTGCCCTCCTTCCCACCACCACTCCTCGAAGGGCCCGAGCTGGGGGGCGAGGGTCCCTCCGCACCTAAAAAGGCGAAGACGTCATGGGAGACGGACGGTGAACGGCTAGACGTCGAGGATGCTGACTGGCAGCCTGAGGAGGGGTTGGAGGATCTCGAAGACGGTGAGATTCCCGAACCCGAAGATCAAGCCAAGATCATCCGGGTCTTCCATAAGGAAGAGCTGACGGCCCTGATTACGGAGTCTATGCAGATCTTAAAGCTCCAGACGCCGGCCGCTGCTGAGGAGGAGCTTGAAGATCCGGTGATCCAAGCAGTGCGCTGTATGCAGGTGGTGTTTCCTGTGCATAGAGTAGTTGACAAAATGATTCAAGACGAATGGGATCAGCCGGAAGCGGGGCTCAGAGGTATTCGGACCATGAATCGGCTCTATCCGCTGGCTGACAAGAATAAGGATAGGTTCCGTGCTCCGCGGGTGGACGCGGTGGTATCAGCTGTCACTAAAAAGACCACTATTCCGGTAGAGGGCAGTGCTGCCTTAAAGGATACTCAGGACCGGAAGGTTGACGGGTTACTGAAGCAGGTTTTTGAAGCGGATGCTATATCCTTGCAGGCCTCCATCTGTGGTGCATGGGTAGCCCGGGCGTGTTTGCGCTGGGTTCAGCGTTTACGCCAGTCTCCGCAGTTGGCTCCTGAGGAGCTGCGGGAGCTCGGCAGGCTGGAGTCGGGTACTGCATACTTGGCGGATGTCCATTATGATTTGATCAGGGCTTTAGCTAATAGTACGGCTTCAGTGGTAGCCGCCCGTAGGTCAGTCTGGCTGCGCAACTGGGCGGCGGACGGTTCTTCTAAGTCCCGGTTGAGTAAACTCCCCTTCCGGGGGAGATTGCTCTTTGGAGAAGATCTCGATAAATTGGTGAAGGATCTCGGGGAGTCCAAAGCTGGTAGGCTCCCGGAGGATAGACCTAAACCGACTAAGGGTCAGCAAAGTTTTCGTGGCCAGTTTCGGGACGTTCGGAGGTTTCGTACTTCTCGGTACAGCGGCTACCAGAGGGGCCGCTTTTCGGCACGGGCTCAGGGGTTTCGGGGGTTTGGAGGAGCCAATAGGGGTTTCTCCTCGACTGCCCCTCCAGCAGCCCGCAAGTCGCAATGAGATGAGGCGGGTCCTAGCAGAGGAACCTTCCATAGGCGGGAGGCTTCGGGAGTTTCTCTCTGCTTGGGCCCACATCACTTCCGATCAGTGGGTGTTGGAAATTGTTCGAGAGGGTTACGCGCTGGAGTTCGCGCGGCCCGTGCGAGATTCCTTTGTACTGTCCCCCTGTCGGGGCCGCAGGAAGACCCTGGAAGTCCGCAGCACTTTAGACCGTCTGCTGCGCTTAGGCGCGGTCGTAGAGGTTCCGGAGGTTGAACGCGGACTGGGTTGTTACTCTATTTATTTCGTGGTGCCAAAGAAGGGCAGAGCATTGCGGCCCATTTTGGATCTCAAAGGCGTCAACCGCTGTTTGCGGGTCCCTCATTTCCGGATGGAAACCTTGCAATCCGTCATTGTAGCGGTCCGTCAGGGAGAGTTCCTCACGTCGCTCGACCTGACGGAGGCGTACTTACACATCCCGATTCGTCCGACGCATCAAAGGTTTTTGCGGTTCGCTCTTCCTTGGGGTCACTATCAATTCCAAGCCTTGCCTTTTGGGCTCGCCACGGCTCCCCGCACATTCACCACAATTATGGTGGTGGTGGCGGCGGCGTTGCGCAAGGAAGGCATTCTGGTGCATCCCTATCTCGACGATTGGTTGATTCGAGCCAAATCCGAAGCGGAAAGCAGGCAGGTGACAAGCAGGGTGGTCGAGTTTCTGCAGAGTCTCGGTTGGGTAGTCAACCCGACCAAGAGTTGTCTGGAGCCCTCTCAGGTGCTGGAGTATCTGGGGGTCCGGTTCGACACGAGGAAGGGGCAGGTCTTCTTGCCGTTCAAGAGAGCTCAGGCTCTGCGGAGTTTGGTGCGCAAGTTCAGGGTCACTCCTTCACCGTCGGCATGGGATTACCTTCGGGTGCTAGGGACGATGGCGGCGACCTTAGAGGCGGTTCCTTGGGCCCGGTTCCATATGCGTCTGCTGCAGAGAGCGCTGCTTCTTCACTGGTCTCATCAGTCAGATTCCCTGGGCCGACGGTTGCCGGTTCCGTCCAAAGTCAAACAGTCCCTGCGGTGGTGGCTGCTGAGGCCGTCTCTGGAGGCCGGGATGCCGCTGGAACCTCCGGAGTGGCTTCCGCTCTTGACGGATGCCAGCCTGATGGGCTGGGGGGCCCACTGCGAGTGCCGGTTTGCGGAGGGTCGTTGGTCTCCTCTGGAGGTTTCCTGGTCGATCAATCACCTGGAACTTCGAGCGGTGGCTTGGGCGCTTCTCGCGTTCGAGCAGTTCGTGATGGGTCGGTCGGTTCGGGTTCTATCCGACAACTCGGCGACGGTCGCCTACATCAATCGCCAGGGCGGCACCGGAAGTGCAGCGATGGAAGAGGAGGCGGATCTCCTCTTCTCTTGGATAGAAAGTCGATTATCGGCAATTTCGGCGGCGCACATCGCGGGGAGAGACAACGTGTGGGCCGATTTTCTCAGCCGGGTTCAGGTGGATGCAGGGGAATGGGAGCTGCATCCGGACGTGTTCGATCAGATCGTCCTTCGTTGGGGGACGCCCATAATGGATTTGATGGCGACCTTTCACTCTGCGAAGGCCAATCGGTTTTACAGCAGGAGACGGGAGAGAATGTCCGAGGGCATAGATGCCCTGTTACAGCGCTGGCCGGTGTCGGGTCTTCTGTACGTGTTTCCTCCGTGGGCCTTGATAGGCCGCGTGATTCAAAGGGTCGGAGCTCATCCAGGAAGGGTGCTGCTGGTAGCTCCCGACTGGCCGCGGCGCCCTTGGTATGCCGATCTAGTACGTCTTCTGGACGGGTAGCCGTGGCGGTTGCCGGAGAGGGCGGATCTGTTGAGGCAAGGCCCCCTCTTCATGCCGCAGGTGGATCGGTTCTCGCTTACGGTCTGGCCATTGAAAGGGCTCGGCTGAAGAAAAAGGGCTATTCACCTTCGGTTGTGGATACATTGCTCAGAGCCAGGAAACAGTCTATGTCTTTAGCCTATGTGCGCGTTTGGCGTATATTTGAAGATTGGTGTTCGCGGCGGTGGATTCGGGCTGCGACTGTCTCTGTCCCGGTAGTTCTCAATTTTCTTCAGGATGGCTTTGATAAAGGACTTGCGGCCAGCTCCTTGCGGGTTCAGCTGGCGGCCCTCTCTTGTTATCGGGGCAAGGTACAGGGGGTGGCTCTCGGGGCTCACTCTGATATTTTGCGGTTTCTCAGGGCGATCTCTCGGCTGCGACCATCGTGCAGGGTGGTGGTGCCGCCTTGGGATCTCAATCTCGTGCTGAAGGCTTTGGCCGCTTCTCCCTTTGAGCCGTTGAGTCAGGCGTCGGTGAAGGATTTGACCTTGACAGTGGTTTTCCTAGTGGCTATTTGTTCGGCCCGTCGCATTTCCGAGCTGCAGGCCTTGTCATGCAGGGATCCTTTCCTGTCTTTTTCTAAGGAGAAAGTTGTCTTGCGGCCTGTTCCATCCTTTTTGCCTAAGGTGGTGTCGTCCTTCCACTTGAATCAGGCGGCTACCTTGCCGGTGTTGGGGTCGCTGGGCGGTTCAGATCAGGATCGCTGTTTGCACCGGTTGGATGTGAAAAGGGTGTTACGGCGTTATCTGAAGGTGACTCAGCCTTTTCGTAGGTCGGATCGGCTCTTTGTGTTGTTTGGAGGTGTTCGCAAAGGGGAGGCGGCTGCTAAGGCCTCTATTGCCAGATGGATCCGAGAGGCGATTGCGTCCGCTTACATGCTTCAGGGATGGTCCGTGCCCGTCGGTTTCCGAGCTCATTCTACTAGAGCTCAAGTGGCTTCCTGGGCGGAGCACAGCTTGGTGCCCCCAGGGGAAATTTGTAGGGCGGTGACTTGGTCGTCCTTGCATACATTCAGTAGGCATTACCGTCTTGACGTGGCGGCGGCCAATGATGCTTGTTTCGGTTCGGCGGTTTTACGTGCCGGATGGAAAGGTCCCGCCCCATGATTACTGCTCTGGTACATCCCAGAGGTTGAGGACTGCACTGGAGGAACGATAAGGAAATGATAATTACACTTACCTGGTAATTGTAGTTCCTTTAGTGACGACAGTGCAGTCCTTAGTCCCGCCCGGAGTTCTTTCAGGTTCAGCTCAGCATTTGGATTAAGTGGAGACGAATTTCAGGTAGGTTTCCTGTCAATCGTTTTCTCTTCCCTCGGATTTCCGAGTATCAGTATCAGTATCTGCGTTTGCGTACCGCAGGGAAGGTTTAAGACCGCCTTACCTAGGTTGGTCAGTATTCAGTTTAGTTAGTCATGTTTATTGTAGCTACTTATTTGTTGCTCTCTTGAGTCTGCTTTGTTAATAGTTCACACTGGGGAGGTGGAGCGAGAGCAGCAGCCTATATCCAGTGATGTCATGATTTTGACATGCCAGTCTCCTAGCTGCAGGTGAAGGTTGACAACCCAGAGGTTGAGGACTGCACTGTCATCACTAAAGGAACTACAATTACCAGGTAAGTGTAATTATCATTTTACCCTGTTTCATCCAAGTTCCCAAACCCCTGTTACTTGTAAAATACACTACAGTTTCCCTGTATGTATATGCTCTGTTCCATGTAAACCGCGCTGATGATAATAGTGCGGTATATAAGAAATGTTAAATAAATAAATAAATAAATAAATAGTGCATGCAACTGTTAGCCCAGCTTGGTAAACATGCCCCTAAGATCATAGTAACATAGTATATGACGGCAGACGGCATAGTATATGGTCCATCTAGTCTGCCCAGCAAGGCGGCAAGAGTAGGTGCACTTGCTGCTCCGTGCAGGTCACCCCTCTCCATGCCTTTGTTTAGAGGTGTACCCACCGCTCCTTGTAGTGCACCCCTGTTTGTTGAGATATAAGAGATAGTTATGCTTATTTTGATTTTATCCTGTTGCTATAAAGAAATCCACTATGTCTGTCCCATGCCATTTTGAATTCTGTCACTGTGTTTGCCCCCACCACTTCCATCGGGAGGGCATTCCAAGCATCCACCACCCTTTCAGTGAAAAAGTATTTCCTGACATTGCCTTTCAGTTTACCCCCTTGCAGCTTCATGTTATGCCCTCTAGTTTTACAGCTTCCCCGTCTTTTCAACCGTTTCAAAAATATGATTTGAAACTATGAGAAGGCCTTCTTTTGCAGTAGTAATTCCAGCTCTGTGGAGTGGCTTACCTTTTGGGAAGCGGTTAGTGCCATTGGAGATCTGCGAGTGCCACCGCTACTCATCCTGATGATAACTGGTTAGCATTGGGGCATGCCAGGGGCATTCCGAGGTGGCGCCCTTTGCAAACCAGGCAGTGGTGATATTGAGCTGCTGCCCGCTTAGTGATACACGGCGACAGTCAGGTGCAGGAAACCCTAGCCTAACGTTCGCTGCAGAAGCTAACCAGACAGCAGCTCAATATCCGGGCAACCTAGATATTCAATGCCGGAACCCGGATACGGCTCCAGCATTGATATTCAGGTTTAAAGTTAAGTGCTGGTGGTTAGCCGCTTTAGCAACGCTAGCTGCTGGTGCTGAATATCGAGCCCTTAATATTTTAAAATAGTATTTGATCCATGTCTTGCATGCATTCCCCAAGCTACATTGGCAGGGCCTGGGGATGGGGGATAGACAGGAATTCAGGGACTTGCAAAATTTTATTACATTTTACTTTATTATATTTACCTCATTTTATAATACTTTATATTATTTTCTTTTATGTTTATTTTTTAGCAACGTTGTTGTTATCTCCAGATATGAATAATCATATCAGTTATATTCCTTCTGAAACAAAAATACATACTACTTTGGGAAATGGGTCTCCCCCATCCCATCACTTCCACCATGAAAAGAACAAAAGAGCAACTCTACTCACAAATAACAAATTTATTTATTTATTTAGCTGTGCTTATATACCGCTTTAGGGGCCCTTTTACTGAAGTGTGCTACGCAGTTAACCTGCATTTTAGCATGTGGTAACTATCAGTTGCCTACGATAATTCTTATTGTGTAGACATGATAGTTACCATCTGCTAATTACCACACTAACTACAAATTGTACAATGGGGCAGGGACTGTGTAGCTTAGGGGTAGAGAGTGAGCATGGAGAGCCAATTGTGGTTAGTGCAGGGAACATAATGCATTTAACTGTCAATGTTGCAGTTTATATGGGTGCACTTAATGACAACTCAATGGGTTAATTGTGAATGGTGCTGCCATGCATTCCATGCAGTAATTGCTGGGTACCTGCTGGCCATGCTCCCGACAGTTATCAGGAAGCTTTGTACTTACTGCGTGTTAGGTTTAGTGCTAAATCTATGGTAAGTGCAAAATCCTACCATACTTTAGTAAAAGGGCCCCTTAGAAAACCTATAATCTTTATGGCTGTGGCTGCAAATAATCTTGACAGATCCAAATAAACAGTAGATGAAAACTTCTGTATAACCAAGAAGTCAATCGGATATGTATGCTCATCCCGCAGGTATATTATCCAACCTCATTCATCATCCACATTCATTCTCTACTAACATTCTAACAAAAGGAGGTCCATATCACATAGAAATCATCTATTCACCTCTTCATGATGCACGACAGCTTATCAAAACACATAAGTTCCCCTGCCTTCATATACCACTCCAATACAATCAGGATACACTCTCTTTTCCAGTGACAGGCCATCACCATCAGTTCTGCTAACAGCAGAAGGTCCACACTCTTTCACAGATAGGTGCTCCTGGTCCAAAAAACCACTCAATAACAAATAAGGGGGTCTTTCCTACCAACCACTCTGGAGATATCAAATATTTTCCCTAATGCCTCTTTCCAATAATTCTATATAATGCTATGCTTCTATCATATATGAAAAAAGTTCCCCTTCCTGAACAGCAATGCCAGCAGTCTCCATCCCCTACCCCTTCACTGTGGCAAACCATACATCTGAGTTATAATTTTAAATTGGGCTTGGCTACAAACCATGGAGACTGAGTATCTATATCCCAGCCATTGTATGAGTTTCCAGTCCTCTGATCCATTTGCCTCCCCAACCACTTATTCCATATATAAACATGGGGGGAGGTCTGTTCAGCAAGATATACAGTATATCCCTTAATTCTGTATAAATATGTGAGCGCAATCCTTTCTGTTTATTCCCTCATAAAACACTTTTTCCCTATTTAAATTAAACCAGTTCTGCTCCTTCAACAGAAAATGGTGCAACTGAAAATACTGAAAAAAAAGGGCTGTGGCCCAAGATGGCAGCATAGTCCTGTAGCTTCTTGACTTTCTTACCTTTTATCAGAAAAAGAAAGGGCCGACTGGCAAAAAAGCTCTCATTGAGTCCGCAGCCACTTGCACAAAGTCTGATGAATCGCCATACTGTAAATGGGGAAGGTCAGGCTTTGGATTCTGGGGTGCATCTGGCTGCATTGATGCTGAGGTCTGCTGAGCTGGCATCTTTCTCGCATCTTGGCATCACTCTTTTCCCGGAGGAGCGGCTCCCACTTCCCCTCTCACAAATGGCTACGCCTCCACAGAGCAGTACTGGAGTGCCTGCACTGGAAGTCAGTGCCGTTAGCTCTCCTGTTCGAGGGGGTGCTACTAGTGGTGCTGGTGTGGCCTCCTCCATGCAAGATCCTTTTGGAGACAGTGTGCAGAAGTTTGAGGAGATGAACGAAGGTGCGATTCCAGGAGCTATTGTGGTGTCAGCCAGCATTGGATCGAGTGGAGGTTCCATGCCTGGGCCAAGTTTTTTTTAAATCATTTCCCCCTGAAGTGTTTTTACTCTGATAAAGCCTAAACAATTTATTCTTGAGATGATTTGGGATGCAATTAGCCAGCTTACTATGGCTCTGGCTGTTCAGTCCCAGCAAGTATTGGCTAAGTTACAGGTGAACACTTCTCAACTTAAGGAAAGTCGAGAAGTTATTGATTCTTTGAAACTGACTTCACTTGAACATGGCTATGATAAAAGAGAATACTTTTTTAAGAACAAAGATGGAGATTGTGGAAAATTATACTCGTTCCTGCAACCTTTGTTTGATTAATTCCCCCAAATTATTAATTGTACCTCTGAGGGAGATCTTTAAAATATATTTGTTGGAGGTGTTGCAGATTCCATTCCTCCTGTATCTAAAGTTTACTATCTCCCTGTAGGGAAGACGTCTTCTGTAGAACGAGATCAAGAAATGGATCTGTTAAATGTCACTGTTCTGTCGGAGACTTCAAAGAATGAAGTGGTAGTGCCTGCAACCTTGTTGGTAACTTGCACCTTGAACGCAGATAGAGACTGGATTTAAAAAAAAAGAAAAGTGCCCTTTCTAGGGTATCTTATGAGTATTTTTCCTGACTTGGCTAGAGAAACATAGAAAAGGCGGCATGACGTTTTGCTACTTAGATCTACTGCTTTGCAGTTGGGTGTCTTGTTTTATTTGAAAATCCCTTATAAATGCTTATAAGTATATTTTTTCCAACTTAAAGATTTAGCTTCCTCTATTAATGTTAGAATGCAAGCCGACATCTCTGTGGCTTCTGGTGAAGTTTTGGCGCCGTAACCTCTACTTAACTAGTTTAGCCTGTATTTTTTTCTGTACTGCAAGACTTACAAATAATGGGACCAATATTCATCTGGGCAGGCTATGCACAGCTGCGGCATATAGCTCTGCCCGATGACCCTTAACCCCGGATATTCAATGCCGAGGTCATATGCGGCTCCTGCATTGAATATCCAGAGATTGCCTCACATGCCGGAAGCCTCAGTAGCTAACAGGCAGCAGCGATATTGCATGCTGCCCGGTTAGCTGCAGCACCTTAAAGATATGCAAGGGTTTTCCTCACCTATCTTTTAGGCGCAGGTTGCTAAAAGAACAGCATGCAATATCGCTACTGCCTGGTTAGCAACAGTCTTAATCTCTGTTCTACCCTGGAATGCCCCAACACGCCTGATGCTAACCGCATAGCATCAGGGCATGTAGCAGGGTTAGAAAGGGGTAACAAAAGCTGGGCCTAGTTTTACCCGCAGAAGCTAAACAGGTAGTGGTGCAATATCGCCGCTACCCGGTTAGCTTCAGCAGCTCTGGGGCATCTGTGGCGATCCCGGAAATTCAGTGCCATCACCGCAGCATTGAATATCCGGGGTTGAGGGTCAATGGGCAGGGCTATGCACTGAAGTGGCATATAGCCTGCCCATTTCAATATTGGACCCAATATATGATGGCAGTATGGTCTGTCTAGTCTATCTAGTAAAGTGGCTAGAGTAGTTGTACTCACTGCTCTGTGCAGGTCCCCCCCCTCTAGGGAATGAGTTAAATGTCATGACCAGTGTTTAACCTATTCCGGACTCCATGCCAGCTGAATATAAGACCAATCATGCTTGAAAATGGGCCAGAGTGGATCGGGGCTTCTAGAGAAACAAAATTCAGAAAAGAATGCCCCAAACATTTCTATGAGAGAGGGGGCTTCCAACATTTATACATTAAAGCATAACAGTTAGGAAATTACTCCTTTCACCTGCCCCTCCTCTTTCGTTTCTCTCCTGGCCACAAACATACACAAAGCAAACAGATACACAGACAGACATATAAACAAATACCATGCAAACCTACACAACATGCGCAGAAACACACACATACAGACACAGGGGCACAGATACACAGACACATGAAGATGCATGCATGAGCACTGCTGATACCAGATGATAGTAGCATTTTAACACAAATTGAACAACAAATATAGTATTGTGTTGTGTTATTGCAGCTTACGAAATAAGCCCTTGAAAGCACCTCTATAATCCTTTCCCACAGCTACTGGTGTGATCTTTTCACCAGTGGATGCACTTCTGTTGGATCTGGAAGAACTCTGCAGAGGAAAGGAGGATGTGGCTCTGCTGTGGGGACAGTGTTTGACAACAGTTTTAGCCTCTGTTGAATTTGGACTTGGATTTTAGATTTACTACTTTCCTTTTCCAGTCTGAGCTCTGTCTATGTTGCTTCTGATGTTGTGGCTATTGTTTTTCCATGGTGAACAGTGCAGAATTCTCCTGTTCCTCTTCTCAACTCTGGCTGTGTGACTGCTGGATGGAACAGCTGGAAGAGCATCTGGGAGATGAAGGGAGGTCAGATAGCCTAGAAGCCCCCTCCCCCCAAACGATCCACTAGACTTGAGCTACTGCCTTTAGAACTTCGTTATCCTAGGCCCAGGCTTAATGTGCCTGCGTGGAAGTGCAAGGCTGAGCACTGCTGCTTTAAGGGACTTTTTAACAGAAGAATTGCGCAGTGCCCAAAGTGATATCAGCGATGCCACAGAAGAGCACGAGTCAGGAGCAGCATTCCTGTGAAGCTGCATGAGTGTCCTCTGCCTGTGCTGCTGCTCCATTTGGACAGTTCCTGTGACTTCGTTGCATATATTCCAATATGGATGATTTTCGTCATCAAGCCCGGAATTTGCGTAACCGGCTTTTGGCTAGGGGATACCCTTCACACATTATTAAAAGAGCTTATACTCAGGCTTGTTATGTCCATTATGAGTGGCTATTGAGGGAGGCTGATCACACCGGGCAGATGGATGAGAAGTTGGTAGGTATATTACATTCATGCAGCACACTTCAAAGGTGGTTCAGTTACTTCGCAAGTACTGGCCAGTGTTGCACCTCCATCCATATTTTTGTAAACCTCTTACCATAGCATATACCCAGGAGTCTAACCTACGGGATCTTTTGGTCAGGTCCTCAATGCCAGTAGATCGTCCTGAAACAAGGGCTGGAAATACTCCTGGTAATTTTGCTTGTGGTTCTTGCTCATACTGCCGTACCACCAGGAAGGTGATATTTGGCAGGATCCTGTTTCGGGCCAGTTTTATACATTTTTTTTGGCACAGCAGTTGTTCTACCAGTTTTGTTGTATATCTTTTACAATGCCCTTGTGCTTTATTGTATATAGGCCATACTACTCGTCCTTTAAAACATGGCTGGGGGAACATGCTTCCAGGATTCGGACTTCTACTCATTCAGTCCCTGTGGTTGAACATTATCTATCACAGGGCCACACATTTTCTGATCTATGATGGAGAGTCATCAATTATGCTCCTAGAGACCCTTGTGGAGGGTATTGTACCTATAGACTGCAATGGTTGGAACAAAAGTGGATTTTTGCTTTAAACACTGTTAGCCCCGTTGGTTTAAACATAGAAAATGAGTGGCTAAGTCTTATCTGAGTCTTAACCAATCACTACAGGGCTCCCCCAATTTTGTGGGGTATTCCCTGGGTTCTGATTGGTTATTCCAAACATTACAGTCAAACCTTGGTTTTCGTATGCCCTCGTTTTCGTACGATTCGGTTTTCGTTGACTTTTTTCGTTGAGATTTTGTCCCAGTTTTCGTACATTGTCTCGGTTTTCGTACAGTTGAAAATGGAGCACCATCTTGTGGCCAGAAGTGGGATTTTCTTTATTTTGATTCTCTTGCTGATTGACTGTCCTCCATATGCCAACAAGAGTCTTCAATAAAGATAAAAGTGATGTTAAAGGTTCATTTATCCATTTCATTAGTCATTTATATTTATTTCTCATTGTTTTCTGTATGTAAAAATATAGTTATTCTCTATAAAATGTATTTTTTGATAATATTTTTGGGTGTCTGGAACAGATTAATTGGATTTACATTATTTCTTATGGGAAATATGCTTCAGTTTTCATACATTCGGTTTTAGTCAGACTTTTTCGAATGGAATTGTCATCTGTTGCAGCCTATGAAATGCTGTGCAGGCACTTTTAAATGTTTGGCAGTTGCAGCAGCAGTTCTTTGTTTGGCAGAGTGTTTAGTGATCCTGCTGAAGAAACACTAACCACACTTGATACAGAGCCGGGAGCAGGCTTGAAACATGCATGTCTTGTGATACAGGACTTTGAGGATCATTTTCATGCCCCAAATTTCCTTTTATACTGTTTGGACTGCCTTTCAGATAAGTTGAAGGTGTTTTAATTTATATTTGAGTTAAAAAGGACGTCATAGTCATCCGAGAGGGGGAATGTTTGTACTCCTCTCCTGACCTTCTGGCCTGACAAAAATTATAGTGTGACGCACAGCGCACAGGGTGATCTATTCTTTTGGGTCGTATGGGTAGTGTCACGCTTTTTCATTGCGAGGAATAAGCTGCAGGAATATTTAGGAGTACTAGTTACAAAATTGCAGCGCAGCAGGATGTGCCTCACACATACATTATACATATTTTGTTAGGGGGAAGGATTGCTCAGATCTTTAAAAATTGCCCCCTATGTTTTATGTATGAGCACTCTTAAAGCGGGAGTACCCAGAGAAATTTTAAAATCGTCCCCTAATGTTGTATCATAGCAGATATGTGCTTCATAATCATACATTTCTTAACTTCGAGCTCAGCAAGGCGAGGAAGCAGCAGTCTGTGGGGGAGAGAAAAACAATCAAGTCTATATATCATCCTTTGAGTGTTTCACAGATTATTTGTTTTGGTTTTTTTTTTGCTCAGTAATTGCATTAGGATAAGAAGCAAAATCTTGCTACCACATCTGTATATATACATTTAATTACTGTAATAACACTGTAATTGCTGAATGGGATCTTCAGTTCTTTTGCTGATGTTGAGATGCATGAGTAGATATCTAATTTAATATATTAGCTTTATTCTGTTAATTTTATATTTTGTCAGCATTCTTGCTCTTCTGTTTGCTGCCTCGTCAAACCATCCATAAATACTTTCATGGCATTTCAGCTGGCTCAGTCACTGATCATCCGTTTGCACAGCGACTTTAGGAGTCTGCCTCGTTAATTACTGTCTGCAGCCTAACACTGTTGTCCTGCAAATTAACAGTATTGAACTCCAGAATGATTTGTTCCATGCAGCTAAATCTTCATTTCTGAATCTTTACAGAGGTTTTCTCACAAGCTATATACTTTACTGATTTGTTTTTCATTTTAATCAAATTGTTTGCAGTGCAGCAAACCTAAATAGCTACTGGCATATAGCCCATTAAAAGGAAGAAGAAACACAAGCTTGTTGAGATGGAAATTTTAAATATTATTGCGTAAAACAATAGATAGGTATTTTCAGTGATACAGCAAACCTTTGCTCCTCTTTGAGATCACAACCTGATTGGCACAGGTCCTCTTGCTAACTAATGAGGGAAAGTTTTGAAGCCTGAATCTTGAGTGCCACTCTGCTGCCTAATTAGTTCACCCCAGAATGGCAGCTGTCTGCCCATTCGTAATAGAGCTCGTTGCATTATCTCAATGATGTATCTGCTAGCATCATTGAACAAGGGGCACTAATACAGGTGCCACACCTGGATTGAGCAAACGCCTTGGAGCTGGGCCTCTCACATTGATTTCTTTGTGTCTCTTTATGGTTTATATATTTTTTTATTTATTTTGTATTTATGGTGCACAGATCTGAAGAAAAATAAAAAGATTTTCTGAAAATCAAGCATGCAAGGAAAAGTTTCATCCTACCTTTAAGATTATGATTTTTCAACTCATCTGCTATTTGAACCACCAAAGTTTGTAAAGTGAAAGGTCCTGAATATGGAATAGTAGAGTAATTTTATAAACTAGAAAATACAGAGGATATTGGGAAATATAGTGAGGATAACTTTCTATAGGTCTCCAAGGTGGCTAAATAGTCATTGAAGGCTGCCCGTTTAAATTTACATTCGTATTTTAGAAAAATCTTGGCAACTGCTGAGCCTTTTATAAAGAATATACAGCACTATTGAAGAAGCACATATAATTAGAGTCACACATATTTACAAATATCAATAGGGGATGTGGGGATAAAAGTAGCACTACATATACATAAGGTGCAATTTCTTAACTTGTAAGTGTAAATGGTGCCACTTGCAGGGCTAAGTGGCAGATTTTGTAAAACTGCATGTTCGAAAAACTCCAATTAGTTTGCTGTTCCCCAAAACACTGACATTATTTATTTATTTTATTTATTTTTATTTATTTAACATTTCTATACCGCGATATCTCCAGGAACAAGCAGGAATGTAGTCTTCACATATGCATATCGTCGGTACCGACGGAGCCTGCGCGGGAACGCTCACCAGCGTCCAATAGCAAAGCTTTTGGGAGCATCCCACAGTGCCTGCGTGCTGCCTTCCCGCCTTTCCCAACTGTCCCTCTCCAGTTCTTCGTTTTCTGCAGAGCCGACAGGTTGCACATACTGTCACCGCAGAAAAATTCCCTTCTTATACTTCTTTTTTGTGGTCGTGTCTGCCTTCCATTGACGCTATACCGGTACCGCCAGTTCTTTTTTTCTTTTTTCTAAAAAAAACAAAACAAAACTTTGTTTCTGGAGTCTTTCTCCAGTAATTTTCTTCTCGGGTGTCATGCGCCATTTTGGGCACTAGGCCCAACTTTTTCCCTCAAAATGGAAAAACCCGCTTCGGATTTTTAAAAAAGTGTTCTAAGTGTGGCGGTACCATCTCCGTCACCGACACCCATGAGTGGTGCCTCAAATGTTTAGGTCCTGACCACTCTATTTCAGAGTGTGTTGCCTGTGGAATGATGTCAAAAAGGGGCCGGCAAAACCAAGCTGCTAAGCTCAGCACCCTCTTTCCCTCCGATGCAGCCTCCGTGGTATCGACGTCCTCCAGGGCTTCATCCTCCTTCCATGGATCTCAGGTAACTAAACATAAATCTAGCCGGTCCTCAAAGGGTAGATCTCCTTCTAAACATCGAGATACCTCTGGCGTTGCCCTTGAGGGACTTTCACCGGCAAAATTGCCCCAGCGGGAGGCTTCAGCTTCCAAAGCACTAACAGGGCTCCAGGATGTTCTCGAGGCTTCAACCTTGGCAGCAGAACTACTGGTGCCATGCTGTGGGGTTCCGGCTGCTTTAACCGGCACCGATACCCAAGCATCGGCAGCGTCGATAGACCAGAGATTCTTGACTATTGAACGCAGTCTGGCGCCTCTTCACACGGCCTCGATGCCCCTGAAACTGCTTCAGACAATTCAACTGGTACTGGCACCGACTCCAGCACCGGCACCGACTGCATCAACATCGGCAGGTATTCCACCGGGACTGAGTCATGCGTCGCTATCCGGCATCGACAAGTCGGTACCGGACCACTTTGATGCCAACTTCGATCGGTACCGGTACTGTGCCTTGCACGATCACCCAGATTGGAGATACTTCAAATCCTCAGATGAGTCTGAAGACTCCGAAGGCTCTGCCGATACCAGAGTACTTCTTCCTGAGGATTCCTCTTCTCCTCAGCATAGGATGTCTCCACCAGAGGATATGTCCTTTTAGGATTTTATCTGAGATGTGGCCTGAGGCCTTTCCATCACAGTGGCTTCTGAAAAAGAGCCTAGGGCAAAGGAATTAGAAATCCTACAATACCCTACAGCTCCCAAGGAGGCAGCTACCTTACCTATTCATGAGATCTTGCGTGATCTTATGTTAAGGATGTGGGAAACACCTCTAACCACATCTCCTCATTCTTGAAGGCTCGACACCATGTATTGAGTTCCTCCTTGTGCTGGGTTTCAGAAGACTCAATTACCACACCATTCCATGGTGGTGGAATCAGCCATGAGCCGGATGAAGAGTGCAAAAAGGCATGGATCTAATCCTCCAGGACGTGAGTGTAGGACTCTTGACGCCTTTGGACGTCGATCCTTCCAGGCTTCCATGCTTTCTGCCAAGATCAGTTCCTATATCTTGTATATGAGAATGTTCCTTAAGGAAGTCACAGGAGACTTAGAGCTTATGAGCCCTCTCCTTACTGATGATAAAAGGCAAGGTTATCTTACTCTTGTTAAACATGCTCAGGATGTTTCCAAGTTTGTGAATCGTGCAGCCTTTGACTGCTTTGAATACATAAGCAGAACCTCTGCTATTGCCATAGGTGCATGTAGAATTGCCTGGCTCCAGGCATCTGACTTAGAAATCTGGATACAGGACAAACTGGGGAATATACCTTGCACAGGAGAGAATCTCTTTGGCAAGAATTGGCAGGAAAAAGCTAATCAGATAGATGCTAAAAATATCACTTTGGATAGATTGTCCAAATCTACAGCTGATCCTGCGATCCTCTAAGAAACCACTCTTCAGTAAGAAGAAGTTTTATCCCTCCTATACCCAGCAGGGACATCGTTCAGGTCAGTCTGCCCAAAAGGGACAGCAGCAACAACTTAGGCAACAAAGGAAGCCAAAAGCAGCTAAGCCTCATCCGGCTCAGTAGACTCAGTCTCCACAGGGGCTTTGACTCCTATCTAGAGAACTTTGCCTTCCTGGCCCTGAACGGCCCAGAACCCTCCACCATCCCAGGAAGGTTATGTCATTTTGCCCCCAGATGGGGTCAGATAACAGCAGAAAATTGGACTCTGTCTATTGTACGAGAGGGGTATAAGCTTCATTTCCTCAGCATGCCCCCTCCTACAATAGTAAGACAGTTCAATTCTCAGACCTCTCTCAATGACCGGTTAGGTCAAGAAGTCACAATGCTCCTTGCTCAAGGAGCAATAGAAGAGGTGCCCATTCCCCAACGGGGTACAGGGCTTTACTCCCCCTATTTCCTTATTCCAAAGAAAACAGGAGGACACAGACCCATTCTAGACCTCAGAGAATTGAACAAATTCCTGTTCAGAGAGAAGTTCAAAATGATTTCTCTAGGAACTCTGCTGCCATACCTTCGGAGTCAGGATTGGCTTTGTTCTTTAGATTTCAAGGATGCGTACACTCATGTTCTCATCCATACAACTCATCAAAAGTTCCTTCTATTCCTGTTTCAAGGGAAGCACTACCAATACAGGGTTCTTCCTTTTGGCCTGGCTTCTGCACCAAAGGTGTTCACAAAATGCAGGCTGTGGTAGCAGCATTTCTCCGCACCCTGGGAATATTCGTCTTCCCTTACTTAGACGACTGGCTCATTCGAGCCCCTTCAGAGCCAGAGGCCAGGGTTGCTCTGTCTCACACAATGTGCATCCTTCAGTATTTGGGACTTGTCATAAACTTCCCAATGTCCAACCTTGCTCCCACTCTATCCCTAGAGTTTATAGGAGCTCTTCTGGATACCAGACAGACAAGGGCCTTCCTTCCACAGCCCCGCTGCCTTCGCATTGTGCAGTTAGCTTCCCAAGCAGTGCTAAAACCTCACCTCACTGCTTGGGAAATGTTACGGTTGCTAGGCCACATAGCATCCACCATGCATGTGGTTCCTTATACTCGTCTCCATATGAGGGCAGCACAGTGGACCTTATCCACTCAGTGGACTCAGGCGTCAGGTTGCCTGTCAGACAAAATAGCAAACTCAGATCGCCTTATTTTGTCCCTCCAATGGTGGCAGTCACCCAAAAACCTTCTGGTGGGGTCTCCTTTTCAGCAACCCCCACTCCAAGCCACTCTAACAACAGATGCTTCACAGGTGGGTTGGGGAGCCCACCTGCAAGGCCTCTCTACCCAGGGTACCTGGACTCCACAGGAGGCCTATCTCCATATCAACCTCCTGGAGCGCAGAGCAATCTTCCTTGCTCTTCGAGTATTTCACACCCAGCTCAGCAACAAGACAGTCCTAGTTCAAATGGACAATCAGGTAGCCATGTTCTATGTGAACAAGCAGGGCGGAACAGGCTCTCTGTCGCTGTGCAACGAAGCTTTGCGACTATGGGCCCTCGCCAGAGCGCATCAGATTTATCTCCTTGCGGTGTATCTTCCAGGCATTCAAAACTCTTGGGCAGACAGACTCAGTCGAGTTCTGCTTCCAAATTTTCAAATTTGGGGAACCCCGGTCATAGACCTCTTTGCAAGTCCACTGAATGCCAAACTTCCCCGGTTCTGTTCCAGAATTCCAGCTTGAGGTTGTCAGGCCAGGGATGCTTTCCTCCTTCATTGGGGTTAGGACTTCCTGTATGCCTTTCCACTCATTCCCTTAATTCCCAAAACCCTGTTCAAGCTTCAGAGAGACAGAGGTCATATGATCCTCATAGCTCCACGTTGGCCACGGCAAATGTGGTACCCTCTGCTCCTACATCTCCCTCAAGCTCCGCCTCTGGAGTTAGGATCTGCTCCAGATCTTCTTTCTCAAGAGGACGGGATGCTGTGGCATCCCAGTCCCCAATCTCTGCATCTCAGGGCCTGGTTGCTGAAAGCCTTGAACTTCACGGTCTTAACCTTTCCCAGCAGGTAAAGGATATCCTTCATGCTTCCAGGAAACCTTACACAAGACGCTCTTATGCATTTAAGTGGAAAAGGTTTACCATATGGTGCTTGCAGAAGGGTCTTAACCCTCATGTGATACCTCTGGAATCATTATTGGAGTACCTCCTTCATTTATCAAATGCAGGGCTTAAGACCAATTCAATGAGAGTCCATTTGAGTGCTATTGCAACTTCTTTCAAGCCTCTAAATGGACAGCCTATTTCCTCTCATCCTCTCATAGTGAGATTTATGAGAGGCCTTCTTTTAACGAAGCCTCCCATTAAGCCACCACCGGTGGCATGGAACTTAAATCTGGTACTTGGGCAGCTCATGAAACCAACCTTTGAACCATTAGCCACTACCTCTTTGAAATTCCTTTCCTGGAAGGTCATCTTTCTTATTGCAATCACATCAGCACATTGCATCAGTGAATTGCAAGCGTTGGTGGCTGATCCTTCTTATGCAAGGTTCCATCATGATAAGGTAGTCCTTAGGACTCATCCACACTTTATGCCAAAGGTGGTTTCGCCCTTTCATTTAAACAAAGCGGTTTACCTTCCTGTATTTTTTCCAAGGCCTCAGGCCTCAAATGCAGAAAGGAACCTTCATACTTTGGACTGTAAAAGAGCTTTGGCCTTTTACTTGCAAAGGACACAGCAACATAGAAAATTCTCTCAACTCTTTGTTGCTTTTGATCCTAGTCATTTGGGACTTCTAGTCTCCAAAAGGACACTGTCCAGCTGGATTGCACAGTGTATATCTTTTGCCTATGAGAGTAAGAACCTTCCTCTTCAAGGCCATGTCACAGCTCACAATGTGAGAGCCATGGCAGCCTCAATGGCTCATCTTCACTCTGTGTCTATCGACGTCATCTGTCGAGCAGCTACTTGGGCTTCGGTACATACCTTCAAAGCCCATTACTGCTTAGACAAGGACTCCAGCCGGAATGCCTTGTTTGGTCAGGCTGTTCTTCAACACCTGTTCCAGACAATCAACTCCTACCCACCATCCCTGGTAGGATGCCAGAGATCCATGGGGGGAAGTGGAGCCCTTTCACAAGGGCACACAACTTTCTGGGGCCATCTCCCTGGCATCTGCAGCTAGGGAGTCCCCATATGTGAAGACTACATTCCTGCTTGTTCCTGGAAATAGCATAGTTAAGAACATAAGATATGCCATACAGGGTCAGACCAAGGTCCATCAAGCCCAGTATCCTGTTTCCAACAGTGACCAAGCTAGGTCATATGTACCTAGCAGTTTCCCCAAAAGACACAGGTTCCACAATGCTTGTACTGGGTCAAGCATTGATATCCTGGGTCCCTTCTTAATAATGGTTTATGGACCTTTTCTCCAGGAACTTGTCCAAACCTTTTTTAAACCCAGCTACACTAACAGCCTTTACTACATCTTCCGGTAACAAATTCCAGAGTTTGATTACATGTTGAGTGAAAAAATATTTTCTTTTATTAGTCGTAAATAGTTTACCCTGTAGCTTCATTGCATGTCCCCTAGTCTTTCTATATTCTGATAACGTAAGCAATCGATCTACGTTTACCCTCATCAGAGACCTTTGGCAAAACTAAAGAGTCATGGGATAGGAGGCAGTGTACTACTGTGGATCAGGAACTGGTTAAAAGATAGAAAGCAGAGGGTAGGGCTAAATGGCCAATTTTCCCAGTGGAGAAAGGTGAATAGTGGTGTACCCCAGGGATCTGTGCTGGGTCCGCTGCTTTTTGACATATTCATAAATGACCTGGAAAGTGGAATAACGAGTGAGGTTATCACATTTGCAGATGACACAAAACTATTTAAAGTTGTTAAAACCCAAGAGGATTGTGGAAAATTGCAAGAGGATCTTGATAAATTGGAAGACTGGGCATCAAAATGGCAGATGAAATTTAATGTGGACAAGTGCAAAGTTATGCACCTAGGGAAGAACAACCCAAACTATGGTTACACGATGCAAGGTTCCACATTAGGAACCACAACCCAGGAAAAAGATTTAGGCGTCATTGTGGATAACATGTTTAAACCCTCCGCCCAGTGTGCAGCAGCGGCCAAGAGAGCAAATAGAATGCTAGGTATCATAAGGAAAGGAATGGAAAATAAAACAAAAGATATTATAATGCTTCTATATCGTTCCATGGTGAGACTGCACCTTGACTATTGTGTGCAGTTCTGGTCGCCGTATCTTAAAAAGGATATAGCGATATTAGAAAAGGTTCAGAGAAGAGCCACCAAAATGGTAAAGGGGATGGAAGGATACTCCTATGAAGAAAGGCTAAAAAGGTTAGGGCTCTTTAACCTGGAAAAGAGACAGCTGAGGGGAGATATGATAGAAGTCTATAAATTAATGAATGGAGTGGAACGGGTAAACGTAGTTCGATTGTTTACGTTATCAGAATATAGAAAGACTAGGGGACATGCAATGAAGCTACAAGGTAAACTATTTAAGACTAATAAAAGAAAATATTTATACACTCAACGTGTAATCAAACTCTGGAATTTATTACCGGAGGATGTAGTAAAGGCTGTTAGTGTAGCTGGGTTTAAAAAAGGTTTGGACAAGTTCCTGGAGGAAAGCTCCATGAACCATTATTAAGAAGGGACCCAGGATATCAATGCTTGACCGAGTACAAGCATTGTGGAACTTGTGTCTTTTGAGGAAACTGCTAGGTACATATGACCTAAATTGGCCACTGTTTATCTAATAGTTGTAATACATCTTCCCAATGTATTGATATTTCCTTCAATTCTTCTGTACCTTTTGTGATAAGGAAGCTTATCATAGCTCAGGAAGGAGCTATAGGAAAGGTGAAGTGACTCTGAACAAGCAACCTGTCAGTTCTGGTAGAAATAAGAAAACAGAATTTTCCCATAAAAGACTACCAATCCCAGAATGCACCAGGTTTCCAACAGCCATTAGAGGAGCTGAAGTGGGGAAACGTGTGTTCAATCAGGAGGGCTATGAGGTAATCCCTAAGCACTCATCTCAAAGGGCAGGGCCTGATTCAGCACAGCTGCGTTGTATTAGGGGGGAGCACTCATATAGGCAGAATAAAGGTAGAGTTTATTCTACAGAGGAGCAGCTTGAGCTTGATCATTTTCATCATCAGGAGGATCATCAGAAGCAGAAGCCCAACCGGACGGACAGAGAGGGAAAGAAACCCTTTGGAAGAAAGAGGAGAAAAGCCTTTGAGAGGTCTAGAAGAGTCCAGAGCAGTACGTATACTGGGAGGCATTCCAAGGGCCAGCATACACCATTGGACTGGGGAAAGCCAGAGGAATGGTGTTGCAGAGCTAGGAATCTCCAGACGGTACCTGTGAGGGAGACGGCTGCACGTGGAAGGGACCCTAAGACCCGTGCCAGAAGGTATGTGAAGAGAGATCCAGTGTCCAGGGATCTGGATTGGAAGGCTGGACATAAGAACTGGACTACATACTGGCCAGGCTATATAGAGAGGAACTCTAACAGCAATGGAAGCTCAGGTATGAACACTGATCTATGCCCTAGCTATAACCTTGAAAGACAGCAGGAAAACAAGTATTCTCCTGAAAGTGCTCCATTGGGAGAATCATCTGTGCCAATCCATGGTATTGAACCCATGCTTGTTGAAGAAGAGGGGGTGATAGCAGATGAAGAATCTGTTTACATGGACTGCTCTCTGTCTAAACTCCTTTGGTGATTTTCTGTTATAAAGTACAGCAACCATCACAAAGAAATACAAACTTGTTCTTTAATCTACTCAGAAAAGCTCCTGAGTAAGATTTCTAGCCACGCAGTAGAAAGCAAGCCAGCTAAGGGGTTTCAGCTGGATAACTGCTAGCAATTGAGCCTTACCTAATTGCTTGTGAGCTAGGAGAGAATCACTTCTGAATCTATGTGGGAAGATATAAGAAGTTAACCTGAAAAGAACAGTTTTTTTCTTTCTTTGTAGCTTTTGGTTTGTTGTTTGATACATGCTAAGAAAATATTAGCTAAGCCTACAGAAAAGACCAGTTTGTTATCAACCAGGTCTTATTTCTTTTGCTTTGATTGCCTGACAAGTTTAAAGGTTGTTTTCCTGATTTTGTGTTTTTTTTCAAGTTTAACACTGAAAGCAAGTAACCTGATTTATGTGCTACCAAGCATATCTGTGTTGGGAGAAATAACCCCATAAATAAATATCTTATTGGCTTTACCCAAAAGCACAACTAATTATTGTGAGCAGCTGTGTCTGGTGTGAATGAACTGCATTGCCCACAATCCCTTGCAAATCATATAGATATATGCACTTGCCAAGACTGTGAAGATTCTCACCCAGGCAGCCGTCTGACACTTTAAATACCACTTCAGTCATGGGTAACATCCCTACATCTTCCTCAGTAAAGACCGAAGCAAAGAATTCATTCAGTCTCTCCGCTATCGCCTTGTCGCCTCTTAGTGCCCCTTTAACTCCTCTATCATCTAATGGACCAACTGACTTTCACAGGTTTTTTGCTACGAATGTACTTGAAAAAAATCTTTATTTCGCATTTTTGCTTCTGCAGCAAGCTTCTTCTCAAATTCTCCCTTTGCCTGCTTTATCAATGCCTTGCATTTGACTTGCCAGTGCTTGTGCTGTTTCCAGGTTTCGTCGTTTGGCTCTTTTTTACATTTCCTGAAAGATGCTTTTTTGGCAACAACAGCCTCTCTGAACTCACCTTTAAACCATGCTGGCAGTTTTTTGGACTTCCTTCCACTTTTCTTCAAGCGTGGAATACAGCTGGTCTGGGCTTCCAAGATAGTATTTTTCAACAACACCCAAGCTTGATGTAAGTCTTTAACCTTTGCAATTGATCCTTTTAATTTTTTCTTAACTATTTTCCTCATTTTATCATAGTCTCCCTTTCGAAAGTTAAAAGGTAGTACTGTGGATTTCCTTACTATCCCTCCTCCACTAATTAAATCAAAGGCGATCATGCTATGATCACTATTGCCAAGTGGCCCCAACACCCTTATCTCTTGCACTAGATCTGGTGTTCCACTAAGGACTAGGTCTAATATGGCTTCCCCTCTGGTCGGTTCATGAACCAGCTGCTCCAAGAAGCAGTCATTTATGTCATCTAGGAACTTTATCTCCCTAGTATTTACCGCCGTGACACTGACCCGGTCGATACCGGGGTAATTGAAATCACCCATTATTATTATTGTGCTGTAACGTTTGTTAGCTTCCTTGATTTCTTTGAGCATTTCATCATCCATTTGTTCATTCTGACCAGGCGGTCGATAGTACACCCCCACTGCCATCGCCTTTCCCTTTTTACATGGAATTTCAATCCATAGAGATTCTACAGCAAATTTTGTTTCCTGCAAAACTTTAATCCTTTCTGACTCAATGCCCTCTCTAACATAGAGCACAACCCCTCTACCAATTTGATCAGCTCTATCATTATGATATAGTTTGTACCCAGGTATCACAGTGTCCCACTGGTTGTCCTCCTTCCACCATGTCTCTGATATTCCAGTCATATCTAACCTCTCATTTAGTGCTATATATTCTAACTCTCCCATCTTATTTTTTAGACTTCAATCATTTGCATACAAGCATTTTAGAGACTGTATTTTATTCATATTAATTTGGCTGTTGGTAGATATGGGTAATTTGGGATCTTTAAGCTCTGTCTGCTCTATACTCGAGGGCATTTGGGCTACTTTACTCTTTTTTGGAACCTCTCTGCTTTTGATAGTATCCTCAAGGATACATTCTTCCGAACCATGCACTCTTGGGCGACTGTCGGCTTTCCCCTATTATCTAGTTTAAAAGCTGCTCTGTCTCCTTTTTAAAGGTTAATGCCAGCAGCCTGATTCCATTCCGGTTAAGGTGAAGCCCATCCCTTTGGAAGAGCCCCTCCTTTCCCTAGAATGTTCCCCAGTTCCTAACAAATCCAAAACCCTCTTCTCTGCACCATTGTCTCATCCACGCATTTAGACTCTGGAGCTCTGCCTACCTTTTGGATCCTGCACATGTTACGGGAAGCATTTCAGAGAACGCTACCCTGGAAGTTCTGGATTTCAACTTCCTACTTAAAAGCCTAAATTTAGTTGAGTGATTCGGTGAAACATTTATTGATATGTTGGATTGGAGATTTATTAATATTGAATGGAAGATATATCATTATATCATCCGCATATATATGGTATAATAGTTAGAATTTTTTTAGAATGGAGCAAATGGGTTGCAAGTTGATATTAGGGCTGAGAGTGCCGAGCCTGCGGGAGACCTTGTTCCTGGTTGTATGATTTGGAGGTGATGTTTCCAATTTTTACTTGTTGGGTTCTTTCTGACAGATAAGAGTTAAACCATTGTAGCACTATGTTATTGATGCCTATGTGTTGTAGTCTTGATAACATAATTTGATGGCTTACACTATCAAAGGCGGCGGAAATGTCTAGGAATATGAGGAGGAACACAGTTTCGGTGTTATCAATACTGCAAAAATTCAGTCAAATAGTACAGTTAGGAGCGTCTCAAAGCCATGGTATGGCCTGAAGCCATAATGTTGCTCATCTAGGGGGGCATATGTGTCAATGTGGTCTTGGAGTTGGATGAGGATGGCTTTTTCAATAAGTCTAATAAGTAGTGGTAGGCTGGAGATTGGCCTATATGAGGCAGGGTTGTTTTTATCCATTGTACTGCTCTTTAGGATTGGGCGTATTATTGCATGTTTAAGAGCAAGAGGCATGTAGCCAAGTTGCTGGGATGTGTTAATGATGTGGAGTATAAGGAGGGTGAATTCTGTTTTCATAGCCTTTATCCAGTTTACAGGACAGAGTTTGAGGTGTGATGTTGTTGTGTTTACTTTAGTGATAATGTTTTCAAGTACTCTTTCAGTTGTTAATGAAAATGTGGGCCATGAATGTTGTATAGTAGGTGGATGGAGCTCTAAGAAGTGTTGATTAGTGCCTTGGACTATTTTGTTTTTGTAGAAATTGGCAAGGGTTTGGGGGTCTATGGTGTTAACTGTTTCATTTGCAGTGTTGTGGGTGAGGGATTTTATGATTTGAAAGAGTTCTCGTGGTCGGTTGATGGATTTTGAGAGAATGTTCGAATAGTATTCTTTTTTCACATGATTTATTGAGTCTCTATATTGTTTTAGTATGGCCATGTATAGAGTTTGTTGTGTAGGGGATTTGGAATGGTGCCATTTACATTCTGTTTTACGTAAATCATTCCTGAGTAGTTTTAGTTTGGGTTTAAACCATGGGTTGTTGTGTTTTTTTGTGGATGGGGAGGGGGGAGGGTGTATATTTTGGATGGCAGCTTTGGATATTGTGTTATTCCATTTGTTTATGGTATCATCTAGATTGGCTGAGGGTGTGGATAAGGACTGGATAGTTTGTTTTAAAAAGGTTTCCCTGTCAAATTTCTTGAATTTGTGTATTTGTGTGGGGTTTATTTGTTGTGGGGATATTGTTTGGTGTGAAGGAATTTGGAATTTTATAAGATGGTGGTCAGACCAGGGTACTGGGGTGACCATAAGGGATGTTGGGTTGTAGTTATGATGGATTACGTTAGGTAGAAATACTAGATCTAGCATGTTACCTTTACAGTGGGTTTCTGAGTCTATTATTTGGTGGAAGTTCAGGTTGCTAGTTGTGGTTAAGAAGAATGAACTTTGGCTGTGTGGTAGGGATGCTAAATTGAGTTCTCCTAATAGTATAAGTGGATGTTTGTCATTGGCTGTACAGAGTGTTTCAGTTAATACTTCCAAACTGTCTGCAGGGGCATCTGGTGATCTCTAGGTAAGACAGAAGTGTAGGTTTTTTGTTCTTATGTTTTCAAGATTTCAATGTTATGTGAGTTGATTGACGATAATTGGGTTGCTTTTAATTCCTTTTTTATAATAGATAGGACACCACCTCCTCTTTTGGATATCCGGTGGGTGTGATATATTTGGTAATTGGTACATTAACCCTGGGAGTACCGATGGGGTCAAAAGTGACCCCATTGCAAGTTTCACAACGCGTATCTCGGAAACTAATTGTTCAAGAATGCAATCTTTTTATGACTTTTCACATGTCAATATTCTCTTTATATTGCGCCATGAGAGGAATAATTTTCATCCACTAGGTGATGCTAGTGATGAATTGCAGTACAGAGTACCAGTGGAGTCATTTTTGACCCCAGTTGCTTACGTCCGGTTTGGATCGTGATACAATTTGCAGTTTTGTAATTTTTTGATCTGCCAAAGGTATTTATCATTATGTATCATTTATTTTTTGTACTCTTATTTTATGAAAATTACACATTTTCTGTAATTGATATCATACGTTCTCTTGCTCCAATCAGACATGTTTTTGATACCTGGGAAGCAATGTTCCCTCTAATTTTCTGTGGGCTGTGTGCGCATAAAATATCAGCTGTGCAGCTTTTGAAGGATGGTTAAATTTTTGTGTGGCACATAACAGCACTCAGAGTTACATACTTTAAAATTTGACTACACGTCAGAATACAGTATGTACACCACATTGATTTTAATCAAATTAAATGAAAATAGGCGATTACTAAATGAAGTGAAAAATTTCTAGTAATTACAATCACAACTTTTAAATTTTAAGACGTCTGTGTTGTTTTCTTTTTTTTTAAACTTTTATTTTCATTTTGCAACAAACAAAAGAAACAACACACCAAAAGAGACAAAACAAGTATACAATAAGGAAAAGTAAACCCATTACCCCCCACCCCGATGCTTCTTCTCTACCCGTTTATATCAGCATGTGAGCGCTTCCAATTAACAGTGATTATACATCAAACGATCAAAAAAGTATCCACAATACAGCATGATCATGGGACAGAGATATATACAAAGTTAGACAGTCAGATGAGAGCATTTAGCAAAATGTACATATTCATTGAACATCTTCCATTGAGACCAATGTGAAGGAGTCTGAACGGAGGAAGCGAACAGACGAGGTATTTGTTCATATTTACTGTAGAGACAGGCATGATTCCACCATTCATTGGGGCGCAGATGGGAACTAATTTCCCAGTATTACTTAATTAGGGAAATAGCAATGCCAAGCATAAAGTTCGAAAGGAGATAAGCCATTTTGGGAGAGAGGGGATCCCCGCAACTGGGCGAAGTCCCACTATCCTCCAAGAAAGGGACTCCTGAGAGTGCGAGATAGACTAAATACGACCCCAGACCCGACGCCAGTAATACTGTAGTGCGGGATATTCATGCATAACATGAAGCAATAAACCAATGGCCGCAGGACGTGTCCAGCAACCATTACCCTGAGTAGTGTTCCATTTGTCTAATCTGTGAGGAGTGTAAAAACACCGGTGGGCTAGAAAGAAGAGGGTCTGAGTGAGTGAGGCGGGTCGGGAACCCGTGGCCCTTTACTCCAGATAAGGCTCCATTGCTCCGAGGTCAAAGTCACATACAATTCTCTCTCCCATACTTTCTGCGCTATAGAGGTATCGCTAGTGATAGCATTACATAAGGTTTAGTAAAATTGGATGCTACACCCGGTGAACTACCGAGAGATCGGAAGTCTCCAATCAACCTTATGCAGAGAATGCCGATGGCGGGAGTACTCTAGTGCTCCGAATGCAATGCTGAAGTTGCACTGACCAGAGTCGGGAGTCTAAAGTTTGCATAAGAGTATTAAAGGCACCTAAAGTGTCGAAAAGCATTGGTGGATAGTGGGAGTCTAATGGGAGAGTCATACCAGGGAGAAAGGTAAGAGGAATCGGTTAGCAAAGGCCCGCTACTATATCTAGCCACACAGGTCTGCTCGGTACTGGATCTTCCAACCAACGAGCACCTTGTTTGAGAAGAAAAGATTGAGGGAACACTTGAGTAAAATCGCCACCAAGTATTAATGGAGCATTGGCGGAGGCCGAGGCCAACTGCGCAAAACTTGCATAGTAAGCAGGGTTGTCCATATTCGGGGCATAGTGCAAATACACGTGAATTCACTATCTCCAACCTCAAGGTGTACACGGGCCCATCTACCCTCCATGTCAGCGCTAATATCAGGTACAGTAGCGTGCAAAGACTTCTCAACCAGAATGGCTATCCCGTACCATTTGGAAACGGTGGGAGAATAGGCAGCTACCATGTGAGGCCTAGCATTGAGTTTCAGTGTTTCAGCAGAGTGAAATGCGTTTCCTGAAGAAACACCGAATCAACATGCTCGTGGCTAAGATAGCTAAGGGTTTTCTTTCCTTTGAGTGGACCAGTAATGCCTTTGACGATGAATAATAAGATTTTACATAAGGCCATTCAGAAAAGTTAAAAATTCTGAGCATGATAGCACACATAATTTCACTGTGTCCCTCAAACTGACTGTATCTGGCTGTACACATGACATAGGAAAAATAAGCTAATATAATACAATGAAGCGCCCCACATTAACAAAGAAAACCGCAGTACGGTAGAGGAGAAGCAAAACCCCAAAATTACTGGCGACCATGTGTCTGCGGGGAGAAACCCCAGAGAAGGCCGAAATTGAAAAAAACACATAACCTGTAGGACTGTGCGTGCTCCGAATCCGACCGAGGCACATATCATGAAGGGATAGGAGACCAAAAACAAAAGTCATACAGAGAAAGAAAGAAAGTCCAGGCTATTTCTGTGCTTGGCTATGACCGCCGCATCGGGCCCTTCAAAATGGCGGACAGAGCCGGGAGATAAGAGTCCAAGATTTGGGATTAGCGCATCTGCTCTGCTTCTTTGGAGTCCAAAAATGTTGATAGTAGATCAGGATCCTCGAACGTCCTGGTCTGGTTGTGGAGAGTCACTCGGAGCTTCGCTGGATACAACAGGCCAAAGCGAGCCTGTAGCTGTTGAAGTCGAGGGCGAAGAGCAAGGAGTTTCTTCCGACGGTCAACGGTAGGCTTTGCCAAATCAGGAAAGAAGGAGACCTTACGACCTTCAAATTCCAAATGATGATTCGCTCGGGCAGCATGTAAAATTTGTTCCACTTGTTGATATCGTAACAAGCTAAAGATAATAGGCCGGGGGGTCATGCGGTTGAGCGCCATGCGGGCAGGAACACGGTGTGCTCGATCGATTTCCAGTTCTCTGTGAAAAGTGATCTTCAGCAAGGAGGGAAGAGTTTTGAGCAAGAATTCTCTTATATCTCCTGCTTCCACCCCCTCCGGCATTCCGAGGAGCCTCACATTGTTGCGACGGGCTCGATTATTGCTATCTTCCAACTCCTTTTGAAGAGTCTGTATCTGGCGCTCAGCCTTGTCCAGTTTGCCCAAGCGCACCTCGTGCGAGTCGAGGACCCCCGCCATATTGTCCTGCCGTAATGAAAGACCTTCAAGTCGGTCCTGGAGCACTCCAAAGTCTTCTCGCATGGCTCGAAGCGCTTCTCCATTGGACTGCACCAATTCCTTCACGCCGCGTATTTCCTCCAAAATCTCCAGGTGCATTGCGGGGTTTTCACGAAAGGGAACCATCTTCTGTGGGGAGGACACCTCTGTTTTGGAGCGTTTTCCGTGAGAAGAAGAAGGAGACCCGAAGTCCAAGCGCGCTGGTTTATGGGCCGCCATCCCCCCCGAGGTGCCCCGGTCAGCTCGGAGCGAAATAGTAAATTTATATAGATATTAAGTCAGGATTCTGAGTAGGCCTCTCGGGAGCTTCAACGCAAAGCGTCCTACCCGCTGGACATCAGGCTCCGCCCCGTCTGTGTTGTTTTCTATCAGAATCAGAACCATAATTTTTGTGCGCTCTGTTGTAAAGTATGTGCGCTCGCTTGGCGAGGTGTGTGCGCGCTCACACGCGCACAGCTTAGAGGGAACAGTGCTGGGAAGCAACTCTAAGTGACGCCTTTGTTCCTGGTGAAAATGTTACCATGGATGAGCAACTGCTTACATTTCGTGGCCGTGTTCCGTTCAGACAATATATTCCCAGCAAACCTGGGAAATATGGCATAAAGCTATGGATGTTGTGTGACAGTGCAACGTCATATGTTCTGCATCTTCAAGTATATACAGGAAGGGAACTCGGACAAAACAGGGAACAGAATCAGGGTGAAAGGGTTGTGCTGCACTCACTGAAGGATTGACGCGATCTGGCAGAAATGTTACTGTTGACAATTTCTTCTGCAGTTTATCCCTGTCACGGAAATTTCTAGAAAAAACAAATGACACTTTTGGGGATAATTCGAAAGAACAGAAAAGAATTACCTCCAGAATTTGTAACAGCAAAGGGCCGAGAGGTATTCACTTCACTGTTTGCCTTTCGCGATGACGCCACTCTGGTTTCCTATTGCCCGAAGAAAGGAAAAGTGGTTGTTCTTCTGAGCAGTTTGCATGATCAAGAAGAAGTAGATAACACACGTCCAGAAAAAAAAAACATGCATGATGTTGGACTATAATTCTAGTAAAGGTGGAGTAGATAAGGCAGATCAAATGTTGCGCATGTATACCACAAAACGAATGACAAGACGCTGGCCAGTGACAATCTTCTACAACATGTTGGACATCAGTGCTTTGAACGCCTTCATTGTTTGGATGTCACTAAATCCAGAATGGCAGTCCAAGTCAAAGCACAGACGTCGTCTATTCCTCTTGGAATTAGGAAAGCAGCTGCTTCAGAGTAATTGCAGCGAGACTTCTTCCAGCATTGAAGAAGCCACTGATGCTGTTGCAATGTCGGGATCCCAAATAAAAGGGCAAGGTGTCACTGCTGTTCCAGAGAAAAAGACAAGAAAAGCAACATAGTTTGCAACTCCTGCAAGCGCAATGTTTGCAAAGAACATTCAGAAATTGTCTGTGTCTCATGCAAATGACTGTAGTACTTTACTGTGTTCATCAAGTGCATGCAAAAACTGCTTTCATGGCAACTCTTCTTCATGTAATTTTATGATAAAGCATTACATTTCAAAACATTTAACTTTCATATAAGAAATAATTAATTCGGAATAATATTTTGTCTGTTTAGTTTACATTTTTCATGGTTAACAATTAAAATTCGTTGTGGGGTCATTTATGACCCCAACGGTATTCAGTGTGTGCAAAAAATCTTGGTAATTCCAGGGTTAAGTTGATTGATCAGAACCTGGTCTGTGTCTGATAACCATGTTTCTGTAATACACAGGAGGTCTGGTGTGTGTTCAGAAATGATGTCTTGTATTAGTGGCATTTTGTTTCTAATCAATCTAGCATTGATAAGCATGCAAGTGAGGTTTCTATAGTGGTGGGAATCTTAAAGGAGGAAAGGTCTTTTATTTCTCTTAGGGTTTCTGGGAGTGTGTTCCAAAGGGTGGGTGCATAGTGTGAAAATGCTCTGTTATTCGTGATCTTCTTCGCTTTAATGTAGTCTGAAGCAGTTATCAATTTGTTTTTATTGCAGTTTCTTTTACTACGAGAGGTCATCATTGGATCATCTGAGGGTTGTGGGTTGATTGTGTGGAGTTTGACATTGATCAGTCAACAGTGGATAGGTTTTGTATACTGTTTAGGATTGTGGTAGTAGTAATTTGTCAGTTGCCTGAGGTCTGAACTGATTGTGTTGTTGTTGTTTTTAAGTGCCGTCGAGTCGGCGTCGACTCGTGGCGACCCTCTGGATAGCTATCCTAAATTGTGTTCAGTCTTCAGTCAGGCGGCTCTTTGTTGACAGACTGGTACCTGTAGCTGCTGTTATTGTATTGATCCATCTCATTGCTGGCCTTCCTCTTTTGCATTGACATTCTATCTTGCCAAGCATGATGTCTTTCTCTAATGATCTCTCTCTTCGCATGATGTGTCCAAAGTATGAAAGTCGAAGTCTTGTCATCTGAGCTTCTAAAGAAAGCTTTGATCTCTTTGATCTACTTTTGAAACATTTGGTTCTAAAGTATTCAAACTATAAATCCATTTTTGTTCCAAAAGGGCCAAATGTAATAAATGATCTTCCCCTCAATTCAAAGGTGTCACATGACCAATGACCAACCATTCCAAAGGTTCAAATTTATATTCTTGAGTCAAACACTGAGACACTAATAGGCCTTCTTTTATCTCTATTAATAGCACGCTTCTGTGTTCATTAATCCTTGTCCTCAGTGATCTACTGGTCTTCCCAACATACATTTTCTTATATGGTCACATAACAATATATATTACAAATGTAAACACAAGAAGTCAGTGTCTCAACATGCATATTTTTCCATCTCCTGGATTCATAAATTCTTCCACCGACATTATTATGAAACAAGCTTGACAGTGTCCATAATGACAATGTCCCTTATTCTTTTCATAGATATCGGTGCTCCATCTCTAAACGTTCATATAGAAAGCTCAGAAGTGTTAAGAATATTTTTTAAATTTGTATTAAAAAAAATAGGAATAGCCTATTCTTGTATCTTCAAAACAAGGATACATAGCCAAAATGTTCCAATGCACATTAGTTATTGTTGTTGTTGTTGTTAAGTGCCGTCGAGTCGGAGTTGACTCATGGCAACCCTCTGGATAGCTATCCTAAATTGTGTTCGGTCTTCAGTCAGGCGGCTCATTATTGACAGATTGGTACCCGTAGCTGCTCTTATTGTATCGATCCATCTCATTGCTGGCCTTCCTCTTTTGCGTTGACCTTCTATCTTGCCAAGCATGATGTCTTTCTCTAATGATCTCTCTCTTCGCATGATGTGTCCAAAGTATGAAAGTTGAAGTCTTGTCATCTGAGCTTCTAAAGAAAGCTTAGGTTTGATCTCCTCTAGTACCGACTGGTTTGTTCTTCGGGCAGTCCATGGTATACACAGTATTCGCCGCCAGCACCATAATTCAAAGGCAACAATTTTCTTCCTGTCTATCTTTTTCACTGTCCAGCTTTCACATCCATATGATGTTATTGAAAATACCATGGCTTGAACAAGTCAAATCTTTGTATGGAGAGAGACATCTCTGCTCTTGAGAATCTTATCTAGGTCTTTCACAGCCAGCCATTCTGCCAAGAGCAATGCATCGTCTGATTTCTTGACTGCTTGTTGCTTCTTTATTGATAGTTGATCCAAGTAGATTAAAGCTGTTCACGATTTCAATTTCTTCTCCTTCAACGATGAACCTGTTGATTATGCCAGTTTTCATGATCTTTGTCTTCTTTACATTAAGGTGCAGGCCCATTTTGAGACTATGTTCTATGATTGTGAGAAGCAAATGTTTCAGATCATCTTCACTTTCAGCCAGTAATGTGGTATCATCAGCATAGCGAAGGCTGTTGATGAGTCTTCCACCAATCTTCACATCTCGGTAGTCTTCATACAATCCTGCTTCTCTGATGATTTGTTCTGCATATAAATTAAACAGGTAGGGGGAAAGTATGCAGCCTTGTCTTACACCTTTGCTTATTTTAAACCATTCTGTTTCTCCTTGTTCCGTTCGAACTGTTGCTTCTTGATCAATGTACAGATTGTGCAAGAGTACGATCAGGTGTTCTGACATACCCATGCTTCTTAATGTGGCCCAGAGTTTCTCATGGTTTACACAGTCAAAAGCCTTGCTATAGTCGATAAAGCACAAATAGATATCCTTTTGGTATTCTTTAGTCTTTTCAAGGATCCATCTCACATCCGCAATGATGTCTCTCATTCCTCACCCTTTCCTGAACTCTGCTTGCACTTCAGGTAGTTCTTGTTCCAGGTATGGTTGTAGTCTCTTATGAATAATCTTCAGTAGAATCTTGCTGGCATGTGGGATCAGAGCGATTGTGCGATAATTTCCACAGTCAGTTGGATCACCTTTCTTTAGTATTGGTATAAACACAGATCTTTTCCAGTCAGTTGGCCATGATGTTGTCTTCCATATTTCTTGGCAGAGCCTTGTAAGTATGGTAACACCTGCATCAGATTGCTGTAATACTTCTATGGGAATGCTATCAATGCCTGGTGCTTTGTTCTTTGATAAGGCTTTCAATGCTGCTTCAACTTCTTCTTTCATCACCAATGGTTCCCGATCATAAGGTACAGGTTGAAATGGCTATTGTTCCACTTGATCTTTATCGTATAAAAACTCTGTATATTCCTTCCACCTTTTCTTGATCTTCTCAGCATTATTCAACATAGAATCTTGAGCATCTTGTAACATTCCAATTCGAGGCTGTAACTTTTTCTTTAACTCTTGTAGCTTTAGGAAAGCCAATCTTGTTCTTCCTCTAATAGTTTCTGCTTCTATTTCCTGGCATGCGTCGTTGTAGTACTTTTCCTTGTCCTGTCTTGCTGCACGTTGGAAATCTCTGTTGAGTTCTGTTATTGGCTTTCTTTCTCCTCTGGCTTTAGCTTCTCTGCGTTTCTGGGCAATTTTCAGAGTTTCTTCCGTCATCCATTTTGGCTGTTTTTGCTTTTTCACCTTTTCTAGAGACTTCTCGCTTTCTTCCAACACAACCTTCTTGATGTCATTCCATAACTCTTCTGGAGCTCTGTCATTTGTATCTAAAGCAGCAAATCGATTTTGCAGGCAGTCTTTAAATTCCAGTGGTATATTCTCAAGGTCATATTTTGCTGCATTCATGAGTGGTTTGCTCTTTTTCAACTTTAGCTTGAGTTTGCATACTAGTAGTTGATGATCTGTACCACAGTCAGCTCCAGGTTTTGTCTTTGTTGATGTTATAGAACTTTTCCATCGTTGACTTCCACAGATGTAGTCAATTTGATTTTTGTACAATCCATTGGGTGAAGTCCATGTGTACAGTCGCCACTTGTGTTGATGGAAGAAGGTGTTTGAGATGAATAGATCGTTGATCTTGCAGAATTCTATCAGTCTTTCTCCATATTCATTTCTTTTGCCAAGTCCATATTTTCCAACTACTTTGCCTTCTTCTTTGTTGCCAACTTTTGCGTTCCAGTCACCCATGACTATCAGGATATCCTGTTTGCATGTTCTGTCAATTTCAGCTTGTACTTGTTCATAGAACTCTTCAATTTCATTCTCTTCTGCAGCTGTTGTGGGGGCATATACTTGAATTATAGTTGTGTTGATAGGCATTCCTCGTAGACGAATAGAGATTAAGCGTTCGCTGACTGCATTGTATTTCATTACAGTTCTTGCAAGTCTCTTCTTTATTATAAATGCAACACCATTTCTTCTTTGTCTTTCACTTCCAGCATAGTAGACCATGTGATCATCTGATGCAAAGTGCCCGATGCCAGTCCATTTCAGTTCGCTGACACCCAACAGATCAAGTTGTACATGTTCCATTTCATTCTTGACCACCTCCAACTTCCCTTGGTTCATGCTTCGTACGTTCCATGTTCCAATGCATAAGACATCTTTTCAGCTTCTGACTCTCATTTCATGCGATTGTAGGGATGAGTTTATAGTGAGGGGCGATGAGTGCATGGTTGCAGATTGAGGAAAGGAGAAGTGTGGCGAGGAAAAGATATAACCATGTTGTTTTCATTTCCATGTTTTTAGTTTTGTGGAGCGGAATATAGGAATTTAGGGGACTCAACTTTGTAGATAGAAGGATTGTGCGTTGCAGTGAAGGTTGTGTGTAAGGTATCAGTTATATCGGATGTAGTTTAAATCGCAGCAGAAGGATACAAAGCAGTAACAGTAACTAATTTCAATGTAAGCTAAAGACACAGATTCTGCTTAGGAATGATTAACGTTACACTGGTTCTATGGCATAATCTGTTAGGTTTATGTACAATGAAATCATTACAATTTATACAGTATTGACTGGTCTATTTTACTTGCCTGATTGAAGCTGTTGAATTTAGCGATTAGTAGTTTTTTTCGTAGGTAGTGCTGATTTTCCGTTCTTCAGCAGAGATGTTGTGACTTGCGCCTAAGCTCCACGCCTAAGGGCCATGTCAAAGGGCCCTCTGGCGAGGCCCTCAGGTGCGGGCATGCCTGCCGGTTGCTGGAATTTATAGCAGTGCTGCCGAGCCCCGATTGGGTCTTGGTGGGGGGAGCAGGAGGGACACGCAGCTCCTGCTTCCACCCCCGATGTCCGATCGGCGTGCTGCTGGTGTGGAGATGAAGAGTTTTAAGCACACAGTCTCATCTCCCCCGATGATGGTGGATGCTGGATTGCTTTCAGGTGGTTGAGGTGCAGGAGGGAGAGGGAGTGCTCTGCTTGTTTCCATTTTCAGGTGTGCTTGCAGCCCCAGGATGGTGAAGCAACAGCAGGAAGGCAGAGTTTCAAGCACCCAGTCTCACCTCCCCCGATGATGGTGGATGCTGGATTGCTTGCAGATGGTTCAGGAGCAGACTGCTGAAGGGAGAGGGTGTGCTCTGTTTGTTTCCCTTTTCAGGTGTGCTTGCAGCCCCAGGGATGGTGGTTTTGAATGGCAGTGAGGTAAGCATACAACCATAGCCAGGCCAACCATCAGGCAAGACTAGGCCGTTGCCTAGGGCAGCTGCTTCTTAGGGTAACAAAGAGTAGCAGCGGTCAAAAGAAAACAATAGATCCTGAGAGTCACACAAACTCAAAGAGCCATGGAGAGTGGGCCCATACATATACACAAAGGGGGTCATTCTGTTCAGGACGTCCAGGCCCCTGTGTGCCCGATCGGAATTTGACACACAGCGGTAGACGCGATTCTGATCCCGCGGGGCATGTCTAGTCCCCACGCGGAATCAGAATCGCAACTAGGCCTGTACATGTAGGCCGGGACCCTATTCCCATCGGCCTGCATATATAGACCCCTGCCTAGCTAACTCAGACAAGGCTCCTAAATGAAGCCACGGCGCCATGGCCTCTGGTTTCCATGGCACCAGAGCTACGATCCCCAGGCGCCAACGAGTGTCTCCTTTCCCCACAGCCCAAACCCCGATCAGGCCTCCCATGGTCAGGGTTGGGCTGTGGGGAATCCCCTGCACACACCTTACCTTTCTCCCATAGCTGGAGCTCCTGTCCCCCGATGTCTAGGGGGACTTATAAATCCCACGTCCAATTTGCCAGCCCCGGATGTAGAAGGCAACCAATTGACCACCCTAACTCTGCCTCCGCACCATCCCCTTCCCGCCCCTGTCTAGCTTCCCCGTACAAACACCTTGTTCATACGGGGAGGTTAGCCAGGAACACAGAAGGGGCCGAATAACGGGGTTGACCCCGAAAGCAGTTTAATATGAAAATGATTATTATCCAGTTATGCATTTTTACATGATTATTTTGGAAGGGTGGTGTTGAGATGATCATAAATGTTGAGTTTAATTATCAAAATCTTGGGGGGGGGGGGGGGTAGAGGGGCCTAGGCTGAAGGTTTGCTTAGGGCACCCAATACCCTTACATTGGCCCTGCACACAATTCCCCCATAAAGCACTCTTCCACTTTCCAGCGCTAAATGAGAATTAGTCGGAGGTTATGAGTAATTCGAAACAGGTGTAAATGCTGATGGGTAAAAGTACCTCTGAATACACGTATTATCCTTCTGAAATATAGAATACACATGTACTATGAAGGACCACTTGAACCATGTCCCGAACATGTCTTCTTGAAACTCCTGTGTGCTACAGTATATATATATATAAGTAGCACCTTTTCTATAATAGCTGTTACATGTATATGCTGGTTTACACATATAAACAGGGCCGACTGTGCCACTCCCCCTTCACCAAGCCATGCCGCTGCCCCCACTGCTACCAATTCCATCTTGGAGGTGAGGCAGTGGCAGTATTTTAAAGGCGGCAGCTTTGTGCCGCCACTTTGTTACCCAAGGCAGGCCATGTGCTTCACCACACATGGCCTGCTGCTTCTGACCACCTCTGATAGTAAGTTGCGTTGGAAGGGGATCAGAAGTGCCAGGTTATGTGTGCCAAAGCACATGGCCTGCTGCAGGCAACAAAGCGGCAACACAAAGCCGGCCGCCTAGCTCGCCTAGTGGACAGGCCGGCCCTGCATATAAATCTGCTTTTTATACATGCATAAGGCACCTAAGCCCTCTAAAATGTACTCCAGTTCTATCAACTGTCTTATACTGTTTGGTAAACTATGTATAGGAAGGGTAATTTTATAACAGGGTGCCTAGGCTGTGAGGACACACTGGCACATATGTCGTACCTGTTTTATAAGGCACCAGATGCACATGTGTCTCTTTATTAAATTGCTTCCCTGAAAGTTTCCACACAAAATTACATCTCTTGGGAACTTTTCTGCCTATGGTTGCACAGATATTTGCGCATTTTATAACATAAGCACCTATTTGCACTTCTGCTCCAGCTCCATTCAGCTCCTAGGAACGTTGTGCTTCAGCAGCACAATTTTTAAGCAGCTATTTCTGTCCATAAAACACTGTTTGAGGATAATTTTAGAGGGCATGCCTAGGTTAATGTGCCCTTCAATGCATGTTAATTGTGCCTATTTTATAAAGTCAAGCTAGGGGCATACATAGTGGGAAATGCGTGTTGAACCTAGACACTATCACTTACACCAGCTCTATAGCTAGCATTAATGACCACTTGTATCTTACACATGTATACATGTATTTTATTACATACGTGTGTAAGTGTGTGCTCCACTCAAGTTCTGCCTATGTGAATGCCCACATGAAAATATGTGCTGACTAAATTACACATATAAAGCCCCATCAACATGCATAAATCATTAAAAATACATGATTTATAAGTGTTGATGCAAAACTTTCTGCAGCTCCTTATAAAATTACCCCTTGTGTGAAAAGAAAGGTTTATAATATTAGCCTAAATGGAGTGATTTTATAAGGGGAAGTCTAGGTGAAAAGTAAAGGTGCCTATTTTAAGCCTATTTTATAAAGGCATCATGTGCTTTTATGAACCAGGTTCCCAGAACTAACCCCAATAATGCACACATTTACATCAGCTCTGAAAAGCTGTAATTGTGTGCATGGACTCTACTTGTGTATTCACGTATTTTATAAAATGCACACAGACATCACAACTCTGCCTCCACTTCACCTAAACTACACCCCTGGTGACACTTGTGTACACATTGAGGCTAATTCTGTAGATGCACGTCCGGGCAGTCCAGACGTCCAGAAATCTGGACAGCCCGGAGATTAACCCAATTCTGCTCCTGTGGGGACCAGACAGCCCCACGGGAGCAGAACTGTGGCATTGCGTCTGGACATCCAGGCTGTGCCCCGATTTCGGCACCCCAGACGTCCAACACTTCCCAGGCTAGCTCAGCCTGGCTCCTGCATGGAGCCGCGGTGCCATGGTGTCCCATTGCCATAGCATCATGGCTCCATACAGGAGCCCCGATTGCCCACACCGCACAAAATGCCCTGTTCTCTACTGTCCGACTCTCAATCGGGCCTTTGGAGGCCGGTATCAGGCGGCGGGGATCCCCCTGCAGCCACCTACCTGATTGTGGGAGCCCGATGGTGCCATCCTCCTATGTGCTGGGAGCTTTGGGCAGGGAATAGGGGCCTGGGCTAATAGCAGGGATGTTTATCCAAATCGGATGTACATTCCCACTATTCATCATTCGTGATGTAAAAGTAAGTGCAAATATTTCATGCACAGCATGTATGTTTTCATACAATTTTATAAAAGTCCTTTTCTGTGTGTAAAACAGGCTTTAGACACAGAAAAAGCTTTATAAAATTATCCCACGCATGTGTAATATTATTAAACCCTAACTTTGAGAGTATCACACATTTTGCAATGCCTTCTTGATTATATCTTGATAAAATCCAGGGAAGGGGGCTGATGAAATTAATGAAACAGCTTTTTTATAGGAGAGAATGAGTCAAAAAATAGCAAGCGACTGAGAGGCATTATATCATCAAAATTGGGGCATTCCGCACCCCATGGACAACCGTGCTGTGGCAGGTGAGCCCCCGCCATCCAGGCTTGGCCCTGACCGACCCTGCCGAGAGTCGGGCGGCGGGGAAAAGACAGTTTAAATGCTGTCAGGCTTGCGGCACTCCTGCTGGGCATCCCTGTGCCATGGCGATGGGATGCTATGGCATCAGCACACCAGCAGGAGCATAGGGCGGGCTGGCTTGGCAGAATCAGGGGCACACCGGGCCATCTAAATAGCCATATCCTGCAAATGTGGGAACATCTAGCTCCAACAGTTGCAGAATCGGGTACATTTTGGGTCCATCCATTTTTTGTAATCCGGACAGCCCGGACGTGCCCCTGTTAGAATCAGCCTCTATGCCTCTCTATGTGACTACATTTGTACATATTAGGCATTCCTAACAGGGGCTCTACAGGTCAAACAATGCTGGGAAACTGACTGGTACTTTGGTAGATCTCTCTCTTTTGCTTTAACAGATACCTAAGCTCCACGAACAGAACAATGGTTGGGAAAAATCATATAGCTAAAGCTGTTGCCCCCTTTACAGCTTCTGCCTCTGTCCAGACAGAGGTCCCAATGCCAGTTGAAGGACCGGTTCCATGTGCAGGGTGCCTGCATGCTGAAGCTCTGAGGAAACAAGTGGAGGAACTCAGAGAGGAGGTGGCGAGACTGAGGAGCATTCAAGACAGTGAGATGTACATTGATGAGATGCTGCTTGAAACATCCAAGCTCTCTAGCAGAGGAGAAGATGGGTGCCAACAGAATGATGAAGGTTGGACACAAGTCACCAGGGCCTGCAGAATCACCATTCCAACTTATCCAGCCCTTGAGTTGGAGAACCTTTATGCAGCCCTGGAAGTGGAGGAGGTAAAAGCATCCCTGGAAAGGGAAGAACCAGAGCTCAAATACCCCAAAATTGCAGAATCAGTGACCACAAGGAAGCGAAGGTTAGTGGTGGTTGGTGACTCTCTTCTGAGGGGTACTGGGGCGTCCATTTGCCGACCAGACTTGATGTCAAGAGAGGTTTACTGTCTGCCTGGTGCCAAAATCCAAGATGTTACGGAGAGTTTGCCGAGGCTCATCAAGCCCACTGACTATTACCCAATGTTGCTAATCCATGTCGGAACAAATGATACTGCCCGGTATCCCTCTGAGCGTATAAAAAGTGACTTCATGGTTCTAGGTCAGAGGGTGAAGCAGTTAGGTGCACATGTGGTGTTCTCTTCAATCCTCCCTGTTGAGGGTAAAGGCCAAGGCAGAGAAGCTCGCATGGCTGCGTGGATGGTGTCATTGAGAGCATTTTGGTTTTCTAGACCATGAGATGCTGTTCCAAGGGTTGCAGAGCAGAGATGGCATCCATCTGTCCAAGAAAGGTCAACGTGTCTTCAGTAGTAGACTGGCTAATCTACTGAAGAGGGGTTTAAACTAGACTCGTTGGGGATGGGTGAAGAAAGCCCCCAGGTAAGTGATACATTAAATACCTTTATGGAAATGGGCAATAGGGGTAACATATGGAAAGCAGTGTGTATAAATGCCCGTGGCATTGGGAAATAAGATCCCTGATGTTGAAGCTTTGGTGGGAGTGGCTGATTTGGATTTAGTGGTTGTTGCAGAAACATGGTTCATAGAAAACCATGACTGGGATGTAACTATACCTGGCTATACTTTATTCAGAAAGGACAGGGTAGGAAGAAGGGGAGGAGGAGTGGCACTTTATGTAAAAATACTATTAAATACTATTAAATACTTTGGAATTACAGAGCTTAAAAGGGAGAGAGGAGGCACTGTGGGTTAAGCTAGAAAGAGGGAAAGAGAAATCCATTTGCATTGACATGATATACAGACCTCCCTCACAAGAGGAAGAGGTGGACAGAGAGTTAATTGAAGACATACACAGCATTGCTAGGAAAGGGGAAGTGCTACTAATAGGGGATTTCAATATGCCAGATGTTGATTGGCACATTCCTGCTGCAGTATCATCTAGAAGTAAAGAGATCCTGGATTCTCTACAGGGAGAACTATTCAAGCAATTGATAACAGACCCCACACATGAAGGGGCCATACTGAACTTAGAGCTTACCAATGGTGAAAGTGTTTCTGATGTTGTAGTGGAAGATCATTTGTATCCAATGATCACAAGATGGTGTGGTTCAGTATTAGGACTAGGGCTGTTAGAATCCATTCAAAAGTGAGGGTCTTAGACTTTAGGAAGACTATCTTTGCCAAGATGGGCCAATACCACAGGGAGTCGTTAGCGGGATGGGAACAGCTGGGGGATGTAGAAAAACAGTGGGCAAAACTGAAAGGGGATATTTTAAGGGCAACCAACCTTTTTGTTAAAATGGTAAATAAAGGTAAAAGGAAAATGAGACTGCTATGGCTTTCAAAAGAAGTAGCTGAAAAAATCAAAAAAAGGAGGGAAGTCTTCATGAAAAACAAGAGATGACAGAGAGAGGAAGACAGGCATCTATATTTGGAAAAACGTAGAGAAGCTAGCAAAGTAGTCAGGAAAGCAACGATTCAAAAAGAGGAGGAAATAGCCAATGCAATAAAATGGGGGGCTAAGACATTTATCAGATAGGTTAGTGAGAAGTGGAAGGGCAATAGTGGTATTGTCAGACTCAAGGGTGAAGGGGAGGAATATGTAGATGCTGATGAGGATAAAGCGGAATTGCTTAACAAATATTTCTGTTCTGTGTTCACAGATGAAGAACCAGGAGCAGGACCTCAGAAAACACCCACAAACAGAAACAGAAGCAAGGGACATCTTGAACAATTTTTAGAAGTCTGTGTTCGTGAGAAACTAATTGAAATTAAAGTAGACAAAGCAATGGGACCAGATGGGATACACCCTAGAATACTGAGGGAACTTGGGGACGTTCTAGCAGCTCCACTGACTGACCTTTTCAATGCCTCGTTGGAGTCGGGAGTGGTGCCAAAGGACTGGAGAGAGGGTCACATGGTGCCTTTACACAAAAGCGGAAGTAAGGATGTGGTTGAAAACTACAGGCCGGTTAGTTTAACTTCGGTGGTGAGTAAATTATTGGAAACGCTGCTGAAAGAGAAAATAGTGAGGTTTCTGGAGTCCAGCGGATTAAATCTGAGGCAGCATGGATTCACCAGATGCAGGTCTTCTCAGACAAATCTGATTAATTTCTTTGACTGGGTGACCAGGAAGTTGGTCCGAGGGAGAGCCCTAGATATGGTGTATTTAGATTTCAGTAAAGCCTTTAACACTGTTCCTCACAGGCAACTTATAAACAAACTGAGCACCCTAGGGATGGACCCTAAAGTTACTGCTTGGGTTAGAAATTGGTTGGGTGGGAGGTGACAAAGAGAAGAGGTAAATGGAGCTCCCTCTGAGGAGAAGGATGTTACCAGTGGTGTGCCCCAGGAATCTGTCCTTGGTCCGATTCTTTTTAACATCTTTGTTAGTGATATAGTGGAAGGGCTGTCGGTTAAGGTTTGCCTTTTGCGGATGATACCAAAATCTGCAATAGAGTAGACACCCAGGAAGGTGTAGATAACATGAGGAGGGATCTAGCTAAGCTTGAAGAATGGTCTAAAATTTGGCAGCTGAGATTTAATGTTAAAAAATGCAAGGTCATGCATTTGGGCTGCAGCAATCCAAGGGAGCAATATAGTATAGGGATGATGTACTTTTGTCCACTAAAGAAGAGCGGGACCTAGGCGTGGTTGTGTCTGATGATCTTAAAGTAGCTAAACAGGTAGAAAAGGTGACGGCAAAAGCTAGAAGAATGCTTGGGTGCATACGGAGAGGAATGGCTAGCAGAAAAAAGAAGGTGATAGTGCCTCTGTATAAGTCCTTGGTGCGACCTCATTTGGAGTATAGTGTGCAATTCTGGAGACCACACCTTCAAAAGGATGTGAACAGGATGGAGTCGGTGCAGAGTGTGGCTACTAAAATGGTTAGTGGCTTTCATTATAAAGCATATGAGGACAGACGTAGGGATCTTAATATGTACACCTTAGAGGAAAGGCGGGATAGAGGTGATATGATTGGGATGTTTAAATACCTCCGTGGCATAAATGTTCAGGGGGGAGAGCCTCTTTCAATTGAAAGCAAGTTCTGCTACGAGGGGACATGGGATGAGGGTGAAGGGGGATAGATTCAGGAGTGATATGCAGAAATATTTCTTTACGGAAAGAGTGGTGGATCCGTGGAATAGTCTCCCAGTGGAGGTGGTAGAGATGAGGACAGTAACTGAATTCAAAAAAGCATGGGACAAACACAGAGGATCTCTAAAGGAAAAAAGGGGACTGTTGTAGTTGTTGATATGGAAGGACAGACTAGATAGGCCATGTGGTCTTTTTCTATTTCTATGTTTAAAATTCACTTTCCGCATGATTGACTTACATGCTTTGTTCTTACTGGTGTGGAAAAAAATAGTGTCAACTTTGGATGCCTTTCCCCAGCCTGCTCATTCTCTGGCTTTACATTGCCTTGGTTCCTCCCTCGCATCTTATCCTATAGTGGCAGAGTCCAAATGGGGCAGGAACAATCCCCTGTTTCTTCTGCCCTGCCCATGCCATAGTTAAAATTAACACTGGCCTCAGGTTATTCGTGCACCATTTGAATCCTCTGACTATGCGTGAGATGCAGAGCAGGGAGGGATCTTCAGGTAAGTTCTGAAAGGTAGGGAGATTGTTTTCTATGGGGCAAGTTTACTAAAGCGCGCTATGCTTTAGGCTTATTTTAAGAGCAGGTAAAATATCCAATAAAATATGATTAAATTAAATGAAACCAAAGATATTATAATGACTCTGTATTGCTCCATGGTGCCACCACAACTTGAATATTGTGTGCAATTCTGGTCACCATATCTTAAAAAGGCTATAACAGAGATGGAAAAGGTACACAGAAGAGTGACCAAATTGGTAAAGGGGATGAAGGGATATCTCTTTGAGGAAGGACTTAAAAGGTTAGGACTCTTCAACTTGGAAAAGAGACAGCTGAAGTGAGATATGATAGAGGTCCATTAAATAATGAATGGAGTGGAACGGGTAAACGTAGATCGGTTGTTTGCTCCTTCAAAAAGTGGAAAGACTATGGTACCCACAATGAAGCTACAATGCAGCAGATTTAAGACAAACTGGAGAAAATATTTTTTCACTCAATGCATAATCAAACTCTGGAATTCATTACCAGAGGATGTAGTAAAAGCTGTTAGTGTAGCTGAGTTTAAAAGAGGTTTGTTCAGGTTCCTGGAGGAAAAGTGCATAAACCATTTTAAAGAGGACTGGGGAAATCCACTGCTTACCCCTGGGACAAGCATCATGGAATCTGTGTATCTTTTGGGCCACTGTTGGAAACAGGATACTGGTCTTGATGGACCCTTGGTCTGACCCAGTATGGCATGTCATATGTTCTAACATGTGTTTCAGCGCATGTTAACTGCTTCCGCCGGTGCATGGTAAATGTTACTGTGCAGGTGGGACAATTACTATGCACTGAAACATTTATTAACTGCGCATCATGTGATGGCATGGGGTTGGGTGCAATGTTCCTGCTAACCTGTGCTGGGTCCGCTGCCAACATTCCTGCCGGCGGGAGGAGGTGCAGAGCGATCAACGCTCTGCCCCTCCCCCAATAGGCAGGAATGCTGGTGGAGGACCTGGAACAGATTAAAGAGAACATTGCGAGGGTGCTGCAGCGTGCGTTAGACACAGGTTCTAACACACACCGCAGCACCCTTGCAGTGTTCTCTTTAATCTGCGCCAGGTCCTCAGCCGACTTTCCTGCCGGTGGGGGGAGGGGCAGAGCATCGATCGCTTTGCACCTCCCCCGCCGGAGGAGGTATTTAAACATCCCAATCATATCACCTCTATCCCGCCTTTCCTCTAAGGTGTACATTTTAACATCCCTAAGTCTGCACCTCCCCCCGCCGGCAGGAATGTTGGCGGCGGACCTAGCGCAGGTTAGCAGGAACATTGGTTGGGTGGAAAGTGGGCATTGACTGCACTAATCAACAATGTTGCAGTTAGCGCGGGTGCTCTTAATGCCACTTGAAGAAGTGGCATTAGTTGCCCCAGTGGTAATTGCCAAAGGCCGGAAGCTGCGCTAAGGGACTTGCCTGCGCAGTAACTTGTCGGGCACATGCTAGCCATGTCCCCAACAATTACCATGGTGTGGTTGATTCTGACTCACAGTGGGCAAAAAATCTACCGCATTTCAGTATACATGCCTGTAAATTTGGGGGCAGGATTGTCTGCGCTATTAAATGAAACATGAAAAGCAAACAAAATTAGTAAAAGAAACAAAGCAAAATAGGAAATGCTGTTGACATTTTCTATTTCATTTTAAACAAAAGCACATCTCGATAGGGACTAATGGCCTTCAAAGTGACTTGTTGTGAAACACATATAAAGAATAAAGTGTACCTATCAAACTTAGGGAGTGATTGCAGTTTAGACCAGTTTTGTGAGAAAGACCAACTCTTGAATTTTCCACAGTGTACTTGATTTGCTTCTCATAGAGTTCAACAAGTCATTTAAAAGCAAGATCAAAGTAAGCTTCAGGAGAAAATTGTGTCTTATTGTGTGTTAACAAGTCATAAGCTAAATAGTTTGGTACAGTTCCACTTTTTGAAACTTCCAACAGCTCTCAGATATACTAGCATTAAAGCCTGGGACTTGGAACCATAACAAGGACATTCATGACAGGCATAATTCACAAATTAAATAATGACCAGTATATACAGTACAAACTAACCTAAACACCTAGCAATACCCTTCTTCCCTAACAGAATGATAAAACTGCCATCTCACATTATAAACACAGTACTGACCACAACAAACCATGAACAGAAACCTCAATGCACAAGTTAACAACATGAGAGTTTGTTGATGCAGACTTTGAATGGTGATTTACTAGATAGCTGATGCTGTTGCTGGGGCTAAGAGGAAGTGGGTGTGCATGGAATCCACCTAAAAAGTCAGAATTTTTTTTTTTTTTACAATGTGAATGGTCTGATTCACTTCTGTTTTCCCAACCCAGGGAAACCACCTAATTGCCTCAGAAGTAAACCTCTAAAATTCAAAATGATAAAACACCTAGCATTAGGAGTCCTAAATTTAACCTAGAAAATTTGTGTCTCGAATAGTAGATGTAAATGTAAGTTAAAGATGGGCATGATTCATAACATCAAGATGTGGACAGAAGGATGTGTATGGATGCACAAGGGGATATGTTTACTAAAATGCGGTAGTTTACTGCACATTCAGCCCCAAAATTGAATGTGGGAGTGGTGCCAAACTCGTGCTAATGAATAGGGGTATGCATGGCATGTTACCAATCAGTTAACATGGCTCCAGCACCCCCATGCTACTCTGATTGCTGTGAGTTACCATCATCCATCGAGATGGCAGTAAGTGCGTCCCTGCTATCTGTAACATTGATGGCGTGCGCATGCTCATGACGCCGGTGTTAACAGCAATGTGCAATCAATGCCCACACTCCACCCCCTAATCCTGTTCCAACCCGCACTAAGCGGTTAGTGGGGGATTTTTAGTGCAGCTGCATGTTTAGCACATACTAACGGTTATCACATGCACTCAAACCCTGCATTAATCATTAGCATACCCAGGGAGCAATAACCAAATGAAGTGGGAGGAGCCATTTCAGAAATACACATGTTGGAGGAAACCTGGCCACTTCCATGTGAAAGTGCCGATATTTCACAATGCACATGTGTAAATATTGGCACTTGCACATGCAACTCAGCCATTTTGCAAATCTAGATGTCTAAAGCTTATGATTTGTCACTGGTGAAGAAGGTTCAAGGTGATTCCAGTATGGAACCTGTTATAGGAGCATTAAATGTTTCGGATATTTTAAGTGTATCTACTGAGGAATCGTGTTTGCCGGCTACTTCAATAGTTACATGTGCCCTTACCTCAGATAAGGATTGGATATTAAAAATGTTTTTTAGGAAGCTTTCTGTGCCTTTTTATGGGCTCCGAATTTTCATCTTCCCAGATATTGCAAGGGAAACCCAGAAGCGTCGTAAGAAATTTTTATTGCTTAGACTAGGGGTTCTGCAGCTAGGGGCATCATTTCATCTTCGCTTCCCCTGTATATGTTTGATGGTACATCAGTCTGTTGGGTATGTTTTCTTTAATCCAGGAGATTTAACTGTTTTTTTAAATGCCAGGTTACCTATGCATCCTGAACCTGTTAGTGAGATATGACTGTGTTTATTCAGTCGTCCTGGGAGTCTCATGGTGCTTTTCTTATATCATAGATAATATTTTTTTCCTTGTTGTGCTCAGGTATAATCCTCTGTCTGTATGTTTTTCTTTTGCAACACCTCCCACATTGTGGACAGTAGGTTTTCTCTCTACTTTGTATTTTTTTCTTATATTAATGATTTTTGTGTGAAAATCCTTTTCTATACAAGCTTTGTCTTGGTTCTATTTAAAATTCAATAAAGAATAAATATAAATCCCTATTTGTGTCAGGCAGCGAGTATAAATCTGGACCTGGATAATGTTTGGCTTACACATGCATGCGCTATATAAAATGGGGAATACATGTGTAGATTTTTGTCTCACCCAGCTTGCGCCCCTGAAATGCCCCTGTGCAACTTGGATGTGATATGGACAACAGGCAATTACACATGGGTGCAATTTTTACGCGTTTATATGCATTTAAATTGTGAATAGGGCTTCTAAAAAAATCCCCTGTATTTTTTACCCAAGCATACAGTTACAGCATTACCTCCTAATGATATAGCTAAAACCATTTAGTAAGATATCACTTATTTGTTACTGCTTCAATACTCAAGAAACATGTACCTAAAAAATGGTTTGAATTAGTAAAATATTCTTTCTTACAGTAAACTGCTTAATGCTAGCTTTAAGTTTCAGATAAAAGTAGGGGAAAACCATTTCAAAAAACCTGCAAGTTTGCTTGCATTATGTTAAAATAAGTCATTTTTGATAAAGGTTTTAATTTCCTACAACTTTAGGGAGGGAAAAGTCAACTCAAAAATCGTGCAAGCAAAATTTGCAAAAGGTTCTTGTGGGAGATTTATGAACATACACTACTGCATTAGCATGTACTAATGCCATTAACATGCGCAATCAGTAATTAGGTTCTATTGTATAAAATGTGATGTACGGTATCCACAGGGTCACCGGGCATAAACATTGATTTGATGGCACTTAACAACAATGGTAAAAGAAAACACACATGAATGCGTAGCGTACTTTTGAAATTCTAGCCTATAAATTAGTACACTTGGGCCTAGGTCCCACAGCAGTGCAGAAGCTTTTGCTTACACATCTTTTTCTATGGACTTTTTTCCCTTCCCGAAATTGCAGAAAATTAAACCCTTAGGCAGTTGGACACACCCACGTTGTTTTTAGTGGGATTGTAAAATGGCAGGCCTATACTCAAAAGCACTTATCCATTTAGCAGCACCTGCTATCCAGATAAATGCCAGCCAGCGATGTTCAGCAGCATTGTCTGGATAGTGCTGCCGAATATTTCCTCCAACTGCCTTAGCTGTATCCGGATAGTGCCAGGGCAGTCTGTGGGTGGAGCCGGGGTGGAGTTTTGAGGTATCTGGTTAGCGGCAATTCTCAGACCACTATCCAGATAACAAACTACATAAAGTAAGGTCAAACAAAAGCAAGCCTAAGGGGTCTGTTTACTAAAGCACATTAGGCTCTTGCAGCTAACGTAGCATTATCTGCAGAAGCTGTGTGTTGTCTATTGGAGGTGTGCACAGCATTTCCTCAGCAGAGAACACACTGAAATTGTAGAGAGCGTGGCCCGGCGGTACAGTGGATGAACATAATGCCACCCATTGAGGTGGCATTATGAGCACCCATGCTTTCTGTAACTTTGACGGTTACCACACGCTATTGATGTCTGCAGTAACCGTGCATTGCAGACGTGCCCACTCTCAATCCATATCCCGTCCACTTGCACAGATAATGTGGTTTCTGCAAATAGCACAGAAAATTGCTGTGTTATCTGCAGTTTTCCTGCATTATCTGTTGATGAGCTGAGATATTGTATGCTATCTGCTGTATTAACAGGTAATGCTCCTAACTTCGTGTGGTTTTGATATCCAGATAGTGGTTGATTATTGCCACAACCTGGATAGTGCGGCAATCAGTTGTGAAACTGGATATTGAGTGGCGGATTCCGGTTTCTTTTGTAATGCTGCAATCTGCGTCTAAAAAACACCAACCATAGAGTTTAAATATTACCCCCAGAATTTTATGCAGTATAGTTAGAACATAACATAAGAACATACTTGATTACAGTGTCATGTAGTACTGTTGCCCAATCAAATGCTCCATTTCTGAACTGTAACCGATTCCTTAACAGGAGCTGTGCACATCTTCATTTCTCTGTGCAAATAGACTTTTAATTAAAAAAAATTTTATATTTCTTTTTTTAATTTATAGACTGGTCTTCTTGTTGCCTGTTACCACGGTTATGTGGATATTGTAGTAGCCTTAGCACAGTGCCCTCATACTGATATAAACTGGCAAGACAGTGAAGGAAACACAGCCTTAATTACAGCTGCACAAGCAGGTAAGACTGTCTCTTTCTCATTAAGGACTACATATGATAATGATGAATGGAAAATAAATCGGAGCACAATAGAATTAAGTGTTAATTCTTGATTGATAGAGCATTTACTTACACTTGCTGGTCTCTGAAATTAATGAAGACCTAAGGTAAAGCACTGCTTAGATTATTGGTTATTATAAGAAATTTTGTTTGTGAAAATGTTTATAGATTTATAGGAGGGGGATATATTTTTAAAAAGAAGCAGAAGTCACAGACATTTTTAAATAGTTAGTATTTCTTAGCCACTGTGGAACATTCTGTTTAAAATGAATTGTACTGCAGAATACTGCAGAATTATCAGTTCATGACAACTTATACATTATTATTATTATTATTATTAATAATAATAATTTATAGAGCACTATAAGGCATACGCAGCGCTATACAGACATGCAAGTAGATAGTCCCTGCTTATAGAGCTTACAATCTAGAAGACAAACATACAGTGCAATACAGTACAAGGACAATAAGGTGATGAAACACAAGGGAAGGAGACTAGGAACCAAAGGCAGCCTCAAAGAGGTGAGCTCAATTTGAGCATGGACTTGAAGACGGAGATTTGACGTAAGGACAGAGGAAGCTTGTTCCATACAAAAGGAGAAGCAAGGTGAACGGAATGAAGCCTGGAGCTGGCACAAGAAGAGAGGGGCACAGAGAGAAGGAAGGCAAAGGAGGAACGGAGATCAGGAGGAGGAGTACGAGGGGGTACCCAAAAAAACCAGGAATTATTTTTTAAAAGCTGACAATGAGTTGCACTATACACGCCTAGCGGCAGAAGTGCGTACTACACAAGCTCCGCCCACGGCAATGTTATTCCTGGTTTTTTTTGGGTACCCCCTCGTATAGGGAGAGAGGAAAGGTAAGGAGGGGCAGCAGAGTGAATGCATTTATAGCTCTGGCGAAGTAGCTTGAATTGAATATGATAGCGGAAAGGGAGCCAGTGAAGGGATTTTAAAAGAGGTGTTATGGGAGTGTAATGTGACTGATGGAAAATTAAGTGCACAACAGAGTTTTAAATAGATTTAAGAGGGAAGAGATGATACTGAGGAATAATAGCAAGGAGGAGGGTGCAGTAGTCAAGGCGGGAGGTAATTAAGGAGTGGATAAGAGTTTTAGTAGTGTGATCAGAGAGGAAAGAGCCAATTTTGTTAATGTTAAATAGAAAGAAACAACAGGTTTTAGCAAGCTGTTGAATATGTGAGGAGAATGAAAGAGAGGAGTCAAAAACGACCCCAAGGTTGCGAGCAGAGGAAACAGATAGAAGAGTGTTATCAAAAGAGATGGAGAAATGAGGAAGAGGGGAGGATGGTTTAGGGGGAAAAAAAAGAAGCTCAGTTTTAGCCATGTTCAATTTCAGACGGTGGTGAGTCATCCAGGCAGCAATGTCAGACAAACAAGCAGAGATAGGTGCCTGGAGGGCAGGAGAAATGTCAGATGAAGATATATAGACTTGAGAGTCATCCGCATAAAAATAGACTGAAAGCCATGGGAAGAGATTTATTTTATTTATTTAAGAGTTTTCTATACCTCCTTTCAAATAATCAAAACAGTTTACAATGAACAAAGAACCATTACAACATTAGTAACAATTACAGTATAACATAATGTAGATGGTAGATAGTGAAGCAAGGATAATCAAAACAATTACAATTGATTACTTAGGTCAAAACATGAACTTTTATACAACATAATAATGATAGTCAGGACATGAACTTATATACATAGTAATGATAGTCAGAATGTGAACTTATATACAGCGTTGTGATGAGAGCACCAAGGGACTGAGTATAGAGAGAGAACAGGAGTGGACCAAGAACAGACCCTTGGGTTACACCAACTGAGAGAGGGATGGCAGAAGAGGAAGTACCATGTGAACAAACACTAACAGGCTTATTTTGTCCCAGACGTAGATTCCCTCTGTATGTTCGGTCTGAGCTGGACATACAGAGGGGATCGCGATTCTGATCCCGTGGGGCACGTCTAGCCCCATGGGATCAGAATCACAAACAGTCCTGTACGTGCAGGCTGGGATTGCGATTCAGCCCGGCCTGCACATACAGGACTCCCTGGCTAACTCAGTCAAGGCTCTTCTATGGAGCCACGGTGCCATGGCGTCATGGAGTCATGTTGCCATGGCTACTGCGGCTCCATTGAAGAGCTGCGATGCCAGCCGCCAGACTTCAGGGACTCATTCCCTGTAGCCCGACCTCCGATTTGGCCTGCTAAGACCAGGATCAGGCTGCGGGGAATGCCTTTGGGCCACCCCCTGCCTAATCCAAGCCCCGGGCCGCCGATCCTTTACATACAGGGAAGTTATTCCACCTCGGAGGTGGAATAACTTCCCCGTACAAGTTGCAAACCCTGAATGTATAGGGCCAACATTAGAATCGGTCCGATACATCCAGGGCCGGCGACCACCCACTGCCTATCCTGCCCCACCTCCGATCCTCCCCTTCCCCACCCACATCTAACTTCCCCGTACAACCGGCGGGGAAGTTAGAGCGGACAGAGAAGGCATGAATAGCATGGATGTCCAGCCCCGCTATTCGTGCCACAGAATCGGGCCATAAAGGAGCGATTAGAGAGATAGGAAGCGAACCAGGACAGGTCTCTAAAACTGAGAGAGGATAATGTGATGAGGAGGAGAGAATGATCAACAGTATTAAAGGCAGCAGAAAGGTCAAGAAGAATAAGAACTGCATAAAGGTCTTTAGACTTGGCTAGGAACAAATCACTGGAGACTTTGGCAAGAGCCGTTTCAAGAAAGCCAGACTGGAATGGATCAATGAGGGAATGTGAGGAGAGAAAATCAAAGCAGCAATGAAGAACAGCATGTTCAATGAGTTTGGAGATAAAGGGAGAGGGGAGATGGGAGATGGGACGATAATTGGGAGCAGTAAGGTCAAGAGAGTTTTTTTTTGAGAAGAGGAGTGATCATAAAATGCTTATAAGCAGCAGGGAAGGTGGCAGTGGAGACAAAGGTTGATAATATGAGAAATGGCTGTGATAACGGAAGATGAGATGGAGCTGAGGAGATTAGTGGGAATGGGATCAGAGGAGCAGAAGCAGGCTTAGCAGATGAAAGAAGAATGGAGGTTTCCTCATCAGAGATAATAGAAAAGGAAGAAAGGGTGCGAGAATTTGTGGGGAAAAGTTGAAAATGGAAAACGGAAAGAGAAGTTGAAGAAGAATTAGTAGGGAATTGAACAGAAATCTTACTGACTTTATCGTGGAAATAATCAGCAAGGGTTTGGACTGAAAGAGAAGGAGGAATTGGAGGAGGAGGTGCTTTAAGAAGAGAATTGAGATTGGAGAAGAGACAGTGGGGGTTAGAGGCCAGACTGTCAGTCAGGTGAATAAAATAGTTTTGCTTTGCCAAGTGAAATGGCAGATTGGAAAGAAGTAAGCATGAAGTCAAAGTGAAGGAAATCAGAAAGGAAGCGAGATTTAAGCCAAGTGTGTTCAGCAGAATGAGCACAGGAGAGTAGGTAGTGGGTAGTAGAAGATAGCCAGGGCTGAAGTAAAGTACCGGTATGCCTCCCAGGGCTCACTATTGGAAGAGCAAGGGTATACAGATTGAAGGAGAGAGCGGTGTTGTAGGAGATTATAGCCTCATTGACAGACTTATAGGACAAAGAGGAAAAAAGAAGAGAAGAGACAGTAGTTGATAGAGAGTGGATCATTAGCATGAAGATTCCTAAAAAGATAGGAGGAGATAGGACGAGATTGAGGCGAGGAGTGATGAAGAGAAACGCCTAAGAGGTGATGGTCAGATAGAGGAAGACTTGAGATGAGGAAATTAGAGTACAATACATCATGTTGTATTAGTAAAAGTCAACAAAGTTGGCATTTATCATTTATAGAGCCAATGCAAGGATATGAGGTGCCCTAGGCGAACCGCATTCCTGATGCCCCTCTGCTCCCACCCCTATTACAGCCGCTGCTGCCATTCCTCTTCAGGACCAGCAGTGGCAACAATTTTTTTAAACAGCACTACGGTGCTTACCATAACCTCCAATGCTATGGCACTGTCCCTGCTTCTGTGCCTTCTGATGCAGACATCCTGTTTGCATGGAAGAGGAAATATGCAAACAGGAAGTCTGCATCGGAGGGTACGAAAGCAGGAACAGCAAGGCAGTGCTGGAGGTTTTGGTAAGCGCTACCGTACTGTTTAAAGTCATTGCAGCTGCTGGTCCCGGATAGGGGCAACAGCGGGCCACTTTCACACTATTGGCACTCTAGGTGATCACTTTGTTTGCCTAATGATAGCACAGGTCCTGATCATTCAGGTTAGGAAGACATTTATGGAAAATTAAATGTGTATGTTTTTAATAAGCTATGCTCACATAAAGTCTGTATGTGATTGAGTATCAGCAGACACATACAAAAACAGCACAACAGGAAAGACCTTAAATCTAACACTAGGAAGATGAGAGGACATTAGTATTTTCTCTCTTCTCCACTTTTGCCTTCTCTTCAATACATTTTTTGTGAATTTTATCAGTTCCGTTAACACCTTACATCTGTGCATCTAACATCCACTTAGGAACCTGTGTGCCGAAAGATTTTGTTCTCCATGGGCAAGCAGGATGAGTCAGCCACACTTGGTGACATCATCTAAAGGTGCCATAGAGGGACGTGCTCTCCCAGAGCCTAGGTGCCTAGGTGGCCCACCGAGCCTACCCCTAGCTAGCCCAGCAGGCTTCAAGAAAAGCCCAAAATGCAGCCGCAAGATAAATAGCATCGACAAACAAGATCATTTCATCTTGTGCCTTAGGGTCACTCACTGTATTAAAGATTGTCCCCTCTGTGCCTGCATGTCCCCCGGGCCGGACAATCGTGTAGCGACACTCTTCAGGATTTCATCTCCACCACTGAAACTCCCCGGAGCAGGCTGCTGCCTCCCATGTGGCCCTCAAGAAACACCGCAGCAAGGAACAAGCTGTGGCACGGGATGCAACAGCAAAAGCCTCCATCCCTGGCCCGACGCATCAGGAGATCCTTGGAGCTGCTGTGAAAACTTCCTGCACCAGCGGCTCAGTCCACCTGAGCCACTGAACCGAGCCCCGGCAGCGTTCCCCAGCCTTTGCTGTCGCCGGATCAAAATGGCCCCAGAATACTTCTTCCACCAATGGCGCTGCCCACTCCACTGCTATTGGACGGCACCATGGCAGCATGGAGTGCTTATTGACATGTCATCAGCCGATGGGAATCCTTCTCCATGCCAGGAGTGCTTCCCTGAGTCCCCCCTCAAATGCCGATCAGCAGCAAACACCGTAAATTAGTCTGAGTAGCAAGAGCAGCCGTCACAGGCACAAGAGGCACAGAAATAGCAGCAGCAACAGCAGCAGCATCAACCTCTACAGCCCCCCAGCCAGAAGACATCATGGACCCAGGGACCCATCAGTGCCAGTGATCATCCCCCAGCACCTGCAGTCTCAGCAGCTTCAGCACCCCACCCCATAAGCTATGCAGATCCAATGCTTGAACACCAGCACACCTTGGATGGGAAACACAGTGGCATAGAAGACAGAGCAGCCACAACATGCACCCACGGCTATCATGGACTTCCTTGCATGGTTCCTGGAACAACATGCCCCTTGACTGACAGTCACCTACTGCTCCCTATCTGGTGCCACCACCCAATTCAGAGCCATCGTGGAGCTTGCACACACCACCTTCTCCATCCCCACTACGTTTCTCAACTGACCTCTTGACGATGGACAACGGAGAGGAGGAAGCGGCCATGCATGGCTCCGTGGAAGGAGCCTATCAGTCACTAATCTCACCTGACTCCCAATCTGAGGCCTCACCACTGCCTCAACAGCCGGTTTCACTGCCAGAGGACCTCACATACCCCATGTTTCTGCAGAGGCTGGCATGTCATCTCTCCTTTACCCTGACCGACACACTGGATCCAAGAAATGAAGTTCTGGGAGTGCTTGAGGTGTCCAAGTACTTCGATACCTCAAGAATGCTGGTGGCTCTAATGGTCCACAAGTTACTCCAAGACAACCTGCTGAAAAACTAGCACACCCCTGCCTCCAGACCCAACTATTCCAGGAAGCTCAAAACAAAGTACTAGGTGCAACCCACCTCAGGGTTCAAGAAGTTACAGCTTCCACACCAATCCATAGTGGTCGAATCTGCTATGAAGCATGCCAAGGCTTCTCACACCCACTCCAATGCACCCCCAGGTAAGGATCACAAGCTTCTGGATAACTTCGGAGAGAAGACCCTCCAAAGCGCCATGCTTAACGCGAAGATTGCTGCTCACCAGTTTCAGCAGATCCTCTTTCAGGATGTTCTGCTGGACAGGCTTCGAAGCACCGTCAACTTGCTACACCCAGAGTAGAAAACAACTGCCTTGACCGCTATCGCGGACCTAACAGAATGTAGCAAACACCTTATCCACTCGGCATTTGATGCTTTTGAGACTGCAGCCTGCACAGCGGTTTCGGCCATTGCTGCCAGTTGCATGGCCTTACTTTGGGCATTCAGCCTGTGGGAGGACACCCATAACTGCATAGTCGATGCTACCTGCTTAGGGAACAACCTGTTCGCTGACAAGGTCAAAGACAAGGTTAATGACTTAAAAGACCAATACATCACTCTTTAGACTTTCACCCACAGAGGGCTTGGAGCACAGCTCCAGCTACTGGAAGTCCTAGGGAAACCATTCATGAAAGTCCTATGCCTCCTCTTGATGCTACAGGTCTTATTACCAGTGGCAACTGCAACATTTTAAGTTGCAACTGGTTTACCATTTGTCTTACCACCGGAAACCTTGCCAGAGGGACTACAGGCAACAAAAACAGACTACCTACTTTTCCAACAAAAGCACGCCCTCTTTTTGACTATACCTGGCTAGCCGACCTTCCCATTGTGGGACGGCTCTTGTTCATGTTGGACGTCTGGAAGACCACTACAACAGACACGTGGGTCTTAGAAATTATCACCAGGGGCTACCGTATCAATTTGTCTGCTACCCTGCACCAAGTCACTATCCCTTACAGCGGGAAGCCACCACAGCTCCTTCCTGCCATGACTGCAGGGGTACACTATCCTGACATCAAGGGTGATAGAGCCCATTCTCCAGAAGAGATCAACCGTAGCTTCTACTCTAGGTACTTCTTGATTCCCAAGATGTCCAGTGGCGTCTGCCCCATCTTCGTCCTCTACAACTTGAACAAGTTCATACACAGAGAAAAGTTCCACATGTACTCTTTAGGTTCCATCTTTCCACTCATAGAAGCCATTGATTGTATGGCATCATTAGTCCTACAGGATGCATACACACACATTCCCATCCACCGGGTCCACAAGAGATATCTATGCTTCCATGTGCTTGGTAAACACTATCAGTACAGGGTGCTTTCTTTCAGCCTCCCCTGCCCCAAGGGTTTTCACTAAATGCATCGCTGTTGCCACTGTGCACCTCTTCAAGCTTGGAATATGTGCTTTTCCCTAACTAGAAAACTGGCTCCTTGCAACACCTTTGCAACAGAAGGTCCAGATGTCCATTGAATAGTCAGTCACACTGCTTTCATCACTTGGCTTCCTCATAAACTTAGAAACATTGAAGCATGATGGCAGAAAAAGGCCATATGGCCTATCTAGTCTGCCCTTCCGTAAATAGATTGTTTACTCCATCAAAATATTGAAAGACTAGGGGACATGCAATGAAGCTACAATGTAACCCATTTAAGAGTAATAAGAGAAAATATTTTTTCACTCAACATGTAATCAAACTCTGGAATTCGTTACCAGAGGATGTAGTAAAAGCTGTTAGTGTTGTTGCGTTTAAAAAACATTTGGACAAGTTCCTGGAGGAAAGGTCCATAAATCATTATTAAAGAGGACCCGGGAAATCCACTGCTTGCCCCAATACAAGCACTGTGGAACCTGTGTGTTTTTTGGGGAAACTGCTAGGAACCTATGACCTGGATTGGCCACTGATGGAAACAGGATATTGGGCTTGATGGACCATGGTCTGACCCAGTATGGCATTTCTTATGTTCTTATGTTTTTTTATGTGAGTTGAAAGTTGTTAAAACACATGAGGATTATGAAAAATTGCAAGAGAACCTTGATAAATTGGAAGACTGGATGTTCAAATGACAGATGAAATTTAATGTGGACAAGTGCAAAGTTATACATCTGGGAAAGAACAACCCAAATTATGGTTACATGATACAAGGTTCCATATTAAGAACCTCCACCCAGGAAAAAGATTTAGGTGTCATCGTGGATAATATGTTGAAACCCTTCATTCAGTGTGTAGCAGCAGCCAAGAAAGCAAATAGAATGCTAGGAATCATAAGGAAAGGAATGGAGAATAAAACCAAGGATATTATAATGCCTCTGTATCATTCCATGATGCGACCACACCTTGAATATTGTGTGCAGTTCTGGTCTCCATATCTTAAAAAGGATATAGCGGAATTAGAAAAAGTACAGAGAAGAGCGACAAAAATGTTGAAGGGGATGTAAGGATACCCCTATGACGTGAGGCTTAAAAAGTTGGGGCTCTTCAACTTGGAAAAGAGATGACTGGGGGGGGGGGGTATGATAGAGGTCTATAAATTAATACATGGAGTGGAATGGGTAAATGTGGATTGGTTATTTACGCCATCAAAAAGTAGAAAAAATAGAGGACATGCAATGAAGCTATAATATAATTCATTTAAGACTAATAAGAGAAAATATTTTTTCACTCAACACGTAATCATAAGAACATAAGAACATAAGATATGCCATACTGGGTCAGACCAAGGTCCATCAAGCCCAGTATTCTGTTTCCAACAGTGGCCAATCTAGGTCATATGTACCTAGCAGTTTCCCCAAGAGACACAAGTTCCACAATGCTTGTACTGGGTCAAGCATTGATATCTTCGGTCACTTCTTAATAATGGTTTATGGACCTTTCCTCCAGGAACTTGTCCAAACCTTTTTTAAACCCAGCTACACTAACAGCCTTTATTACATCCTCCGGTAACAAATTCCAGAGTTTGATTACACGTTGAGTGAAAAAATATTTTCTTTTATTAGTCTTAAATAGTTTACCCTGTAGCTTCATTGCATGTCCCCTAGTCTTTCTATATTCTGATAAGGTAAACAATCGATCTACGTTTACCCGTTCCACTCCGTTCATTAATTTATAGACTTCTATCATATCTCCCCTCAGCCGTCTCTTTTCCAGGTTAAAGAGCCCTAACCTTTTTAGCCTTTCCTCATAGGAGTATCCTTCCATCCCCTTTACCATTTTGGTGGCTCTTCTCTGAACCTTTTCTAAAATCACTATATCCTTTTTAAGATACGGCGACCAGAATTGCACACAATATTCAAGGTGCGGTCTCACCATGGAACGATATAGAGGCATTATAATATCTTTTGTTTTATTTTCCATTCCTTTTCTTATCATACCTAGCATTCTATTTGCTCTCTTGGCTGCCGCTGCACACTGGGCCGAGGGTTTTAACATGGTATCCACAATGACGCCTAAATCTTTTTCCTGGGTGGTGGTTCCTAATGTGGAACTTTGCATCGTGTAACCATAGTTTGGGTTGTTCTTCCCTAGGTGCATAACCTTGCACTTGTCCACCTTAAATTTCATCTGCCATTTTGATGCCAAGTCTTCCAATTTATCAAGATCCTCTTGCAATTTTTCACAATCCTCTTGAGTTTTAACAACTTTAAATAGTTTTGTGTCATCTGCAAATTTGATAACCTCACTCGTTATTCCACTTTCCAGGTCATTTATGAATATGTCAAAAAGCAGCGGACCCAGCACAGATCCCTGGGGTACACCACTATTCACCTTTCTCCATTGGGAAAATTGGCCATTTAGCCCTACCCTCTGCTTTCTATCTTTTAACCAGTTCCTGATCCACAATAGTACACTGCCTCCTATCCCATGACTCTTTAGTTTTGCTAAAAGTCTCTGATGAGGGACCTTGTCAAAGACTTTCTGAAAGTCCAGATACACAATATCAACTGACTCACCTTTGTCCACCTGTTTATTCACTCCTTCAAAAAAACATAACAGATTAGTAAGACAAGATCTTCCTTGTCTAAAGCCATGTTGGCTGTCTCCCATTAGGTCATGACTATCTACATGCTGAGTAATTTTATTCTGGAATTCGTTAATGGGAGAATGTAGTAAAAGCTGTTGGTATAGCTGGGTTTAAAAAAGGTTTGGACAGGTTTCTGGAGGAAAGGTCCATAAACCATTATTAAAGAGGACTTGAGAAATCCACTGCTTATCCCGGGGTGAGCATTGTGGAACCTGTGTGCCTTTTTGGGAACCTGCCAGGTACTTGTGATCTGGATTTGCCACTATTAGAAACAGGATACTGGGTTGATGGACCTTGGTGTGACCCAGTGTGGTATTTCTTATGTTCTTAAGTTGTGAGTGTTTTATGCTTGGCACTGTATGCCAATTAAAAAAAAAACTAAACAGCTTTGCCTTTGTCGGTCATCCACCTCTTTCATCTACTGCAGCACACATGTGGCCAAAGGCCATGGCTACAGAATATTTTATCCGTTTCCGCATCCAGTTCAAACTTCTCCTGCAGACCTAAAAGTGCATTCACTCTGCAGCTCCTCACTATCTTTTCTCTCTTATCTCTCCCTACACCCCTCCTCGGGAACTCCGTTCTTCTAGCAAATCACTTCTTCTGTCCCCTTCTCTTCTACTGCTAACTCCTTTCACCTTGCTGCTCCTTATGCCTGGAACAAACTACCTGAGTCTGTACATCATGCACCTTCTCTGGCCCATTTCAAATCTAGCCTAAAAACTCACCTTTTTGCTGCCACTTTCGGATCTTGACTCACCTGATCTCCTTTGTGTACCTTTACCATTCTCCCTAGATGTATCCCATATCTACACCTACTGTGTTGTCTGTCTTGACTAGATTGTAAGCTCTGATGAGCAGGGTCTGTCTCTTACATGGCTGTGCAATGCTGCGAACGTCTTGTAGCGCTATACAAATGCTCAGTAGTACTAATAACTGAGGTATCCGGATGCCCTACTCGGCATGTGCCAAACCCCCCCCCTCATCATCCCCCCACCCCTTTCCACCACCTGCCACATAAACACCCCCCCCCCTCAACCATTGACAAAGCACACAGACGTCGGGTATTGGTGCAAATGCTGGTCGCAGCTTTTATTAACAGTAAGAACACCGGCCCAACATGGGCCAACTCCGCAAACCAAAGCATAACAGAAGAATGCCCCCCCCCACCCGTCATCCGGATGATGCCCCCCACCAGCCGTTTAAAGCAAAGTGGAGCACCATCCAACCCACCCCCCCCCCGTTACCCCTTCGCGTCCGCCTCGCCATGATAGCAAAGGCCAGCTGAAGGGGTTGCCATTTCCGGGTAGAGACCCCAGCCCGGCCGTCTCCCCCAACCAGAATAGCCGCGCCGCTCACATGGAAAGCGGCCTCCAGCTGAAATGAGCCACCGGGTCCGCGAGCACCAGCTCGCCACCCCGCTCGCACGGCCCGCAAGAGGCCCCCCATCTAGTCCGCCCCCCCCCCCACCAGCTGCGACAAAATCCTTCCTCCCCCTTCCCCTGCCAAAAACAAGGGAGGGAGGGAGGGAACCTCTATCCAGCCGCGAGCAAGGAGGAAGAGGGAGATCGCCGACCGGCGATCCCTCCTTGCTCGCGTTGCCCCGCCCCCAGCGCCCGCCTAAGCAGCCAATCACTGGGCTGCCATGCGCGCGCAGGGGGCCCCAGAGCACGAGCCCAACTGCGCCCCCCCCTCTCCCCCGAGAAGCAGGCTGCCTCGCGACCGGGCCCCGGGAACCCGGTTATCAGGCAGCCGCGGGACCGGGGCCCGGCGGCTAAGCCGGTATTAACCGAGGCATCCGGATGCCCTACTCGGCATGTGCCAAAAGCCCCCCCTCATCACCCCCCCACCCCTTTCCACCACCCGCCACATAAACACCCCCCCCCTCAACCATTGACAAAGCACACAGACGTCGGGTATTGGTGCAAATGCTGGTCGCAGCTTTTATTAACAGTAAGAACACCGGCCCAACATGGGCCAACTCCGCAAACCAAAGCATAACAGGAGAATGCCCCCCCCCCACCCGTCATCCGGATGATGCCCCCCACCAGCCGTTTAAAGCAAAGTGGAGCACCATTCAACCCACCCCCCCCCTTACCCCTTCGCGCCCGCCTCGCCATGATAGCAAAGGCCGGCTGAAGGGGTTGCCATTTCTGGGTAGAGACCCCAGCCGGGCCGTCTCCCCCAACCAGAATAGCCGCGCCGCTCACATGGAAAGCGGCCTCCAGCTGAAATGAGCCACCGGTTCCGCGAGCACCAGCTCGCCACCCCGCCACTGGCGCTAGGTAGCACGCTATCCTAGCGCCGCCCCCACCACCAAAAGCTGCGACCTGCACCACGACTCGAGCGCCTCCTGCCAATCGTTTAATAGGAGGTCCTGCCCCACCGGGGCGAGGTGAAGCCCATCAAGCCTGTACAAACCGGCACAAGTAACGTCCGCCCAAGGGTGCCGAACCTGGATCCCGCCCGTCTGCTGCACCCAGCGCCCAATTTGGCGGTTGATCTTACACAAACCCCTCGACCAACGCCGCTGGGCCCAGCAAGCCGGGCGGGGTATAATGTCCGACCAGATAATGGCCACCCCAGGGAGAACACCTCGCAACAGGGCAATGTCGCTCTGAACAGTCCCGATGAGTTGCCGGCAAGCCCAACCGGCAATGTCATTGCCCCCCCAGGTGTAACAGCAGCCCGACTGGCCGCTGCCGCCGTCCAAGTTCCACTTGAACATAATCAAGAAGCTGATCCCAATGCATGCCACGGCGGCCCATCCAGCACAGCCGCACGCCGGCCCCGGCGAGGCCCAGGTGAGCGCCCAGCGGCCGAACCGCCGCGCGACGCTCCGCCCAGTAAACAAAGGAGTGCCCGACAATCCACCAGACACCAGGAGCCACGCCATCTGAAAGCAGAAAAGAGCGGACTGCCACCAGCAAACAATTCTGCAACAGGAAGCAAAAGATTAGTACCCACCGCCCCCCCCCACCTGCAGGGCAGCCGACCTCCGCGGCACCGCACCCCACTATGCCGCACCGCCTTCCGCCGACCGGCGAATGTACCCAGTGTAAGCACTGGATCGCCAACGGCCGATGCGCCGAATTACACGCGGGTCCAACCCCGCAGCCGCCGCGCTAGTCGCTGCCCCGATCCGAAAGGAGTGCGACGCGTAACACCGCTCGGGATGGCCCAAAGCACGGAGGGCCAGGCGTAGCACAGCCGTGAACTGGAACTGCATCACCGGCTTGCCGTCCGCATGAATGAAAAACTGACCGCGCGCCACCGGCCGCTGCCGCACGTACGTATGCAGAGCCCGAACAGGACAGGACAACAAGGGAGGGATGGCGCGCAGCAGGACCCAACCCCCTTTCCCAGACTGGTCTATCTTGGACCGTGACAGGAAAATCTGTACACGCACGTGGTCCACCCGGACATGCCCCACCGCCAGCCCCCCGAAAACCCCCGGCCTCGCCGACCGAGGGACCAGCTCGGAGACACGGAAGGCACCGAAAAAGCCGAGGTAAACAGCACGTGAAACAGTACCGCCTCGAAACCCGAGGCGGCCACCCGCGGCAAAACCTCACAGATCCGCAATAGGAGCTCATGCGTTACCGGGAGGCGCCAGTCCTGCGGCCCCGGCTGCACGCGGGCCCACTCCGCGAGCAACCGCCCAATTAAGAATGAGACGCGCGGATTCCCCCAACCAGCCGCCTTGGAAAAGAAGGAGAAGCCCGCAAGCGCCCCGGAGACCGCCGACCGGGCCCACCCCTCCTTCCTCGCCCACAGCACAAAACGGCCGACCGCGCCCTCAGACACCGGCCCCCCAGACCAGCCCTGCACGCTCAGAAACGCACTCACCTGCGAGTAGCCCCGGCGATAAGACGTCCAGGTACTGCGAGCCACCGATGCCGCCAGCAGGACCATTAGGTCGGGGTCCCAATCGTCCAGAGATGCTCCGGGACCCGTGAGGGGAGCTCGTCCGCCCCAGGAGCCAGCCGCCGGAACTGTGCCCACTGAAAACGTGATAAAGCGTCAGCGATTGAATTCTGGGAGCCCGGCACGTGCCGAGCCCGAGTGGAGACATTCAGTCGCAAGCAGGCCAGCACAAACACTCTCATCAAGGAAGCCACCCAAGGGCACCGAGGAGCATGACGATTCAGGACCTCCACAACCGCAGCGTTATCACACCAGAAGACGACACGCCGATCACGCAACCTGTCCGGCCAGACCCACAGTGAAACCACGATTGGGAATAGCTCCAAGAAGGTGATATTCCGCGTCAAACCGGAGCGCACCCAGTCGGCGGGCCAAGGCTCCGCACACCAGGCACCGTGACCAAAGGCCCCGAAACCAGAACCACCCGCAGCGTCGGTATACAACTGCAGGTCGAGATTCGATAGCTCAGGCAACTGAAGGACGGCACACCCGTTAAAGCCAGCCAGGAACGCATCCCAGACCCGCAGATCCTCTCGCCTCCCCAAGGAAACCCTGATCCGGTGATGCGGGCGCCGCAGCCCCGCCATAGACAAGGATAGGCGCCTCGTAAAGGGGCGCCCCATAGGAAGGACACGGCAAGCAAAATCGAGGTGCCCAACCAATGACTGCAAGACACGGAGGGAAATCTTGGAAGCGGAGCAGACAGAGGCCACCAGCTCGCGGAGGCGCTGAACCTTCAGCGCCGGCAGGCGGACAACCATAGCCATCGTGTCGATCTCAATGCCGAGAAAGGTGAGGCAAGTAACCGGCCCAACCGTCTTATCGGCCGCTGCCGGAATGCCGAAGGCGGCCGCCACGCACAGGAAGGTGCTCAACAGCGCAGGACACGTCGGGGCCCCCCTGGGACCAACGAAGAGAAAATCGTCCAGATAGTGCACAACGCTGGAGAATCCCGACTGCCGCTCCACAACCCAGTGCAAAAAGGTACTGAAGGCCTGAAAGTACGCGCAAGAGATCGCACAACCCATGGGCATGCACTTATCAAAATAGTACCGCGCCTCGAAGCAGAAGCCGAGCAACGGGAAAGCCGAGGGGTGAACCGGCAACAGGCGGAGAAAACCCCGTGTGAACCCCCCTAAAATCAGCCCAGCCGCCCTACCCCGGCGGGAACGCCCGTACTCGAGCAACCATGGGCGCATTGCCGCGACCCGTACTGGGGTACGCGCCAGGACTGCCGCAGCGTCACTTCCCCCCCCCGCAGGGGACCCCGCGACCCCCTTTCGGCTGCACTTCGCGGCCGCGTGCGCTCCCCCACACAAGGAGCAAGCATGCTTAAATTTGCAGTCCGGGAAGGGGCAGGACGCCTTATTGAAGCGCCAGCAGACATCCCTCCCGAGGACCCCCGCCTTTGGCTGAGGCAAAGTAGCACCGGAGGCACGAAAGGACCGACCCCCCGCCAGCGGCGGAGCCGAACCCGTCTTGCTCCCCCCCGCACTGGCTCCACCACCCCGACCCCTCGCAGACATCTGGGTCAACCACAGGTTGATGTCCTTTGTCCCCCACTGCAAGAGACTGTTCTCCTCCATCTGATCCCGGAACTCCTCGTTGTAATTCAACCAGGCCCACCCGTCGTGGGCCTGGGACGCCGCCAATATGTTGTCGGCATAGGCCAGTAAAGCCCCGTACTGGTCCGGGAAGTAATGCCCCCAGACACTCGCTAGCTGCAGAAATGCGCGGGTCCAGTTGAGGGTGTTGCGGGAGACCGTGCGCACCCGGCCCGCTTTTCGTCCTCCTTGCGCTTCTTACGGTTCTCACCGGAGCGCTTGCGGCTGTCGAGCAAACGGAAGATGTCAATATATCTACGCCGCTTGATCCGCCGGCGCAACTTCCGCGGAACCGACTCCCACAGCTCGGCGCAGCATATAACGGAGGACCCGCCCCCGACACCGCCATCCGCCGCCACCGAAACAGAAGTGTGCGAAGTGCCCGAGGATGACGACGAGGAAGAAGAGGACGAGGACGCTCGCCTACAGCGACGAGCCCGCTTACGCCTCCCTTTTGCCCTGCCCCCCCCTCGGGACCCGGAACGGAGTCAAGAAGCCCACCCCCTGCCCCGACAGTATACTCACCAGTACCCCCGGGAGCGGCGACCGGAGCGCCTCCGGTGGACGTGCCAGGGACCGGGACAGCCAGCGCCGCCGGGGAACCCGAAGGGCCCGCTCTCCCCGACCCATCGGAAGCAGCCATGTCAGTGGCCAGGGTCGAACACCCCGGGACCTGCGAAGAAAAAGAAGAAAAACCAGCAGCCGGGGCCCCAGGAGTACTGAAAACTGTAGAGGGCCCGCCCCCCCCAGGCGCGGGCCGAAGGCCCCAACCCCCCGCCTCCCATACCGCGGTCCCCACCGCCAAACCTCGCCCCTCCCCCAACCACCCTCCCCAGCCAACCCCCAGGGGCCCAAACCCCCCCACGGGACCGCCCCGTATGCCCAAGGGCCCGACGAACCGAAGAACCCCGGAGGAGGAGGGGAACCCAGGGAAGAGGGTGCTGGCCCTACCCCTACCCGGGGAGGGAATGAGACCGAACGCCAGCCCCCCCCCGTCTCAGAGGGCGGGTCGGGCGCCAGGGCCCGAGGGGACCCCGGCCCCGTGCCGACCGAGCAGCCCTGCTCCGCCGACCCCCCGAGCGGCGCCAACACAGAATCCCCGCCCGGGAAGCCCGCCGTAGGCGGCAGAGTGCCCGCGGAGGCGCACACAGCCGCAGTCGCAGTCACGGTGAACCCGCAGGTGGGCCCACGCCCCAGAGAACCCCCCTGCAGCGCCCACGTCCCCGCCGGGACACGGCCCGGGTACCGGATGCCGAGGCAGCCGAGGGCGCCGCCCTGCCGCGGCCAGCGAGCATAGGCCCACGCCACACAGCCCCCCGTCCCCGCGCCCCGCCCTGCGGTCCCTTGGCCGCCCCCCATGCTGGGAGCCGTCGGGCCATAAGTGCTGGCCCAGTCCGAGGGGCCTGCAGCAGCCTAAACCTGCAGTACAAGGCCCCTGCACGTAGGTGGTTTGGGTGCCTTTGAAAGTTTATTTTATTATTATTATTTTTTTTTTGTTGTTTTGGCTGGTTTGTGTTATTTAACGCGCTATTGGCCCCCCCCCCCCCGGAGCATGACGTGCGAGAGGTGGCCGGGCCGGAGAAACCCACAAGCTCCCCCCTGCCAGGAGAACGCGGGCCCGCACCCGCAAACAGGCAAGGCCGGCAAACGAGCTCCCACGTGCTCGGGAGCAAGGACGCACGCGGCGCGGCTAGGCGTGTGTCAGGGTTTTTTTTGTTTTTTTTGTAATTTAATCGGGGCCGCCAACGCCGCGCAGCCGAAGCGGAGCCCTGCCTGAGGGCCAACGAAGACCTGAGAACCCGCGGCCACCCAACAGCCCGAAGCGAGGCCTCAAAAAGGCCGAGACCCGCCCCAGGCCAGAGCAGCACCCAGCACCAACCTCTATCCAGCCGCGAGCAAGGAGGAAGAGGGAGATCGCCGACCGGCGATCCCTCCTTGCTCGCGTTGCCCCGCCCCCAGCGCCCGCCTAAGCAGCCAATCACTGGGCTGCCATGCGCGCGCAGGGGGCCCCAGAGCACGAGCCCAACTGCGCCCCCCCCCTCTCCCCCGAGAAGCAGGCTGCCTCGCGACCGGGCCCCGGGAACCCGGTTATCAGGCAGCCGCGGGACCGGGGCCCGGCGGCTAAGCCGGTATTAGAGTCACCAAGTGTGGCTGACTCGTACTGTTTATACATGGAGAAAGTGAGGTTACCTACCTGTAATGGGGCTTCTTCATGGACTACAGGATAAGTCAGCCACACATACTCATCCACCTCCCCTGGGATGAGGATGACCACACATTGACCTGGAATTGACCGAGCACCTACTGACCCAGCCTGCAGTGACATTGCTTGGGGATGTACTGGGTTAGCTAGGGGCAGGCTTGAGGTCGGCCTGCCTTTCTAAGTTCTGGGAGAGCACTTCCATCTATCGTGCCATCGGATGACATCACCAGGTGAGGCTGACTTTTCCTGCTGTCCATGGAGAACCCCCATTACAGGTAAGTAATCTCACTGTTTAACCAGTTTGAGTTTTGCCAAAAGAGGATGTCCCTATCCTGAGGAAGAGCTAAAAGCATGACTGCTTCTCCTTTGGGTGACCGCTACTTAAATCACACTTTTTAAAAAAGTGAGAAAGACTGTGAATTTAATTCTACACACACAGAGTGAAAAAGTGATTAAGAACATAAGAACATAAGATATGCCATACTGGGTCAGACCAAGGTCCATCAAGCCAGTATCCTCTTTCCAACAGTGGCCAATCTAAGTCATATGTACCTAGCAGTTTCCCCAAAAGACACAGGTTCCACAATGCTTGTACTGGGTCAAGCATTGATATCCTGGGTCCCTTAATAATGGTTTATGGACCTTTCCTCCAGGAACTTGTCCAAACCTTTTTTAAACCCAGCTACACTAACAGCCTTTACTACATCCTCCGGTAACAAATTCCAGAGTTTCATTACACGTTGAGTGAAAAAATATTTTCTTTTATTAGTCTTAAATAGTTTACCCTGTAGCTTCATTGCATGTTCCCTAGTCTTTCTATATTCTGATAACGTAAACAATCGATCTACATTTACCCGTTCCACTCCGTTCATTAATTTATAGACTTCTATCATATCTCCCCTCAGCTGCCTCTTTTCCAGGTTAAAGAGCCCTAACCTTTTTAGCCTTTCTTCATAGGAGTATCCTTCCATCCCTTTTACCATTTTGGTGGCTCTTCTCTGAACCTTTTCTAATAACGCTATATCCTTTTTAAGAATTGCACACAATATTCAAGATATTCACAATGGAATGATATAGAGGCATTATAATATCTTTTGTTTTATTTTCCATTTCTTTCCTTATGATACCTAGCATTCTATTTGCTCTCTTGGCCGCTGCTGCACACTGGGCCGAGGTTTTAACATGTTATCCACAATGACGCCTAAATCTTTTTCATGGGTGGTGGTTCCTAATGTGGAACCTTGCATCGTGTAACCATAGTTTGGGTTGTTCTTCCCTAGGTGCATAACTTTGCACTTGTCCAGATTAAATTTCATCTGCCATTTTGATGCCCAGTCTTCCAATTTATCAAGATCATCTTGCAATTTTCCACAATCCTCTTGGGTTTTAACAACTTTAAATAGATTTGTGTCATCTGCAAATTTGATAACCTCACTCGTTATTCCCTTTTCCAGGTCATTTATGAATATGTCAAAAAGCAGCGGACCCAGCAGAGAACCCTGGGGTACACCACTATTCACCTTCCTCCATTGGGAAAATAGGACATTTAGCCCTACCCTCTGCTATCTTTTAACCAGTTCCTGATCCACAATAGTACACTGACTCTTTAGTTTTGCCAAAAGTCTCTGATGAGGGACCTTGTCAAAGGCTTTCTGAAAGTCCAGATACACTATATCAACCGACTCACCTTTGTCCACCTCTTTATTCACACCTTCAAAAAAACATAACAGATTAGTAAGACAAGATCTTCCTTGTCTAAAGCCATGTTGGCTGTCTCCCATTAGGCCATGACTATCTACATGCTGACTAATTTTATTCTTTATGATGGTTTCTAACATTTTTCCCGGTACTGACATCAGGCTCACCGGTCTGTAGTTTCCTGGATCACCCCTGGAACCCTTTTTAAAAATTGGTGTTACATTGGCGATCCTCCAATCTTCAGGATGATTTTAATGAAAGTTCACAGATTACTAATAGCAGGTCTGCAATCTCATATTTCAGTTCTTTCAACACCCTTGGATGTATACCATCCGGCCCAGGTGATTTGCTACTCTTCAGTTTATCTAATAGTTTTAATACATCTTCCTGATGTATCGATATTTCCTTCAATTCTTCCGCACCTTTAAATATCACTTCAGTCATGGGTAACATCCCTACATCTTCCTCAGTAAAGACTGAAGCAACGAATTCATTCAGTCTCTCTGCTATCACCTTGTCGCCTCTTAGTGCCCCTTTAACCCCTCTATCATCTAATGGACCAACTGAGTCTCTCACAGGTTTTTTGCTTTGAATGTACTTGAAAAAGTCTTTATTTTGCGTTTTTGCTTCCGCAGCAAGCTTCTTCTGAAATTCTCTCTTTGCCTGCCTTATCAATGCCTTGCATTTGACTTGCCAGTGCTTGTGCTGTTTCCAGGTATCAACGTTTTGCTCTTTTTTCCATTTCCTGAAAGATGCTTTTTTGGCAACAACAGCCTCTCTGACCTCACCTTTGAACCATGCTGGCAGTTTTTTGGACTTCCTTCCACTTTTCTTAAAGCGTGGAATACAGCTGGTCTGGGCTTCCAAGATAGTATTTTTCAACAACTCCCATCTTGATGTAAGTCTTTAACCTTTGCAACTGCTCCTTTTAGTTTTTTCTTAACTGTTTTCCTCATTTTATTATAGTCTCCCTTTCGAAAGCTAAAAGGTAGGACTGTGGATTTCCTTACTATCCCTCCTCCACTAATTAAATCAAATGTGATCATGCTATGATCACTATTGTCAAGTGGCCCCAACACCATTATCTCTTGCCCTAGATCTGGTGTTCCACTAAGGACTAGGTCTAATATGGCTTCCCCTCTGGTCGGTTCATGAACCAGCTGCTCCAAGAAGCAGTCGTTTATTTCATCTAGGAACTTTATCTCCCTAGCATGTCCTGCTTTGACACTGACCCGGTCGATACTGGGGTAATTGACATCACCCATTATTATTACTGCGCTGTAACTTTTTGTTAGCTTCCTTGATTTCTTTGAACCATTCATCATCCATTTGTTCATTCTGACCAGGCGGTCGATAGTACACCCCCACTGCCATCACCTTCCCCTTTTACATGAAATTTCAATCCATAGAGATTCTACAGCAAATTTTGTTTCCTGCAAAACTTTAATCCTTTCCGAATCAATGCCCTCTCTAACATAGAGCGCAATCCCTCCACCAATTTGATCAGCTCTATCATTACGATATAGTTTGTACCCAGGTATCAGTGTCCCACTGGTTGTCCTCCTTCCACCATGTCTCTGATATTCCAATCATATCTAACCTCTCATTTAGTGCTATATATTCTAACTCTCCCATCTTATTTTTATACTTCTAGCATTTGCATACAAGCATTTTAGAGACTGTATTTTATTCATATTAATCTGGCTATTGGTAGGCATGGGTAATTTGGGATTTTTAAGCTCTATCTGCTCCATACTCGAGGGCATTTGGGCTACTTTACTCTTTTTTAGAACCTCTCTGCTTTTGGTAGTATCCTTCAAGGATACATTCTGCCGAACCATGCGCTCTTGGATGACTGTCGGCTTTCCCCTATTATCCAGTTTAAAAGCTGCTCTATCTCCTTTTTAAAGGTTAATGCCAGCAGCCAGGTTCCATCCCGGTTAAGGTGAAGCCCATCCCTTCGGAAGAGCCCCTCCTTTACCCAGAATGTTCCCCAGTTCCTAACAAATCGAAAACCCTCATCTCTGCACCATTGTCTCATCCATGCATTGAGACTCCGGATCTCTGTCTGCCTTTTGGGTCCTGCGTGTGGAACGGGAAGCATTTTGGAGAACGCTACCCTGGAAGTTCTGGATTTCAACTTTCTACCTAAAAGCCTAAATTTAGCCTCCAGAACCTCCCTACCACATTTTCCTGTCATTGGTACCATTATGTACCATGACAGCAGACTCCTCCCCAGCACTATCTAAGACCTTATCTAGGTGGTGCGTGAGGTCTGCTTCCTTCGCACCAGGCAGGCATGTTACCAGGCGATCCTCATGTCCATCAGCCACCCAGCTATCTACATGCCTAATGATCGAATCACCAACTATAACGGCTGTCCTAACCCTTCCCTCATGGGCACATGGCCCTGGAGAAACTTCCTCGGTGTGAGAGGGTTTTACATCACCTGGAGGACAGGTCGTAGTTACAGGATCACGTCCTGCCACATCAGGGTTATGCTCTCCTGTCACGTGACCTCTCTCCTCCATGGCAACAGGGATGCTGCCCAGACTGGAGGTGGGACTTCAGAGCTATATCCCTGTAGGTCTCGTCTATGTACCTCTCTGTCTTTCTTATGTCTTCCAAGTCTGCTACTGTACCCTCTAGAGAACGGACTCGTTCCCTGAGAGCAAAGAGCTCCATACGTAAGACCTCTGACCAACTGGGAGAAAATCATACATGTGACACTCAATGCAAAAGAGTGAGAATGTGAAAAAGTGCTGTAGTATTTGATTTGATAAGATGTTGAAAAAACCTATTGTTACAGATGATTCTCTTTGCAGAGTGAATCATCAAAGGACTTTATTAGAGGTAATTACCTTGAAGAAGAGATAATAAGGCAGGAGCTCAGTAACAGTCCTGAAGGAGAGCTGTAGCAGAAGCAAGCTATAATGAGGGTAATTTTAAAATGGGGCATCTAGAATGATAGGGTAAGCAGGCGTCTATTTTAATCCCATTTTATAAAGACAGAAAGGTGCCTATTTGTCTTTAGAAAATACTAGAGTAAGTGGCAGGGATTGCTTCTTAAATGCAGCTGTAAATGTATGCATAAAGATTATTGAAATGAGCATGTAGATTAAGGTAGTTTATAACCTATGTGCGTACCTGCAAATTTTGCCCATGCGCTGTCCAGACTGCACCCTCAGCTATGCCCACTGGCAAAGTATTTGCATGCATTCCAACATGTGCACTTTTACGACAGTTGGATTTATATAGCAGGCCATTTATGTACTCATGTGACTTTATTAGTAAAGGTAATTTTATAAGTCATTTAGGGAGGGAGGGCAATAAGGCATTTATTTTAAACCTACTTTGTAAACATACATAGGCACATATAGAGATACTTTTTAGAAGAATTTCCACATGTAAATAGCAGATTTAACACACGTAGATTGCATATATGTCTAAATGGCGATTTCAGAAAACTGATTTTTCAATGAAGCATGGTTTTGGCAGGCCAAAATTTTACAACACAAATTTAGTCCTTATTTATAACAGAGATAACGTGACCAATTTAATGTAATACTCTGTAATAGAACTCAAATGTCTAATGTAACTTTTTTGACAAAATTCAATAAACAACTCTATATTAAATTCTTAAAAACCTTGGGCCTCAGAATCACGGGCTGCCACCGACTTAATGAAGAACGTCAGGTGGACTGGTGCCACTGCTACATCAACGGCCTTCACTTGGCTTTTGAATTATTAATAGACTTGTTATTATTTATTATTATTTTTAATTATGATTTATACTTTATGTTTAGACTCATTCTCAAAAATAATGCTGATATGAGATTGAAGAAAGAATGATGTTAAACTTTAAACAATAGGCATTTCAGCTTCTTCCAACTTCTTCCAATCCACTTCTCAAAAGTAACGTAGATGTGAGAATCAGTAAATACAATAAATAATACAAACGTAGTGCTTAGCTTAAAATGGTGAACTTGTAGCTTCTGATTTATTCCCGTGCATTGCTTTAGATGACAAGCTCACAACTTCTAAGGCGATCCCGCTTTAGATGATGAGCATTCAGCTTCAAATTAATTCCCGACGCTGTCAGGCGCGCCACTCATAGCGTTTCACCCTTACAGGTTTCTTCAGGGGAAGCGGTAAAGCAGCACTGTAAAATTAAAACATGTAATTTGTTCATTAGGTACTGACTTTCAAAAAATACCTTTTTATAGACACTAAACCGATGAGTCCAAAACCTTACTGGTCATTTGTCTCGAACACTGCCTCGTGTGACGAACACGCTCTCCTTTCACCAGCGATCAAAAAAACGCCGCACATGCAGTCAAGTTATATAGGGATCATAGCCCTCTCAAATTAAGCCCAAACGAGGAGGAGTTAGATCACAAACAAACCTCCCACTCTATTCTAGCATTCAGCTCATCTGGAATTACCGTTCTGAACCGGTAAATCCATCGTTGTTCAAGATATAGCAAGGTCTGATCTTTAGTTTTGCCAAATTGTGGTGCAGTGACTTGATCAATACAAAAACATTCAAGCTGCTCAAACTGATGATTAAATTGTAGACAGTGTTTCACTATGGGAGCCTCCCGTCGGCAGCACTTTAATTTGCTTTTATGTTCAGTGATCCGTAATCGAAAAGATCTGCTCGTCTTGCCAACATAGAGCAGTCCACAGGGACACCGAATGCAATAGACGACATAAGTGGAGGAACAAGAAGTGGGACTTAATAGGTCTTATTTCTATAAACAAATTCTTTTAAGTTCTGAGTAACAAGACAGATGTTACACATGCCACACTTTGTATGACCAGTCAATCTTTCAGCAATAGGGGTCTCGGGACGCAAAACTGCTGGGCTTAGCAATTCCTTTAGATTGCGTTGTCTTTACCATACACAACGGACTTTATACCCCTCTAAACCAGGAATGCTATTCAATACATTTCTATGTCGGTGAACACTCCGTTGTAATGTGGTACTGTATGGCGAAAAAGGGGTTACGAGATTAACTTGTCGATCATCAATCTGTGTAGAATCCTGTTGTCGACCAATAGTGTCGACACGCAATTCGGTGCTGGAACCATTGTCAGTATATCTGGATTCCTTTTTAAGGCCCCTGATGATGTCTATCCCCTCATTTGTTAAAGACACCACTCACTTTTTACAGTTTTGGAGGAGCAAGCACAGTTAGCTAGTAATCCAGATTTGATTCTGGCCACTTTTGATGTCACTTCTCTTTATACAGTAATCCCTCAAGTTCAAGCCCATTCAACAGTTATGTCCACCTTACAGAGTAGAGGGGACTTATCAGATCAACAGCTGGAGTTCTTGTCTGAAATAACACATTTAGTGTTGTATAACAATTTTTTTACCTTTGAACAGGTTATTTACCATCAAAAGTCTGGTGTTGCGATGGGCGCTACTTGTGCCCCTTCTATCGCTAACCTCTACATGCAGGATTTTGAAGAGCACTGGATTTCTGCTTCTCTTTTTAAAGAACATTTAAAAGTATGGCGACGCTACATCGACGACGTTTTTGTGATCTGGCAGGGAACATCGGCTGCACTACAGCAGTTTTTTGAATGGCTCAATAAAAGGGATAAACAAATTACCTTCACCTTTAGCTATCATACAGAGCAAATTACATTTTTGGATGTTTTGGTGAAGAAGTCTCATTTGAGTCGCAAACCTACCGATAAAAATACACTGCTACATTACACCAGCGCGTACCCAGTTCAGTTGCGTAACAGTTTACCATTATCACAATTTATTCGATTTCGACGCAATTGCTCCGAGCTAAGTGAGTTCAAGGCTCAGTCTAAAATTCTCAGTCATAATTTTCGCCAACGCGGGTATCCTGCGCCAGTGCTCCGAAAAGCATATCAGAGAGCCCGGTTTAGCAATCGAGATCTACTTATTTCTTCTCGACAACGGGATTCTACACAGATTGATGATCGACAAGTTAATCTCGTAACCCCTTTTTCGCCATACAGTACCACATTACAACGGAGTGTTCACCGACATAGAAATGTATTGAATAGCATTCCTGGTTTAGAGGGGTATAAAGTCCGTTGTGTATGGCAAAGACAACGCAATCTAAAGGAATTGCTAAGCCCAGCAGTTTTGCGTCCCGAGACCCCTATTGCTGAAAGATTGACTGGTCATACAAGTGTGGCATGTGTAACATCTGTCCTGTTACTCAGAACTTAAAAGAATTGGTTTATAGAAATAAGACCTATCGGTTACTAAGTCCCACTTCTTGTTCCTCCACTTATGTCGTCTATTGCATTCGGTGTCCCTGTGGACTGCTCTATGTTGGCAAGACGAGCAGATCTTTTTGATTACGGATCACTGAACATAAAAGCAAATTAAAGTGCTGCCGACGGGAGGCTCCCATAGTGGAACACTGTCTAAAATTTAATCATCAGTTTGAGCAGCTTGAATGTTTTTGTATTGATCAAGTCACTGCACCACAATTTGGCAAAACTAAAGATCAGACCTTGCTATATCATGAACAACGATGGATTTACCGGTTGAGAACGGTAATTCCAGATGGGCTGAATGCTAGAATAGAGTGGGAGGTTTGTTTGTGATCTAACTCCTCCTCGTTTGGGCTTAATTTGAGAGGGCTATGATCCCTATATAACTTGACCGCATGCGTGGCGTTTTTTTGATCGCTGGTGAAAGGAGAGTGTGTTCGTCACACGAGGCAGTGTTCGAGACAAATGACCAGTAAGGTTTTGGACTCATCGGTTTAGTGTCTATAAAAAGGTATTTTTTGAAAGTCAGTACCTAATGAACAAATTACATGTTTTAATTTTACAGTGCTGCTTTACCGCTTCCCCTGAAGAAACCTGTAAGGGTGAAACGCTATGAGTAGCGCACCTGACAGCGTCGGGAATTAATTTGAAGCTGAATGCTCATCATCTAAAGCGGGATCGCCTTAGAAGTTGTGAACTTGTCATCTAAAGCAATGCACAGGAATAAATCAGAAGCTACAAGTTCACCATTTTAAGCTAAGCACTACGTTTGTATTATTTATTGTATTTACTGATTCTCACATCTACGTTACTTTTGAGAAGTGGATTGGAAGAAGTTGGAAGAAGCTGAAATGCCTATTGTTTAAAGTTTAACATCATTCTTTCTTCAATCTCATATCAGCGTTATTTTTGAGAATGAGTCTAAACATAAAGTATAAATCGTAATGTATTTACTACAACCATGTAATTAATTATCATATCATGTATGTAGTTCCCCCAGTTATCTCCATGTTAGTTGACCCTGTTCATTGTAAAAACCAATGTTGCCTTTTACATTGTGTTTGTTTTTGTTCATATGTACACCGCACTGATTAAAAGAGCGCGGTATATAAGAAATGAAAATAAATAAATAAATAAATAAATCATAATTAAAAATAATAATAAATAATAACAAGTCTATTAATAATACAAAAGCCAAGTGAAGGCCGTTGATGTAGCAGTTGCACCAGTCCGCCTGACGTTCTTCATTAAGTCGGTGGCAGCCCGTGATTCTGAGGCCCAAGGCTTTTAAGCATTTAATATAGAGTTGTTTATTGAATTTTGTCAAAAACGTTACATTAGACTTTCGAGTTCTATTACAGAGTATTACATTAAATTAGGCCAAAATTTTAGACATGTATTTGTTGATTTTATTTTTTATTCCCCACCTTACACCGGAAATACATGACTAGTTAAAAAACATTCACCCTTCGTCTTTTGCACCAGCTTAGAGTCATTCACAGATTTTTTTAAAAAGTGCTCATTGTAGTCAGAGAGATTAAGGGAGCAATTCTCTCCTTAATCCCCTGTTTTTATTTCCCTCTTCAAATTTTAAGCAAAATTTGTGGCTTTGCTGGTTAGTTAGTGGAACCTATATTCCTCAGTTTGTAAAATGGCCCCTCTATACATATAAATGCTGGCATTTCTGCAAGGAGGTTTGCTGAATTGATGTCTCTCTTTTTGTATAAATTTGAAAAATGGTTGCCCGCTCTGTACTTCCTGGCAATGTACATGTGCTCCATACTTTACAACAGGCTCTATCTTAAGCAGGGCCTTTGTAAAATACAAGGGGAACTGACCACATAATGACTTGGACATCTCAGTTCCAATCTCAAGAACCTATCTGAAATCAACTGTCACACATCTTTAGAAAATATCAGTACAAAGCAGCTGAAATCGTGACTAAAACGTGCCGGAGTATGTTTGCACCAGCTCAGGAACCCGTGTGTGCGCATGGGGCTGAAGTATGCATTTAGGTGTGTATTTTATGACTTTTGTGCATCCTTCATGACTCCACCCACTCCACCCAAATGTATCCCTTAAACACACCTACACCTGTATCATGTACAAGTGTAGCAGCAGAGCGCAAACAATCCAATTGTAGCAGCAGATAAGCATGCAATAAATAAATCCAGGAGTCTTTTCAAGGATCCAAGCCAGTTTAATGTGCACATGGCTCAAGCAATAAGCAATTTCAAAATGGCTGAGCAATGGCTTCTAGTAAAACAACAACTTTTATAGCTTTCTTGTCCATTCTAAGCATAGGCAAACTTTTCATTGGTCCCAGTACCCCTCTCACCCATCTATTGGTCCCGGTACTGATATGGCTACCCAATCGGGACTCTGGTCTGGGCTCAGCACCTGGTTGCCCCCCTTCTAGTCCCAATTACAATGGTCAGTTCATCAACTTGTTACTTTCACACTCTCAAGGCCATAGAGCCAATTTGTACGTGCAGGGGAGCAGGGCTCTGCAGCTTCTCTATCATCAGTTTTAATTAAATCCCTTACAGCTGCATTCTCTTATCAGTGAGCATAACATATTTCTCTATTTTCTCAGACTCAAATTCTACTTGTCTAGGTCACTACAATCATACTTATTAAATCCATGGTTTATAGCAGCATATTGGGGGATGTGCAATCCTATAGCCTCTCCACAGGCTGCATTTACAGGTCAAGCTGGTTAGGCCTGTCTGCTTAGTTCAATTAGCATGGATCATAGGCCGTCGCCTACCACATTCCCCCCTTTGATTATTCTCACCCGCATGTTAATAAGGTGTGAGAATCAAATCACATAATACTAGGTAAAGGTATCACTCTGTGGTATAGGGTAGTAAGTTCACATAGCTAGCATCTTTGTAGCTGTCTTACGCTCTACAGTGTTATTAATAACTGAAGTTATCATTTGCAAGCAAAATGGCAAGAAACAAGGGAGCAACAGGCAGATAGTCAAAGTCCATAGTTTGGCAAGAGTGGGAAAAAGAACTAAAGGATTAGAAGGTTCAGTTGCATCTTTTGTTGTGCTGTCGTAAAGCTTCTGATTTAGACAGACCAGCTGTCCATCCTTCGTAGTAGATTGTGGTCCAGTCCGAACAAAACACAAACTGTCAACAATGGGGTGGGCCAATACCCACTCACTAGTAGTATTATGTAAATCAGTCTGATTGTATAGGATAGAATAGTTCAGTTCTTACGTCTCCCAGGGCCACTGATCTCCCATCTTAGTTCCTCCACAATAGAAACAGTCAGAAGTGTGGAGACTAGATGCTATTGCTCCAGTAAGTTCAAGAAACAAGTTCTGGTGGTGGTATGAGGAATTGCAACGGTGGCTTGCATAGCCTTGTAGAAAGTCAAGATCTAGAACAACTTTTGGATTGGAGAGTATACCAATGCAAGTATAGGAAGAATGATAAAACAAGGTCTGAGTGACCTTCGGTCCAGTTCATGTTGTACTTATACAGGCTGCCCAGGGAGATAAGGCAAAAGTCATTTCAAAGCACTCCAAGGCTGCTGCCAAAATAAAGCAATAATAATAATTCATAATGGGCATAGTCTCTGGAAAATTGGTGGAACTGTCGACTTCCACAACAGATAACAGATGTAGGGTTGATTGTAGATCCTCAAGCTTCTGCCGTACGTAGACCTACCAACTTTTTGGCAGGAGTAGGGCTGTAGATTCCAAAGTATCACTGTCCTCTGGGATGTCTCAATTTCTTAAAATATCATAGCATAGTCTCTTAGGCTATTATTGCTTCCTTAGAGCAGTTCACTCTTTAGGAGATCAAAACAGTCTTTTCAGAGTATTTAAACACAGTCTCTTAGAAGATTCAATTTCTTAACACAACACAGTCTCTTTCTGATGATTGCAGTTTTTTCCAGATGCGAGGCTTACCTTCAGATAAACAAACAGTCTTGAAACAGTGCAGTTTCTGAGGGACCAATAAGTCTTAGGTCCGTGGTTGTTGTCGTAGGGTGAGGTGCAATGGAGTCTCAGGATGCTGTACAGTAGTTCAGTGATCAGGTTCAAGAGCAGCTGCTGGCTTCACTTGATTATGATGGATCCAAGGTTCAAATTCTGCGACTTTTACTGCAGTTGGAGTTGACAGGATGACGACATAGGGTCCTCTCCAATGCAGGGCTAACAGTATCTTTCTCCACTCTTTGATCCACACCGAGACTCCAGGCTTGAAAGGATGCAGGGGTGCAGGCAAATTGATGAGTAATCGATTTTGTACTCAGGTATGAAGACTCCTGCAAAACAGAACTTAAAACCAATAGTTCATGTCTAATAATTTCAGATCCTATCTGTCTCATATCTCCTTTTATTTCCTATACAATAGGCAGGGGTTGTCCATACAGAATCTCAAAAAGGGGAAACTCCTAAAGACTTAGCAGGGGCTAAGTATATCCTAAGAAGGCTATGGGAAGAACCTGGGGCCACTTCAGGTAAACCTCTTGGCAAAGTTTAGACAACTGAGATTTCAGGGTTCTATTCATACATTCTACTTTTCCTAAATTCTGAGATCTATAGGCAGTATGTATCTATTAATATCAATATCTTGGGGCTATACTTAATGGACTTGCTTCCTAAGGTTATCCACCCTCATTCTTTGTACAGGGCCCCATATGCATGCAAGGTTGTAAGGGTATACTTGAAATCTGGGTACACATTTAGACAGGGCTCTTTTCCTATTGTTAGTGCTCTAGTGAGGACTATCAGTTCAGCTTTCTGTGGTGAAGTTTCTGGGGCCAGGGCTGAGGACTCAACTACCAAATCAGGGGTCACCACTGCATATCTAGCACAACAATGTCCATTGATGATGAAACTGCCTTCAGCCACAAAGAAAGTCTGTTCAGGGTTCTCCAGAGGGACATCAGTCAAATCCAGGTGGCTTGAGAATACAGTGTCCATAATTTCTAAACAGTCATGATCAGGGGATCAAGACTAACTGATAACATAGCAGGATTGAAAGCTTGACTGACCCTTCAGTTGTATCTGGGGTTTTCACACAACATACTCTAATACTTCAACATTCATAGATTTGTTAGCTAGTAATTTCCTTTGTGTTTCATAATGGTTAGAACAGAGTGTGGTACAGTAACTTGAAGATTCTATCTCAAAGTGATTTTTCTTTTAGTTTTTGCTTACTAGGAAGGCTGTAGCTGTAACAGCTTCTCAAATAAGGTCCAAGAGATTGAGTCAACACTCCCAGAACATTTCCTTGCGACTCATGAACATAGAGACTGCAAGGTTTTCTGGACATCGGGTAGACCCAGAACTGGTGATAACATCAGAGCGGTTTTCAAAGATCAAAAGACTGCATTCCTATTCAAGTCCCCATTCCAATGGAGACTTTTTCATTCCTTTGGTAGCTTGATACAATGTGATACAATGGTTTTGCTAGCAGCGCAAAATTGGGGATCCATATACAACAGTACCCTGTGGCACCCAAGAAGGCTCTCACTTGCCTCCTGGTGGTTGGAGTAGGAATACTGCATACAGCTGCTTTGCGTTCTGGTAAGGGTTCCAGGCGTCGAATTCCGCTGGACAACTGGAATCCTAGGTATTTAACTTGTTTGACATAATTATGCTTTGGCTCTTGAGACTTTGTATCCAGCCTCATTAAAAAGGTGCAAGAGTTCACTGGTGGCTGGTGGACATTCACTTTCTGAGTTGGTGGTTATGAGCAAGTTGTCCACATATTGAAGTAGAATTTTTTCTTTTTTTTTTTCTGGAGTTTCTGGATAACTTGTCAAATCTTTTGCTGAGTGAGGCGAGTTCTTGAATTCTTGAGGTAATCTTGTCCAGATGAGTTGGCCCCGCCTCCTTGTAGTGGGGTCTTGGGCTAAGCGTATGCAGAAAAAAACATCTTTTTAAGTCCAGAATGATGAAATGTATAGCTTCAGCAGAGATCAGTTCCAAGAGAATATAAGGATTTTGGTACCACTGGTTGTATAGTTTCAGCTGCATCATTCATTCTTCTTAGATCCTGCACTGGGCGGTAATCACCTGTCCCAGGCTTCTTGACTGGCTTGAGGGTGACAATGGCAGGGGCTATGTTCTTCGCTAGGCCAGGTGGATTATCTTCTGCCCATCCTCCAGGTGGGGCTATGAGGTTGGTAAGTGTACAGCTTGTTGCTTTGGATGCAGGTGAATAGAACCGCCATTCTTCTTCTTGGGGACAGTTAACACCATCAGGCCAGCAGATTTTGAGTTTCATTTTTTTCTTCCTTCAACAAAGGATATCTGTGCTTGAAGCTTTGCAAGCAGGTCTCGGCCCAAAAATGGAATAGGGCATTCAGGCATATACAGGAACTGGTACATTATTATTATTATTTTTTTTCTAGTTCACACATGTGGTTCTGCAGAAAAGGCTTTGCGAGAAAAACACAGGGGCTACTGGCTTTAGTATTCTGCTCCTGTATCCCCCATAAAAGTCCATATATTGGTCCCCTATTTTTCAGACTGACTCCTGGGGACCCAGGGAAACTGGAGAGTCCGGTCTGGCCTAGTCTTCATCCATGCTGTAGCCCTCTCAGGCTGCCACTCACGCTATAGCTGCTCCACTCTCGTGCTGAAACACTGTGCTTGGTTTTATTCTGTCTATGATTCTACAATCAAGTACTCCCTCCTGGGGTGGAGTCAAGATACGGGCATTCACTTCTCTAATGTCCTTCTTTTTCTATAATGGGCGTACTCACACCCAGTTTTTCACTTCCTCTGTTCCTTCGATTAGGATAACCTCCTCACATCATTCAACTAAAATATCATTCACTTTCTCTGTTACATTTATTTTCACAATTCACACACCCTCTGAGTAACTTTCATTTAACCATTATGCCCGCAAATTCATCCAGTTCTTTGCAATTTCCGTTCATTAGTTCAATCAAGTCCTAAAACTTCTCAGTGTATAATGCAGTTTTTTTCAGTTCTAAACAAGTCTGGTCAGCTGACTTTCACTTCTAGTCCGGAGGGGGTGGACATTCCCCTGTTGCAGAGGTGGCTAGCAAACTACTTGGGAATCTGTAGTCCCCCCCCCCCTCTCCTGGATTCTGTTTCTCCTAGCAATGCTCTATCCAGGAGGTTGATTTTTTTTTTTTTTTTAAGGATCCACTTCTCTGCTGTGGGCACATTAGTTCACGCCCACCGGGGGGGGGGGGGGGGGTTGACATCATCGGTGGACTGGGCTCCATCCCCCCCTTAAGCACTCTGAACAGAACTACTTACAGAGAGAGAGAGAGAGAGAGACGAGACAGGATATCTAGAAATTCTGGGGCAAAATCCTGATTGGGACAGAGACATTTCATAATCTTCAGTAAATCCCTTACTGAAATTCTTGATCATACTTGAAAAGACACTTATTATTTCTGTAAACATAGGGCAGGCAGGAAACACTTAGATTGAGCACATACATCCATTATGCTTCCTATAGAGAGAACTATAGCTATCTGTCAGCATGTCTCTGCAAAAGAAATTATTTTTTAGTTCAGGAAGCAAATATTTAAAAGACATTCCGGATATTTTTCATAAAATACAGTACACCTTTCCTTTTTTTTTTAAATACAGAAACACAGATTAATTTATCTTAAAAGCCAATATTGTAAAGGTCAGTGTAGCTAACTGATTTGTTCATTAGTAACCAGCACAGAGGGGAAGCATGCATTCAAATGACTTATACTCATTCATAAAAAGATAAACTTTGTTTTTAAAACTTTTGGTTAAACAGAGCTAGTGAAACCAGAGAAAAAAACTAATTATAAATTCATCACGCTTCGATTAAATGAAGAGACTTTTCAAATCGGGAGTCCCTTTTCATTCCTAGGAGAAATCTCCTGCAGTCTCCAGCAGTCTCTTCAGAACCCCCTTTTTTTTTTTTTTCCTCTGCAGGCTATGTGGAAGCCACACCCCTCTGCTCGCGGGGAAACAATTGAACTGTGCTCATAAAAAGAGACTTCTCATTCACATGGACAGAGAGATGCCAGAAAAAAACAATTTAAATCAATGTTAAGTCGTGATCTAATTACTTTGTAGATCAAAGGAAAAACAAAAACAGTTCTTTATCATTTCCTATTTAAACTGTTTCAGTGCTTACTGAAAATTTGAACATACAGCCGACAGAAATTCCTCTCACTTGGTCCGCAACCCATAAGGGATTAATACAAACTTAATCCTTTTCAGGCTAAACCCAAAAACTATCGGGACCCACAATCCTGACTAAACATTCTTATTAAATGATAAATAAATGATATATATTACATAACCACAGCAGAAGGAACATTATTATTAAAAACATATTGAATAATACAGGTACAATTGTCCTGAAATAAGCACAAACTAACAGCATTGAGATTTAAGCCTGCACGGGGTTAGAAAAACACTATACATTCTTTCCTTCAGACACGCCCCCTGTCAGCTTTTTCACTGTGCTAAAACCAACTGGGTGAGACCAGCTTTTTGATTTCTAAAAATGACTGTAGGTGTTTTAGGTCTTCATTCTGCTCTATTAATACAATTTCTTAATCAGTGAACTGTCACAAATTACTCAACAGAATAATCTCACATTTATAACAGAAGGGAAACTCGTGGTTTCAACAGAGAACAAAAAACAGATACACAGTAGGACGGACAATACACCAAACGCTTCCTCCGTTTTGCGACTTAGACGCAGTCACCCGGCTAGGAACTGCGCTAGTCCAGAGTCCACTCTGCTTGGTCCGTGCTGCCAGACCTCTCATTCACACTTCATTCACACAATCATGCTAGCAACGTATCTTAGAATGCATTCCTTTCTATTTATTCTGACTAGTCTTATCCAATTTCCCAATTACAAAAAGACAAGGGTTTCGCCCCGCGAATACTCATGCAGGGGTACTCGGCTCGTCTTGAGAGTTGATCATGCTCTCTTACCAATTTCCAATTTATCTCGAGATTACCAATTCCAAGTTCCTGTCTGTTCTGACTAGGCTGAATCATGATTCTCTATAACAGCTGTACCTCGCGAATACTCATCCAAGGATTTTCAAACAAAGACTTAAGTCTTACCAAACACTGCAGTTCTAACTCATCTGTCTAGACAGGTTTTCAAAACTATACTTACGGATCCGGTCCCCGATACCTCACCAGCTTCTGAGTTGGATCCTGGACTCCCCCGGGTCGGAGGTGTTGTTCCAGCCGGAACCAGTGCCTGCCGAGGCCAGGTAGAACTCCCTCCGATACAAGAGGATCAGTGGGCCCAGGGAATTCCTCTGCGTCGGATTGGCATGGTTCCAACCGGTCCAAACCTCAAGGCGAATTACGTGGATTTATTCACTTGAACACTATCCACCACTCGCACTTCCCGGCCAACGCACCAAGAATGTAGCAGCAGATAAGCATGCAATAAATAAATCCAGGAGTCTTTTCAAGGATCCAAGCCAGTTTAATGTGCACATGGCTCAAGCAATAAGCAATTTCAAAATGGCTGAGCAATGGCTTCTAGTAAAACAACAACCTTTATAGCTTTCTTGTCCATTCTAAGCATAGGCAAACTTTTCATTGGTCCCAGTACCCCTCTCACCCATCTATTGGTCCCGGTACTGATATGGCTACCCAATCGGGACTCTGGTCTGGGCTCAGCACCTGGTTGCCCCCCTTCTAGTCCCAATTACAATGGTCAGTTCATCAACTTGTTACTTTCACACTCTCAAGGCCATAGAGCCAATTTGTACGTGCAGGGGAGCAGGGCTCTGCAGCTTCTCTATCATCAGTTTTAATTAAATCCCTTACAGCTGCATTCTCTTATCAGTGAGCATAACATATTTCTCTATTTTCTCAGACTCAAATTCTACTTGTCTAGGTCACTACAATCATACTTATTAAATCCATGGTTTATAGCAGCATATTGGGGGATGTGCAATCCTATAGCCTCTCCACAGGCTGCATTTACAGGTCAAGCTGGTTAGGCCTGTCTGCTTAGTTCAATTAGCATGGATCATAGGCCGTCGCCTACCACACAATAATACCAGGAGTCTGTTCAGAAGGTCCAAATCATTTATTGTGCACAAGACTCAAGCAGAATCACATTCAAAATGGCTGAGCAATGGTTTCTAGCAAAACAACAACTTTTATACCTTTCTTCTCCATTCTGAACATAGGCAAACTTTTCATTGGTCCCAGTAACCCCTTTTGCCCCATCTATTGGTCCCGGTGCCGTTACGTAGCTATCCAATGAGGACCTTTGTCTGGGCTCAGCACCTGTTTCCCCCCCCTTACAGTCCTCATTAGAATGGTCAGTTCTTTGGCTCTTGATACATCTCTTCTCCAAGGTCACTAGCTAGCTGGAATATGTGTGAAAGCAGGGCACTGTAACCTTTCTTTCAACAGAGTTAATTAATTCCATAGAAGCTTCTCACATTCTTATCAGTACCAATTAAAGCTGTTTTTCTATGTTTTCTAAGTTTCGATTCTGCTTAGCTATGCTTGGTTATGCTTAGTTAAGTTTCGATTCTATGGAGGCAGCATTCAGGGGGGTTTTCATTCCTCTGGGCCTATGGCCTGTCTGTTTAGTTCAAGCAGCATGGATCATAGGCCTTCGCCTACCACACAAGTATGGTCCTACTTATCATAGCTCATACCTGGCTGTGGGGGGTAATTGTATAGGAGGCATTTTACCCACATATTCAAGCATATATGCTGAAAAAACCCTTTATAAAATTACCCCCAAATTGTGCTGTGAGATGGAGAAAGATTGTTGTTCGGGTCCGAAAGTCTGAAAAGAGGGAGAAAGATTGTAAATTTAATTCTGTGTGCATAGAGTGATAAAAGGTTTGCTGTGTGAAATAGTTTGCAAAAAAGTATTGTCTTGCTGAGAGAAGGTAAGAGAGAATGTTTCCTATAAAGCAGTGATCAGTGGTGTTTGATTTCCACCCTTCCTTCCCATCTCTCAACCCCAGGCATATTCTTTGAGTGGAGAAGTAGCCTAGTGGTTAGGGCAGCAGCCTGGGCTAAAAAGACTAGGGGTCAAGTTCCACTGGTACGCCTTGTGGCATTGGGCAGGTCACTTAACCCTCCAAACCCTCCACTGCCTCTGTACAAACTTACAGACTGATACAGAAAAGTTTAGTATGGTGCTTCTCCCGCACTAGGCTTGTTCTCTGATGCAGAAAGCAAGAGAGTGTCAGAAAAGTCATAAAAACAACCATGCTAAATTGCAGTGCATTTGGCATGCAAATTGTTGCATAAGTAATTGCTCCTGATGTAAAAAACTGCACTGAAACTTAGCACAGCTTTTTAAGCTGGATCTTCATGAAAGCTTCAGACAGGTGTAAAGATCCAGCCATGAGCAAAAATATCATCTCAGATGATCCAGGCATTGGGGAAAGCCTCGGATGCCAATGCCCCCCCTCAGACTCGACCCTCTGACAGAAACAAAATCCCCAGTGGCCCAGATCGCCCCAGCTAATAAAAGAATCCCCGGTGACCCAGCAGTCCATATTCCCCCCCCCCCCAAAAACAATCCATAGAGGCCCATGGCCTCTGAACCCCACCACCCCCTCCCACTATCTTTACGCTGCGTTATATGGCAATCTGACCCTGCTCGGTGCATCCCAGGATGCACCACGCAAGGTCAGGCACTGCCATTTTCCAAGATGGCGGCACAGGGGCAGGAACGTGTGGGCAATGTTCCTGCTCCAGAGTAAAGGTACTGGGAGGGGGGTGGTGGGGTTCTGGGGCCACTGGGCCACTGGAGAGTTTTATCTCCAGGAACAAGCAGGAATGAGTCTTCACATATGGGTATCGTCGGTACCGACGGAGCCTGCGCGGGAACGCTCCCCAGCGTCCAGAAAGAAAGCTTTTGGGAGCATCCCACAGTGCCTGCGCGCTGCCTTCCTGCCTTTCCTAACCGCCTCTCTCCAGTTCTTCTTTTCCGCGGAGCCAGCAGGTCGTGTTCCTGTCACCGCTGAAGAAGTTCTTTATTTTTCTTTATTTCTTTGGTTGCGCGTCTGCCTTCTTCGACGTCGGACCGGTACGGCCGGTCTTTTCTTCTTCCTTCTTTAAAAAAAAAACAAAAAAAACTACCGTTTCCCACTTCTGTGCAATTTTTTCCTTTTGGGCCTTAGGCCCAGAAGAATTTTCCTCATGGAAAAGCCCGCTTCCGGGTTTAAAAAGTGCACGAAGTGCAGCGGTACTCTTTCTATCACCGACACCCATGACTGGTGTCTAAAATGTTTGGGTCTTGACCACTCCATCACCGATTGTGAGTCCTGTTCCATGATGTCTAAAAGAGGTCGACAGAATCGAGCGGCAAAGCTCAGTACCCTGTTTCCCTCTGATGCAGCTTCGGTGGCATCGACATCTTCCAGGGCTTCTTCTTCCTCCCATGGATCTCAGGTAACCAAACATAAGTCCAGCCAGTCCTCGAAGGGTAGATCTCCCTCTAAGTATCGAGATGCCTCCGGGCTTGCTCTCGAGGATCCTGCACCGGCAAAATTACCCCGGCGGGAAGCTCCGGCTCCCAAAGCTTCATCTATGGCGTCACAGGATGACATCGATGGCGTGGCCTCGACCGATCACCTGTTGCCATGTTCTGGGGTACCGGTGGTTTCCACTGGTACCGACATCCAGACATTGGTTGCGTCGATGGATCAGAATATTCTGACCATGCAGCGTGCCATCACGACATTCATACAAGCTGCGATGCCTCCGGTACCGCAACAAACTCCGTTGTTGGTACCGGTTCCGGCATCGGCACCGATATCGGTTCTGGTGCCGGTACCGATTGCATCGACATTGGCTTCGGTGTCGACTGCAGCGGTACCCTGTCCTGTGATGCCCAGCGGTACCGAATCGGTACCAATCACTCCCGATGTCGATACCACTCGGTACGCGTATCGGGCTCTGCAAGAGCATCCAGACAGGTGATACTTCGATTCCTCCAAAGACTCTGATGAATCAGAGGCTTCTGTCGAAGCATCGGTACTCCTTCTTCAGGAGCCCTCTTCTCCAAAAAGAAGAATGTCTCCTCCAGAAGACTTGTCTTTTCAAGACTTCATTAGGGAAGTGGCCAAGGGCCTCTCTATTTCAGTGGCCCCTGAACCAGAGCCTAGAGCCAAGAAATTAGATATTTTACAATATCCTAAGGCTCCTAAAGAGGCAGCTACTTTACCAATTCATGAGATCCTTTATGATCACATGTTGGGCATATGGGAGACACCTCTTACTACCTCCCCTCATTCTCGCAGGTTGGACACCATGTACCGTGTTCCTCCTTGTCCTGGTTTTCATAAGACTCAGCTTCCTCACCACTCTATTGTGGTGGAGTCTGCTATGAAGAAGATAAAGAGTGCAAAAAGACACTCATCTAATCCTCCAGGAAGAGAATGCAGAACCTTGGATGCTTTTGGCCGGAAAATCTTCCAGGCCAATATGCTTACTGCCAGAATCAACTCCTATAGTCTCTATATGGGGATGTTTCTAAAGGAGGTTACAGATCATCTGCAAACTTTATCTCCTTTTGTCTCAGAAGATAAAAGGGAGGAGTTTCTCACCTGGCGTAAACATGCCCAGGATGTTTCCAAATTTTCCAACCGTGCAGCCTTTGACTCTTTTGAGTGTGCCAGCAGAGCCTCGGCTATTGCCATAGGTGCACGCAGACTTGCTTGGTTACAAGCTTCTGATTTGGAACCCTGGGTCCAGGATGGATTAGGAAATCTTCCTTGTACAGGTGAAAACCTATTTGGCAAGGATTGGCAAGCAAAGGCCACTCAGATGGATGCTGAGAATTCTGCCTTAGATAGACTTTCAAAGTCTACTTCTGCTCCTGTTAGAAAAAGGTTATTCAAAAAGGCTTTCTTTCCCAAAAAAGGGAAATATTATCCTGGTTATGGTCACCAGGCATCTTCTGCAGGTTGTTTTGCTGCAAAGCGTCAGCAACAACCTAAACAAGCCAAGCCTAAGGCTGCAAGGACTGCTACAGCCCAACAGCCTCAGCCTCCTCAGGGCCTTTGACTTATAACTAGAAAACTTAGCCTTTCTGGCTCTAGAAGAACCAGAGCCTCTCACTATTCCAGGAAGGTTAGCTCACTTTGCACCCAGATGGGAACAAATCACAGCAGAACAATGGACCCTCTCCATCATAAGGGAGGGGTACAAGCTCCATTTCTTAAACCTTCCTCCTCACACCATGGTGAGACAGTTCAATTCTCCAACATCTCTCCTCGACATTCTGGGTCAGGAGATTGCTACCCTTCTTGCCCAAAGGGCGATAGAAGAAGTACCCCTTCTTCAACAGGGTTCAGGGTTCTACTCCCCCTATTTTCTTATCCCAAAGAAAACAGGGGGCTACAGACCCATATTAGATCTCAGAGAATTGAACAAGTTTCTATGCAAGGAGAAATTCAAGATGATTTGTCTTGGTGCTCTCCTTCCATACCTTCAGAGTCAGGATTGGCTTTGTTCTCTAGATCTCAAGGATGCGTACACCCATGTCCTCATCCATCCAACACAAAGAAGGTTCCTTCGGTTCCTTTATCAGGGAAAGCACTACCAATACAGAGTGCTTCCTTTCGGTCTGGCCTCTGCTCCAAGAGTGTTCACAAAATGCATGGCAGTGGTAGCTGCATTTCTACGCACTCTAGGAATATTTGTATTCCCATATCTGGATGACTGGCTCATCTGAGCTCCATCCCAGACAGAGGCCCAGGTTTCCCTAGCCTGCACAAGGCATGTTCTTCAGTATCTTGGACTGGTAATAAACATCCCCAAATCACATCTCACCCCTACTCAGTCATTAGAGTTCATAGGGGCCTTGCTGGATACCACAACTGCAAGGGCCTATCTTCCCCAAGCCCGTTGCCTCCAATTGGTGCAGTTAGCCTCACAAGTTCAGTAAAAGTCCCATTTAACTGCTCGAGAGATGTTACAACTGTTAGGCCACATGGCATCCACCGTGCATGTGGTTCCTTACGCTCGCCTTCACATGCGAGCAGCTCAGTGGACTCTGTCCACCCAATGGACCCAGGCATCAGGGTGCCTGTCAGACAAAATAGCAACCTCCAGTCGCCTCTTTTGGTCTCTCCAGTGGTGGAAGTCCACTCAGAATCTGTTGCTGGGGTCCCCCTTTCAACAGTTGCTACCCCAAGCAACCCTTACAACAGATGCCTCTCCAAGGGGTTGGGGAGCTCATCTACAAGATCTCTCCACCCAGGGCATCTGGTCTCCACAGGAGACATCTCTACATATCAACCTCTTGGAGCTCAGAGCAATTTTTCTAGCTCTCAGAGTCTTCCACACCCTGCTCAGCTACAAGACAGTCCTCATCCACACGGACAACCAAGTAGCCATGTTCTACGTGAACAAGCAGGGCGGGACTGGCTCTCTGTTGCTTTGCAACGAAGCTTTGAGATTGTGGGCCTTCGCCAGAGACCATCAAATTCATCTCATGGCAGTGTATCTTCCAGGGGTTCAAAACTCTTGGGCAGACAGACTCAGTTGAGTTCTGCTTCCACACGAATGGTCCCTCCATGGGGACCACATAGCCAGGATCTTTCGAATTTGGGGAACCCCAGACATAGACCTGTTTGCAAGTCCGTGGAATGCCAAACTTCCCCGGTTCTGTTCCAGGATTCCGTGTCAGGGAGTTCAGGCCAGGGATGCCTTCCTCCTCCATTGGGGGCAAGACTTCCTCTATGCCTTTCCACCCATTCCCCTAATTTCCAAGACACTGTTCAAGCTTCAGAGAGACAAGGGGTCTATGATCCTCATAGCTCCACGTTGGCCACGCCAAGTGTGATACCCTCTACTTCTTCATCTCTCTCAAGCTCCCTCCCTGGACTTGGGATCTGCTCCAGACCTCCTGTCCCAGGAGGAGGGAACGTTGTGGCACCCAAATCCCCAGTCTCTTCATCTCAGGGCCTGGTTGCTGAAGGCCTAGAACTTCAAGATTTGCATCTTTCTCAGCAGGTGAAGGATATCCTTCATGCTTCCAGAAAGCCTTCCACTAGACGTTCCTATGCTTTTAAATGGAAAAGGTTTACCATTTGGTGTGCAGAGAAGGGTCTTGACCCTCTTGCAATACCTCTGAATTCTTTACTAGAGTATTTGCTGCATTTATCCCATGCAGGCCTTAAAACGAATTCAGTGAGAGTCCATTTGAGTGCTATTGCAGCATCCCTTAAGCCTGTCAATGGACATCCTATTTCCTCTCATCCTCTTATTGCTAGATTCATGAGAGGCCTTTTAACTAAACCTCCCATTAGACCACCTCCAGTGGCATGGGATTTGAATTTGGTTCTTGGCCAGCTTATGAAGCCACCCTTTGAACCCTTAGCCACTACCTCCTTGAAATTCCTTTCCTGGAAGGTTATTTTTCTCATTGCATTCACCTCAGCTCGCCGTATCAGTGAGCTGCAAGCCTTGGTGGCTAATCCTCCTTATACAAGGTTCCATCATGACAAGGTAGTCCTCAGGACTAATCCACACTTTATGCCTAAAGTGGTCTCACCTTTTCATCTGAACCAGGAGGTGTATTTACCTGTCTTTTTTCCAGGACCTCATGCATCAAGTGCAGAGAGGAATCTTCATACCCTGGATTGTAAGAGAGCACTTGCTTTTTACTTACAAAGGACACAGCAACATAGAAAGTCCTCTCAACTTTTTGTTGCTTTTGATCCCCCTCATTTAGGACTTCCAGTCTCTAAGAGAACTCTGTCAAATTGGATTGCTCAGTGTATTTCCTTCGCCTACCAGAGTAAGAACCTTTCTCTGGAGGGCCATGTCACAGCTCACAATGTGAGGGCCATGGCAGCCTCTATGGCTCATCTAAACTCTGTGTCCATCGACCAAATCTGTCGAGCGGCCACCTGGGCCTCGGTTCATACCTTTACAGCCCATTACTGCTTGGACAAGGACTCCCGCCAGGATGCCTTGTTTGGTCAGGCTGTTCTCAAACACCTGTTCCATACCTAATCAACTCCTACCCCCCATCCCTGGTTGGATGCCCGAGATCCATGGGGGAAGGTAGAGCCCTTCTCAGGGACTCACATCCTTGGAGATCTCCCTGGCATCTCTAGCTGGGGAGTCCCCATATGTGAAGACTCATTCCTGCTTGTTCCTGGAGATAGCACAGTTACTTACCTGTAACAGGTGATCTCTGGGAACAGCAGGAATAAGTCTTCACAACCCACCCACCTCCCCTAGGAGTTGTATCTCTCTATCTATCTTTCCTTTCCTCTCTCTCTCTCTTTGTCTCAGCTTAAAACTTGAACTGGAGAGAGGCGGTTAGGAAAGGCGGGAAGGCAGCGCGCAGGCGCTGTGGGATGCTCCCAAAACTTTCTTTCTGGACGCTGGGGAGCGTTCCCGCGCAGGCTCCGTCGGTACCGACGATACCCATATGTGAAGACTTATTCCTGCTGTTCCCAGAGATCACCTGTTACAGGTAAGTAACTGTGCTTTATTGGGTGGGTGGATGGGGGGATTGGGGCCACTGGGCCACCGGGGATTTTTTTTTTGGGTTTGTGGGGGGATCGGGGGCCACTGGGCCTTCAAGGATTTTGTTTCTGTCGAGGAGTCAGTGTCCTTGGGGGTGCACCAGTCCCTAACAGTATGTTGGTGGCAGTGGGGGCTTTCCCCGATGCCTGGATCATCTGAGGTGAAGTGTCAAACGTCACCTCAGATGACCTTGTTTCTCCAGGACAGCATGTGTTAGGTTTGCTCTCCCAGTTTAGCACTGACTTTTTGTGCACTGGGTAATTTGCATATTGGATCCCAGCACAAAGAGTCGGTGTTAAAGTCACTCTATGTAACCCTGTGCTAGAGCTTTAAGCACTGGACTCTAGCGCAAGGTTTCTGCATTGACCTGTTAGATTGTAAGCCCTCTGGGGTCAGGGAAGTGCCTACTATACTTGAATGTTACTTGTCTTGAACTACTGCTGGAAAGGCATGAACTAAATACTAAAAAATAATAACCAAATTAAGAGGTTAGATAAGGGATTTGCATTTATAAGAGAGTAATCCTGACTTTGGCATTAAATTTAAAAGCCCATTGTACTTAGAACATTGTGATCAGAATTGAGATGCCGAGGTCGAGATGTGATTAATTCTGGTGGTGTTTCACAAAAGGCTCTGTCTAACATGGAGCCTTTTGTAAAATATGTATAAGGACATGCAGGAGTACATGTAAATTTGTCATCATGCACAATGGGAGGAGCCATTCACAAATCTTCACATGGTCAGGAAATATCTCCATGGCTCTGCGTGCTTAGAACCCGCAAGCATAACCTGTAATTTTGAGATTGTACTGCAGCGAAAACTGGTGTAGCAAAGGACCTGGTGCCAGGACCCTGGCTGTATATAAAAAAATGTAATGAGTGACAGGATTCTTTATTGATTAATCAAAAGGACAACATGAATGTGATCCTGTTTGCTCTGAAGAGTTCCAAGACCACTCCAACTTTTATGGGTGTGAAAAGGGACTGAACAATATGACATCATATAATAAGTTATATTTTTCTAAATTAGGAGTTTCAGATATTGAAATGAGCGATAGACCTTTTGCAAAGGTTTTAGTAATGAAAACGTCCTTGAACTAAAGGAATGCAGTAAAATATTGATGCATTTTTTCCATTTTGAGGAGGATTATAAGTAACATCATTTTCCAGTAGAAAGGCCCATTTCTGAAAACATCATGAGCCCGATATTCAAAGGAATTTACACAGTTTTCAGACTTGCAAACAATGTAAATGCTGCTAAGTGGAATATTCTGTGGCACTAACACAGTTCATGCTGCTGAATATACGCAGGTGCTGCCACATGCCCCGGTTCTAACCGCTTAGCACCGGGGCATGCCGGGGAGGCACTCTGCCATAAGAAGGCAATGGTGATATTGAGCCGCTGCCCGGTTATGGCTATACAGCAAAGGTAAGGTGCACCAGAACCTGGCCTCACAGTACTTTCACCATGGAAGCTAACCGGGCAGCGGCTGGATATCGCTGCACTCCAGTTAGCTTCAGGGTACTGCGGCCGACCTGGATAGTCAGTGCCGATCACTGGATGTGGCCCTGGCATTGAATATCTGGGTCTCAGGTTCAACACTAGCTGCGAACTGCTGTAGGAGCGCTAGTCGCCGGTGCTGAATATTGGACCCGTGCTTTTTGGTGTCATATGATATAAAGTGGAACCTGGTATCCTGATATTTTCCAGTATTTTGAGCATATGAAAGAATGAGATGAAGGTAGCTGGTGCATAGAGCAACCTATTAACTGAGGCAGTTGACATGAATTTACACATGCTTGGGACAGGCACAAAGCACAGGGTAAGAGTAGGTTGGAGGTAAGAGGTAGAAGAAACGAGATAGAGGGATTGAGTGTTGCTTAGTCATATGAAATTAAAGAGTCACATAGAGGAAACAGAAATTAATATTTAGAGAGTGGTGGTACATTGCATCAGGCTTTTAAGAAGATTGATGTGACCTATGGTTTCAAGCCCTAACAACAGTAGCTGTGCTAGAATACCAAAAAGACTAGAGTAACATACTCATTGTGCTTATGATTATAACCTTATGTTAAAGTGCTCACAAAAGCCAAATATTCAGAAAACCGCCTCACTTATTTTGGTAGTTATTTTAGTTATTACAAATCCTGATGGGAAGACACGGGAGGAAGTTTGGGTGCTGGATTAAGGATGGAATTTGTAAGAACCAAAGAGGAATATGGAAGTGCAATGATTGAAGTCAACATTATAAAAGTACCTCCAAAGGGTATAAATACTTTTGTGGATAATTTTTGAATCTATTTCTATGTGTAAACCAAAATAGTTTGTTACAAAATTGCCTTGAGTATATGCAGATAATAATATGCGTGTAATGCTGTTTTGCACATACTTTTACATGAGCAAAGGTGTTTCTGTAAGTAGGTTGTGGTGGGCTCAGATTTTCTTGGAAATTTAATGCTTACTAAATGGCAGGTATAAATGTGTTTGTGTAGTTTAGTTTCAATGGAGTAACTTTCAAAGGGAAAGTATGTACATATTTTCACTTTGAAAACTGGTATTACATATCTTTATGTTTGATATACATGTTGGGCAGCCTGATATAACTTTGGGGATACTTTAAACCTGTGAACCAAGTGCACATGTAGAAGTAGCCAATATATACATTATATTGAGGGTTACTGTATGTGTTTGCCAGCTAAATAAATATGTGCCATAATGAGGAGACTAGTGTCTACAGAAGGGGGCGCTGCTCTGAGCAGGAATGGGCGTGTACTGTGCGAGATGTGTAAGTAGACATGTATTACTTATTTTGTTATGTAAGTCCACCTTTATCTTACAAAAAGGGACACACACAGTACATTTATAACTGTGTGTGTCCTGAACGAATGCTGAAATAGGGCCTGCCACTGCTGGAAAGGAATTTGCACATGTGGGAAATTATGTCTTAAAATTTGGAGCAAAGAGATTGTGGTTTAATCGATATTCAGAGGGATTTAACCAGCTGCAGTAGTAGTAGTGCCGCTAAATATCCCCACAGATGGCAGGAAAAACATTTGGTTAAATCTGAGAAAGGGGTGGTTGTGGCAGGTCAAAACTGTCCTAACTTTATACGGTTTAGCTATCTTGTTAGCAGCTGAATATTGCCGCTGACCATATAGCTGCTGGGATTGCCAGCAGAACCAGATATTCAGTGCCTGGTGCCAAATAGAAATCAGTTACTAAATATCTTGTTTTAATTTTTGTGGTGATGGCCGGGCGCTTTAAAAACATTGACTGCCACTACTGAATATCGATCCCTATGTTTATTTAAACAAAAGTTAAGCAGTACCATAGGTAAAACCTGTTTTTGTTTGACTTCCACCTGCTCTACTCCCAACCCACTCCTACCCCAGGCTCAATCTTTGATTTATAGGCTTGTAAAACCAGTTGAGAAATAGGAGGAAAATTTGTCACTGGGGATTTTCATCAGTAAATGGTTAACCCTTAGCAGTAGATTAATTCTAGGTTCCTTACTGTTTATTGAGAAGGAAACATTAAATAATACTGCAAAATATACCTAATAAACATAAGGGAGTTTTTATTAATTTAAGTGTCCCTACTCTCGTAGAAACTTTAAATAGCTAAATAACAATTACTAAGGTGCATAGTAATACCAAGACTACCAAAAGGATATCTATTTGTGCTTTATCGATTATAGCAAGGCTTTTGACTGTGTAAACCATGAGAAACTCTGGGCCACATTAAGAAGCATGGGTATACCAGAACACCTGATCGTTCTCTTGCGAAATCTGTACATTGATCAAGAAGCAACAGTTCGAACGGAACAAGGAGAAACAGAATGGTTTAAAATAAGCAAAGGTGTAAGACAAGGCTGTATACTTTCCCCCTACCTGTTTAATTTATATGCAGAACAAATCATCAGAGAAGCAGGATTGTATGACGATAACAGAGGTGTGAAGATTGGTGGAAGACTCATAAACAACCTTCGCTATGCTGATGATACCACATTACTGGCTGAAAGTGAAGATGATCTGAAACATTTGCTTCTCACAATCAAAGAACATAGTCTCAAAATGGGCCTGCACCTTAATGTAAAGAAGACAAAGATCATGACAACTGGCATAATCAACAGGTTCATCGTTGAAGGAAAAGAAATTGAAATTGTGAACAACTTTAACCTACTTGGATCAACTATCAATAAAGAAGCAACAAGCAGTCAAGAAATCAGACGACGCATTGCTCTTGGCAGAATGGCTATGAAAGACCTAGATAAGATTCTCAAGAGCAGAGATGTCTCTCTCCATACAAAGATTCGACTTGTTCAAGCCATGGTATTTTCAATAACATCATTATGGATGTGAAAGCTGGACAGTGAAAAAGACAGACAGGAAGAAAATTGATGCCTTTGAATTATGGTGCTGGCGGTGAATACTGTGTATACCATGGACTGCCCGAAGAACAAACCAGTCGGTACTAGAGGAGATCAAACCTAAGCTTTCTTTAGAAGCTCAGATGACAAGACTTCGACTTTCATACTTTGGACACATCATGCGAAGAGAGAGATCATTAGAGAAAGACATCATGCTTGGCAAGATAGAAGGTCAACGCAAAAGAGGAAGGCCAGCAATGAGATGGATCGATAACAATAACAGCAGCTATGGGTACCAGTCTGTCAACGATGAGCCGCCTGACTGAAGATCGAACACAATTTAGGATAGCTATCCAGAGGGTCGCCATGAGTCGACTCAGACTCGACGGCACTTAACAACAACAACAAGCTGTATAGTAGTCCAGCAGTGAGGTAACCTAAACCTTTTCCCTGAGTGCCATCTTCCCTGCTGTAAAGTTGATCTTCCTGAGAAGTGCTCTTTTCTTGCAGTCGTTATGCATGTACTTAGCAGGAAGTTTGTACATGCTTATAAAATAGCTGCATATGTGTCGTAATTGGGCACTAAGTAGGTGAACATGTACCCTCTCTGATGGTGCTTAGTTTTTTCTACGTCCTAGTTTATAAAAAAGGGGTAATGTATCTGAGATATCTGTCAGTGCCAACTTTTGCCCAATTGTAGGTATGTATTTGCCAGCTCTAGCCAGTCTCTGTTCTTTTTTTTCTTTCTTTTGATTGGATTTTTTTATAACCATAAACAAGAGCAAACATATCCAAATATAGATATCTTGTGCATTATCTGATTGAGGAACCATATAGAGATCAAGCTTACAACATGACAACATGCCCGTCCTGCTGTCCAGTAGTACAGAGGAAGATCTCCACTGTACTTCTACCCCACACCATCCCCTTAACCCTACAATTTCCAAGTCCCACTGCATGGAGGACATGTATCAATTAAACTGAAGCCATGTTCTGGGCAATATACTTAAGCTAAAGGACCCAGAACGTCTCATATTGCTGCGCCCAGTCCTCTCTGATGACTGTTAGTCTCGCCATCTCCTTTGTTTTCTAGAGCCATTTATGCCACACCAACAGGATTCCAAACACTCCCTCATTCGTTGTCACCTACAACCAAAAAAGCTCCAAAACCCAACACCAACCTTCTAAAGACATAGAGGCACATTCCAAATGGGACGTCAAAGCCAGGACGTCTGAGAAGAAAGGAAGGCACGTGCAAATTCAGGCACAATTCAGAAATATAGATGTGCCTGATATGCATGTGTATCAAATGTCTATATAGATGTCCCTAGGAGAGCGCTTCAGAACAAAAATGCCTAATAGCATAATGATTAGAATAGTGGCTTCAAGACCTGGGTGGCTAGGGTTCAAATCCCAGTATGAGGCTTTGCGATCTAAAACTAGTCACATAGTTCTCCGGTACACTTGCTGGATGTTTTAAGGTGAAAACAAACACTTTCCTAATGCCTATTCATGACTGGAGTAGGAATAAACATCCATATACCTGCAGATGGCTCTACTGCCTCTGGGATCGAAGGAGGACGTGTAAGTCCATTGACCCTCCCCTGACACACCTCTGCCACACTCCATTGCCTACTTGGACATCCCTATATTGGTTACGGAATGGTTACAGTGAGATGTCTCTGATTTTGACATCCACGTGCATGTCTGCAGACTTCCAAACCATGACTAAAGCTTTTAGAATGATTTTCATAGTGACATTAAATCTACTCAGCAGTGCACAGACAACAGACAACTGGTACGCTGCCCTTGTAGGCTCCTATATAGAAACATAGACCATGTGGTCTTTTTCTGTCGTCATGTTTCTATCTAGTCTGTCCTTCCATATCAACCACTACAACAGTCCCCTTTTTTCCTTTAGAGATCCTCTGTGTTTCTTCCATGCTTCTTTGAAGTCAGATACTGTCCTTATCTCTATCATCTCCACTGGGAGACTATTCCACGGATCCTCCACTCTTTCCCTAAAGAAATATTTCTGCATTTCACTCCTGAATCGATTCCCTTTCACCCTCATCCCATGTCCCCTCATAGCAGAGCTTGCTTTCAATTGAAAGAGGCTCTTCTCCTGTGCATTTATGCCACGGAGGTATTTAAACGTTTCAATCATATCACCTCTATCCTGCCTTTCCTCTAAGATGTACATATTAAGATCCTTAAATCTGTCCTCATATGCTTTATAATGAAGACCACTAACCATTTTAGTATAGCCACCCTCTGTACGGACTCCAGCCTGTTTATATCCTTTTGAAGGTGCAGTCTCCAGAATTGCACACAATACTCCAAATGAGGTCGCACCAAAGACTTATACAGAGGCACTAGCACCTCCTTTCTTCTGCTAGCCATTCCCCTCCCTATGCACCCAAGCATCCTTCTAGCTTTTATCGTTGCCTTTTCTACCTGTTTAGCTACTTTAAAATCATCAGACACAATCACGCCTAGGTCCCGCTCTTCTTTAGTGGACAAAAGTACTTCACCCCCTATACTATATTGCTCCCTATATGTTGGAAAAACGACTCGCCCCTTTAAATTGCAGATGAGTGAACATAGGAGTGGACGTGCCAGGAAGCTCTGATGGTTTCCCATTGATTATTGATGGGCCACAAGTTTAATGAGTTGCATTACTTTTGTATAGATCAGGCAAACACAGATCAAGGAATTGTGTGTTGCACCTCTCTCAATGTGAACAGAGGTGCATTTACAAGCTCTACTCTTTGTCTCCATTGGGTTTAAATGCGCAGATTGAATGGGGGATTAGTATGTAATTTTCTTCACTGCTGGTAGGGTGGGAGGGTGGCTTTCTTTTAGTTTAGTTGTTCTTGAATTTAGATATGTTAGATCTCGAGTCAGAGGGACCTAGAATTCACTTGTTTTTTGTTGTGGCGTGGATGGGTATGGCATGAGTGTTTATACAGTTGTCTGCTGTCTGTGCTCTGCTGAGTAGTTTTAATGTCACTAGGGGCCCGATTCAGAGACTCGTCCCAGTGGACGGGCAGCCCCGCAAGCAATCCAGGACCTATTTCCCCTCCTGATCTCCCCACACATCCTGAGCAGTAGGATGGTGAGAGCTGGCAGGGGAGTGGGAGGGAGTGGGGTCGGGGTTGGGTTGGGGCAGGCCAGCTTGGCAGGACCCACAGGTGGAAAAAGCAGCACTAACCTGGTGATCAGGCCTGGGGATCCCCGCTGGGGCAGGGTGTGTTGTCCCCGCTGCCCGATCCAGGCCATGATTGGCCAGCCACGAGTCAGGTGGCAGGGAAGAGGGGGGCCGAGCCGCGGCAGCCAGGGGAGCCTGTGGGGAGGACGCCCTTGCAGACAGGCAGGGGCATGCCAGGCCGTCCTTGGGCTTGATTCTGTATGCCACGGAAACATTTTGTTTCTGCAGTACAGGATCAGGTCCTATCGCCCCATCTTGCAAATAGATGTCCGGATGGCCCGGATGTGCCCCTCTTGGATTCGGGCTCCACGCCTTTAAAAGATTGATGTTGGGTTTTGACGCTCTTTTGGTTGTAGGTGATGATGAATGAGGGAGTTTGCTAATTGGCTTGATTAGTTTTTGGATTAAGGGAATAGTAGCAGCTTTGTGTATGGTTATGGTTTGGCTGGTGTTTGCTGACTATATATGCACATGCGCGGCATCTGTTTGATGGTTGACATTTATTTATTTATTTATTTAGCTGTATTTATATCCCGCTTTTCACCGGGTCAAAGCGGCGTTACATAAAAAAGGGGGGGGGGGGAATTTACGTGTAGGGGTGGGGCCGTCACCGGGGAGGCTACATTGATGATTTCAACATAAGACATAGGACAGACTTTGGACTTGGACAGATTTTGGACATGGTTGGGTTAGTATAGTTTGAGTTGGGTGGTCATGGTGGGTGAGATCAGAGGTTATTTCGCTTTTTGGTGGGAGTCATGTTGAGGTATTCCTGAAACAGGATGTTTTTCAGCTGTTTTCTAAAAGATAGTAAATCGGTGTTATTTCAGAGACAGCTCGATAGAGAGTTCCATAAGGATGGAGCATACAGTTCAGAGGCTCGATTGCAGGTCCGTTGCGAGCATTTGGTTCTTTTGTGAGGGATGGTGAGGGATTTGCTGGAGGCTTGTCTGGTAGTTCTGCCGTGAGCTGGTCGAGACAGTAGGGTGTGAAGTTGGGAGTTTCGCGTTTGATGTATGGCTTTGTGGGTGAGTAGGATGGCTTTGTATTTAGTCCTTGCTTCGAGGGGGAGTATGTGTAGGTCTTTCAAAATCGGGGTGATGTGGTCGGTCTTCTTTGCTCCCTGAATGATTCTCGCCGTGGTGTTCAATGCTGTTCGGAGGGGGTTCGTCTGTGTGGCTGGAAGTCCATGGTATAATATATTACAATAGTCCAGATGTGGGAGCGTCATGGCTTGCATTACAGTTCGGAAGTCTTGATGTTCAAGAAGGGGTCTGAGACGTTGGACTGTCCTTGCTTTGTGGAATATAGTTCCGGAGGTTTTGGTGATTTGTTGCTTTAAGGTGAGTGCTTGGTCGATGATAATGCCCAGGTACCTTATTTGTGGTTGTATTTGAATGTTTGTGGTGCCTATGTTGAGGTGTGTAGGTGGTGTAAAGTCTGGGTCTTTTGTGACTATGAGGGCTTCTGTCTTCTTTATGTTGATGGAGAGGTTGTTTGCTTGTAACCAGTTGGACACCTCTGTGAAGCATGTTGATAGGTGGGTGTTTGTTGGGTTCGTGGTTGTAATGGGGGCATAGAGCATGATATCATCTGCGTAAATGTGAAAGCTGATGTTGTGAGTGCGTATGACTGAGCAGAGTGGTTGGAGGTAAATGTTGAAAAGCATGGCTGATAGTGTGGATCCTTGGGGGACTCCTTGGTGTTGTTGGAACGGGGGGGATGTCGAGTTGCTGGTGCGGATTAGTTGCTTTCTGTTAGTTAGATATGATTGGAACCATTGTAGTACAGTGTCTTTGATCCCAATTGTCCGTAGTCTGTGTATGAGGATGTTGTGGGAGATGGTGTCAAAAGCTGCAGATATGTCAAGGAAGATCATGGCATATCCAGAGTGTTTTTCTTGCGTTCCCATGAGGAGAGTGTTCATCAGTGTGGTCATGAGGGTCTCGACTCCATGTAGAGGGCAGAATCCGTGTTGTTGTGGATCGAGTATGTTGTTGAGATCAAGGTGTTCCTGTAGTTGCTGCTGGATGATCTTCTAGATTATCTTGGCAGTGAAGAGTAGGCTTGCTATGGGTCTGTAAGATGCTGGGTCTAGTGGGTCCAGGTTTTGTTTTTTTAATGATGGTCGGATGATTGTGGTTTTGAGGGCATCTGGCATGTGTTCTTGGGAGAAGGATTCCTTGACAATATGGGCTAGTGGTATGCTCAGTTCGTTTCGAGTTTTCTTTATCCAGTCGGTGGGGCACGGGTCTAGCGGAGAGGTGGTGGTGTTGAGGCATGCAATGGTGGTTGATATTTCATCTGGTGAGATTTCTTTGAATGTGGTCCAGTCATTGTGTAGGTTAGGATGGAGGTCTTTTGTGGTTGTCTCACTGTTCAGCTGTGAGTTCTGTTGAGAGTTCAGTGGAGGTTGTAGTTGTTTGAATTGTCGGGCCAGTAGTTCTGGTGGGATCTTCGGTAGTTGGTCCGAGTTCTGGGGTGTTTTTGTCAGTTGTTTGACAATCCGAAAAAGTTCACGTGGTTTGTTTATGGAGGTGTTTATGATTTTCATGTGGTAAATTTTCTTTGCTTTGTCGGTCTCCTGGTGATACGTATTGAGATCATTTAAATATTTTGTTTTGTCGTTTTCGTCTTTGGTTTTTCTCCATTTTCTTTCAGTTCTTCTGAGTTTTGTTTTTAGTTTCCGAAGACTGGGGGTGAACCATCTGGCTTTTGTGGAAGGGGGTCTGGTGGGGGCTTTGTTCACTGATGCTTCGGATGCTGCAGATATCGTGGTATTCCAATTGTGTATTAGCTCGTTGATGTTACTGGAATTTGCTTGTAGATTGGGTAGAGTTTGTGCTATGAAGTCCTCTTTGTTAAATGTTTTAAATCTTCGTATGTGGCTACCGTCGTCTTTGTTGATCCTATGTTGGTGTGTATATGTTATGGTGACGAGGTGGTGGTCAGACCAGGGTACTGGTGAAATCTGTGGTTTGTTTCCTGGGGTGGCAGTCGTGGCGCCCCTGCACTAAGGAGCGCCGCTACTGGGACACTTTCCACCTCCCCTCCTCTGCTCCTGCCCAATCGGGGCAGTGGGAGCCCGATTAAGCTCCTGCCCAATCGGGGCAGTGGGAGCCGGCTGCAGCGGGGGATATAAGCGGCGCCCCTGCACTAAGGAGCACTGCTGCCAGGACACTTTCACCTCCCCTCCTCTGCTCCTGCCCAATCGGGGCAGTGGGAGCCGGCTGCAGCGGGGGATATAAGCGGCACCCCTGCACTAAGGAGGGCCGCTGCCGGAACACTTTCCACCTCCCTCCTCTGCTCCTGCCCAATCGGGGCAGTGGGAGCCGGCTGCAGCAGGGGATATAAGCGGCGCCCCTGCACTAAGGAGCGCTGCTGCCGGGACACTTTCCACCTCCCCTCCTCTGCTCCTGCCCAATCGGGGCAGTGGGAGCCGGCTGCAGCGGGGGATATAAGCGGCGCCCCTGCACTAAGGAGCGCCGCTGCCGGGACACTTTCCACCTCCCCTCCTCTGCTCCTGCCCAATCGGGGCAGTGGGAGCCGGCTGCAGCGGGGGATATAAGCGGCGCCCCTGCACTAAGGAGCGCTGCTGCTGGGACACTTTCCACCTCCCCTCCTCTGCTCCTGCCCAATCGGGGCAGTGGGAGCCGGCTGCAGCGGGGGATATAAGCGGCGCCCCTGCACTAAGGAGCGCCGCTGCCGGGACACTTTCCACCTCCCCTCCTCTGCTCCTGCCCAATCGGGGCAGTGGGAGCCGGCTGCAGCGGGGGATATAAGCGGCGCCCCTGCACTAAGGAGCACCGCTGCCGGGACACTTTCCACCTCCCCTCCTCTGCTCCTGCCCAATCGGGGCAGTGGGAGCCGGCTGCAGCGGGGGATATAAGCGGCGCCCCTGCACTAAGGAGCGCCGCTGCCGGGACACTTTCCTCCTCCCCTCCTCTGCTCCTGCCCAATCGGGGCAGTGGGAGCCGGCTGCAGCGGGGGATATAAGCGGCGCCCCTGCACTAAGGAGCGCCGCTGCCGGGACACTTTCCACCTCTCCTCCTCTGCTCCTGCCCAATCGGGGCAGTGGGAGCCGGCTGCAGCGGGGGATATAAGCGGCGCCCCTGCACTAAGGAGCGCTGCTGCTGGGACACTTTCCACCTCCCCTCCTCTGCTCCTGCCCAATCGGGGCAGTGGGAGCCGGCTGCAGCGGGGGATATAAGCGGCGCCCCTGCACTAAGGAGCGCCGCTGCCGGGACACTTTCCACCTCCCCTCCTCTGCTCCTGCCCAATCGGGGCAGTGGGAGCCGGCTGCAGCGGGGGATATAAGCGGCGCCCCTGCACTAAGGAGCACCGCTGCCGGGACACTTTCCACCTCCCCTCCTCTGCTCCTGCCCAATCGGGGCAGTGGGAGCCGGCTGCAGCGGGGGATATAAGCGGCGCCCCTGCACTAAGGAGCACCGCTGCCGGGACACTTTCCACCTCCCCTCCTCTGCTCCTGCCCAATTGGGGCAGTGGGAGCCGGCTGCAGCGGGGGATATAAGCGGCGCCCCTGCACTAAGGAGCGCCGCTGCCGGGACACTTTCCACCTCCCCTCCTCTGCTCCTGCCCAATCGGGGCAGTGGGAGCCGGCTGCAGCGGGGGATATACTGTATTTTCGCTCATATACCGCGCGCGTTATACACTTTTTTACTTACCGCGCAACCCTCCCGCGCGGTATTTTCGAGGGCGCACTATACCAAAACTTTATTGCAAGTAGCTGATCCCAAAAAAGAGGCACCACAAGAATATCTTGGTACAAAAATATATTTAATTACTTTTCATCATCCGATTCCATAAAACCTTCAAAATCACTCCCCTCATCAACATCATCATTGAAATAATTTAAAACCGTCTGAATTTGCAAATCCAGTTGAAACTAGCGTGGAAACTTGTAATTCCTCTTTCATTGGCCAGCAGTTTTGCTTTGAATTTAATTGCGATAGTTGAGACAGCTTGATTTTGCTCCCTTCTAGACAGAATCCGCTTGTTTAAGTCACTCTCTAGCTCTGGCCACTTTTCTTTTGGACCTCGACGCGCACGTTTTCGCAGGTTCATCTCCTCTAGTGCCGTTCTCTCCTTTCTCCAGTCGCGAACAGATAACTCACCAACATCAAATTCTCTTGCTGCTGCTCTGTTACTTGTTTCTTCTGCTCTTGCCACAACTTTCAGCTTGAAGTCCGCAGTATAAGACTTGCGCTTAATTCCTGGCATGATGACTGGATTATAATAGAAGAGATCGCAAAGTTTTTATACACCTCAGTGCAATCGACACATGCGCGTTATACGCGCGTGCGCATTATGTGAGAAAATCAATGCGGGACAGGCAGAAAATTGCGCTTTATATGCGGGTGCATGTTATATGCGGGTGCGCATTATATGCGCGAAAATACGGTAAGCGGCGCCCCTGCAGGCTGCGCCCGCGCCTGGCGGGCCCGTGCCTGAGGGCCTCGCCAGAGGGCCCTTTGGCGTGACCCTTAGGCGCGGCACATAGGCGCATACAAAAGAACCAAACCGGCCAACCGCCCTTCACCAACCAGATCTCATCAGCAAAAAACAGACGAAAGGAACATACCAACAACCTCCGCAGCAACTAAAGACACTGCAACCTACCACAGCAGCAACGGGACAACAACACCAACAGAAGACCTCACCACCCCAAGGTATCAACACCACACCCCAGCCTGGTCCCAAAACACTAGATACCCACACAAACTATGCCACCTTTCCTAGCCCCCATCTACCTCCTTACCCCCCTCCTAACCCTCTACCCCCCCCACCAACCACACCCAATAACCTGCCTTGGCTGACCTCCCCCGCAGCACAACCTACACACACCCATAAAACAAAACAGGACCACCCCCACACTCAGCACACACAAGTTCACATCCCCAACCCTATGACACCAATCCACATCACCATCTCACTTATCAACGCCCGATCTGTCAGAAATAAATACCACATGCTCCGAGACCTCATCACGCATAAGCAAATAGACCTCCTATGTGTGACAGAAACCTGGCTAACAGATACTGACACGGTACTAATGAACCAACTAACCCCGGAAGGCTATACCCTACATCACTGCTCCCGGACACACACCAAAGGAGGGGGTGTAGCCACCATTGCTAAAGCCGACCTCCACCTCAGAATCCTTTCATCAGAATCCACGAATGAAGCTGACCTCCTCACCCTCACCAATAAACACCTCTCAGTATGCCTAATCTACCGGGCCCCTACCAAAACCACTAACCTACCAAGGATACTACAATTCATATCAGAAAGCACCTGTTCAGCAAAGAAACAAATCATTCTAGGAGACTTCAACCTCCCATCACTGCAAGATGAACAAACAACAACCTTCCACACCGCCATGACTGCGATGGGTCTAGTTCAGATCGTACAAGAACCCACCCACGAAAAAGGCAACACTCTAGACATCAGCAGAGGCTTCAATAGGTGGATGAAAGGCTTCCTTTGTGGTAAGTGTCTTTCTTGGTTTTTTTTGTATGGCTGGGTACGTGTATAGCTTTGCGGAGGGGTGTTGGGTGCTTTTAGTAGAAGAAGTACATCAGGCTGTTTTGGTGTGTCTGGGACCTTTTCAGTTTTTTGTTTTAGATTGGCATTAGATGTTCATCGGCTTTTGAGGATTTTTTTCAATATATTCTGCCTCCCCTGATGAAGCTAAAGTGAAACACCATATAGGCATCTATAGTGGTGTGGGGGTGAATGAAAAGATAAGCACTGGCTGATACCAACACAAGTTGCTGTTAAGGAGCTGATGCCTTGGTGTAATGAAGTGTAAAATGATATATAAATGCTGCAGTATCGATGGACAAGGTCTGCTTGGCTAAAGTGTGTTTTTAGTAAATGGATCAGAAAATTACTGATAAAAGTTTTGACAATAGTATCAATGTAAAGAAGCTTGATGAGTGGGAGATATTTTAGAATCGCTGATGTTCCTGAGCTTGTCTCAAGGTTGCTGTTACAGACCTGGATCTGGACGCTTGTTGGTTCTGAGATCCTTTTTTTCCCCATGGCTGATGTTTATGTATAGCACCTACCAATGTTTTTCTGTAGGATGAAGTTTATTATTTGGATGTAAGACCAAAAGGATTAGCATCTTTGCATCTTTCCAGTTAGTCGCTATAGTAAGTTGAGCAGCAAACACCAGGAGGGGCATATTCAATAGAGACAGCCAGTGCTGTTAAAGTGGCTGGTCGCCGCTGCTTTAAATAATGCCTGGATAGTCAATGCTGAGGCTATATTGACCACCGGCACTGATCAGCGTTTTAGTTAACCGGTCAGTGGCGATATTCAGCCATTAGCCAGATACCTAACCAGCTAAAGTTAAGACAGCTTTATTTCTGCCTAACTTTATCCAGTTTAGGTTAGCCAGATAGCGGCTGAATATTTGCCTCCCCCACTCTGCCCCAGGAACATCCCAATGCTAACTGCTTAAACCAGGGCGTTTATACCAGGTTAGAGCCAATCTCCAGGAACAAGCAGGAATGTAGTCCTCACATATGGATATCGTCGGTACCGACGGAGCCTGTGTGGGAACGCTCCCCAGCGTCCAATTAGGAAGCTTTTGGGAGCATCCCACAGCGCCTGCGTACTGCCTTCCCGCCTTTCCCAACTGCCTCTCTCCAGTTCTTCATTTTCCGCGGAGCCAGCAGGTCATGTTCCTGTCACCGCAGAAAATTATTTTCCTTATTCTTCTTTTTTGTGTTCGCGTCTGCCTTCCTCGACGCTACACCGGTACCGCCGGTTTTTCTTTCTTTTCTTTAAAAAAAAAAAAGTATTTTTTCCAAACTTTTCTTTCCAGGTGCACGCGCCATTTTGGGCCTTAGGCCCAAAATTTCCTCCACCATGGAGAAACCTGCCTCGGGTTTTAAAAAATGCATCAAGTGTGGCGGTACCATCTCCATCACCGACACCCACGAGTGGTGTCTTAAATGTTTAGGTCCTGACCACTCCATCTCCAAGTGCATGGCTTGCGCCATGATGTCCAAAAGGGGTCGACAGAACCGAGCTGCCAAGCTCAGTGCCCTTTTTCCCTCCGATGCAGCTTCGGTGACATCGACATCTTCCAGGGCTTCGTCTTCCTCCCATGGATCTCAGGTAACTAAACATAAGTCCAGCCGGTCCTCAAACGGTAGATCTCCTTCCAAGCATCGAGATGCCTCTGGCGTTGCCCTTGAGGGTTCCATGCCAGCAAAGTTGCCCCGGCGGGAGGCTTCGGCTTCCAAAGCATTATCGGGGATCCAGGATGTTCTGGAGGCCTCGACCTCGGCAGAACTACTGGTGCCATGCTCTGGGGTACCGGCTCTTTCTGGTACCGACACCCAGGCATCGGCAGCGTCGATAGACCAGAGGTTCCTGGCTATTGAACGCAGTCTGGCGGCTCTCCTTGCGGCATTGACGCCCTCGGAACCACGTCAGACAATTCAACCGGTACCGGCACCGATGACGGCACCGGTGTGGGTACCGGTACTGATAGCATCGACATCGGTATCGGCATTGCCAGCACCCAGTCATGCGATGCCTTCTGGTGCCGATACACCGGTACCGATTACCCCCAGTACCAACTTCAGTCGGTACGGGTATCGGGCTCTTCAAGAGCATCCGGACAGACGATACTTCGAATCCTCAGAGGACTCCGAGGATTTTGATAGCTCTGCCGGTACTGGGATATTTCTCCCGGAGGAGCCTTCCTCTCCTAAACGTAGGATGTCTCCTCCAGAAGATATCTCTTTTCAAGATTTCATCAGGGAGTGGATTGTCCATTACTGTGACTCCTGAGACAGAGCCCAGAGCTAAGGAGTTGGAGATTTTACAATATCCCAAAGCTCCTAAGGAGGCAGCTTCTTTGCCTATCCATGAGATCTTACATGATCTCATGTTGAGAATGTGGGAGACACCTCTCACCACCTCTCCTCACTCTCATAGATACCATGTATCGAGTTCCCCCTTGTCCTGGATTCCAGAAAACTCAGCTTCCTCACCACTCTATTGTAGTGGAATCAGCTATGAGAAGGATCAGAAGTGCAAAGAGGCATGCCTCTAATCCTCCAGGACGTGAGTGTAGAACTTTGGATGCCTTTGGACGTCGTACTTTCCAGGCTTCCATGCTTTCTGCCAGGATCAGTTCCTATATTTTATATATGGGAATGTTCCTTAAAGAAGTCACAGGTGATTTAGAGGTTTTGAGCCCTCTTCTTCCTGAGGATAGAAGGCAGGATTTTCTCACACTGGTCAAACATGCCCAGGATGTGTCTAAGTTTGTCATCCGTGCAGCTTTTGACTGTGTTGAGTGCATAAGCAGAACCTCTGCCATTGCCATAGGTGCACGTAGAATTGCCTGGCTCCAGGCATCCGATTTGGAGCTCTGGGTGCAGGACAAACTAGGCAATATCCCTTGTACAGGTGAGAATCTATTTGGCAAAAATTGGCAAGAAAAAGCCAATGAATTAGATGCTGATAACTCCACTTTGGATAGGCTATCCAAAGGCACAGCTGATCCTGCGAGAAAGAAATCTTTCAAGAAGCCTTTCTTCTCAAAAAAGAAGAGGTTTTATCCCTCTTATTCCCAGCAGGGACGTTCTGCAGGTCAGCCTGCCCGGAAAGTCAGCAACCACCTAAACAAAGGAAAGCAAAGACTGCTAAGCCTCAACCGTCTCAGCAGTCTCAGCCTCCACAAGGCCTTTGACTTTCATCTAGAGAACTTAGCCTTCCTGGCCCTCAATGGACCAGAGCCTTCCACCATTCCAGGAAGGTTATACCACTTTGCCCCCAAGTGGGAGCAGATAACAGCAGAGCATTGGACACTCTCCATTATAAGAGAGGGGTACAAGCTGCACTTTCTGTGCATGCCCCCTCACACAATGGTAAGACAGTTCAATTCTCAGACCTCTCTCATCAACCTGTTAGATCAAGAGGTCACTATGCTTCTTGCCCAAGGGGCAATAGAAGAAGTACCCATCCACCAACAGGGTACAGGGTTTTACTCCCCCTATTTCCTTATCCCAAAGAAAACAGGGGGATACAGACCTATCTTGGACCTCAGAGAATTAAACAAATTCCTGTTCAAAGAGAAATTCAAGATGATTTCTCTAGGAACTCTGCTGCCATACCTTCAGGGTCAGGATTGGCTTTGTTCTCTAGATCTCAAGGATGCGTACACCCATGTTCTCATCCATCCAACTCACAGAAAGTTTCTTCGGTTCCTTTTTCAAGGAAAGCACTACCAATACAGGGTGCTTCCCTTTGGCCTGTCCTCAGCACCAAGGGCGTTCACGAAATGCATGGCTGTGGTAGCAGCATTTCTCCGCACTCTAGGGATATTCGTCTTCCCTTACTTAGACGACGGGCTCATTCGAGCCCCATCAGAGTCAGAGGCCAGGACTTCTCTATCTTGCACAATGCGTATCCTTCAGTATTTGGGTCTGGTCATAAACATCCCAAAATCCAGTCTAACTCCCACTCAGTCTCTAAAGTTCATAGGAGCTTTGATGGATACCAGAAAAGCAAGGGCCTATCTTCCCCAGGCCCGTTGCCTTCGCATGGTGCAGTTAGCTTCTCAAGCAGTGCTGAAGCCTCATCTCACTGCCCGAGAAATGCTACAACTACTAGGCCACATGGCATCTACCGTGCATGTGGTTCCTTATGCTCGCCTCCATATGAGAGCAGCCCAGTGGACTTTATCCACTCAGTGGACCCAGGCATCAGGGTGCCTGTCAGACAAAATAGCAAACACAAGTCGCCTTATTTTGTCCCTCCAATGGTGGCGGTTCACTCAGAACCTGTTGCTGGGGTCCCCATTTCAACAACCCTTACCCCAGACAACCCTCACAACAGATGCTTCACCAATGGGTTGGGGAGCTCATCTGCAAAACCTCTCCACACAAGGCACCTGGACTCCGCAGGAGACTCATCTAGATATCAATCTCTTGGAGCTCAGAGCAATCTTCCTTGCTCTTCGAGTGTTCCACACCCTGCTCAGCTACAAGACAGTCTTCATTCATACGGACAATCAAGTAGCCATGTTCTACATGAACAAGCAGGGTGGAACAGGCTCTCTGTCGCTTTGCAACGAAGCTTTGTGACTATGGGCCCTCGCCAGAGAGCATCAGATTCATCTCTTGGCAGTGTATCTTCCAGGCATACAAAACTCTTGGGCAGACAGACTCAGTCGAGTTCTGCTTCCACACAAATGGTCTCTATGTGCAGACCAGGTGGCCAAGATTTTTCAATTTTGGGGAACCCCGGACATAGACCTCTTTGCAAGTCCGTTGAATGCCAAACTTCCAGAATTCTGGCTCAGGGCTCTCAGGCCAAGGATGCTTTCCTCCTTCATTGGGGTCAAGACTTCCTGTATGCCTTTCCACCCATTCCCCTGATTCCCAAAACCCTATTCAAGCTTCAGAGAGACAGAGGCCGTATTCTCATAGCTCCATATTGGCCATGGCAAGTGTGGTACCCTCTGCTTCTACATCTCTCTCAAGCTCCCTCCCTGGAGTTAGGGTCTGCTCCAGATCTCCTGTCCCAGGAGAACGGAATGTTATGGCATCCCAATCCCCAGTCTCTGCATCTCAGGGCTTGGTTGCTGAAGGCCTAGATCTTCATGACCTTAACCTCCCTCAGCAAGTAAAGGATATCCTTTATGCTTCCAGGAAACCTTCCACAAGACCCTCATATGCTTTCAAGTGGAAAAGGTTTACCATATGGTGCTCGCAGAAGGGTCTCAACCCCCTTGCGATACCTTTGGAATCATTACTGGAGTATCTCCTTCATTTATCCAATGCAGGACTTAAGACTAACTCAGTAAGAGTCCATTTGAGTGCTATTGCAGCTTCTTTCAAGCCTCTAAATGGACAGCCTATTTCCTCCCATCCTCTTGCAACAAGATTTATGAGAGGCCTTCTTCTAACTAAGCCTCCCATTAGGCCACCACCTGTGGCATGGGAATTAAACCTGGTTCTTGGTCAGCTTATGAAGCCACCTTTCGAACCCTTAGCTACTACCTCATTGAAATTTCTTTCTTGGAAAGTTATCTTTCTCATTGCAATCACATCAGCACATCGCATCAGTGAGTTGCAGGCGCTAGTAGTTGATCCACCTTATACAAGGTTCCATCATGACAAGGTAGTCCTTAGGACTCATCCACACTTTATGCCAAAGGTGGTCTCGCCTTTTCATCTAAACCAGGCGGTCTACCTGCCTGTGTTTTTTCCAAGGCCTCATGCATCTAATGCAGAAAGAAATCTTCATACTTTGGATTGTAAAAGAGCTTTAGCTTTTTACTTACGAAGAACACAGCAACATAGAAAGTCCTCTCAACTCTTTGTTGCTTTTGATCCTTCTCATTTGGGACTTCCAGTCTCCAAGAGAACACTGTCTAACTGGATTGCTCAGTGTATTTCCTTTGCCTATCAGAGTAAGAGCCTTTCTCTGGAGGGCCATGTCACAGCTCACAATGTGAGAGCCATGGCAGCTTCAATGACTCATCTGCACTCTGTGTCTATTGACGACATCTGTCGAGCAGCCACCTGGGCCTCGGTTCATACCTTCACAGCCCATTACTGCTTGGACAAGGACTCCCACAGGGATGCCTTGTTTGGTCAGGCTGTTCTCCAACACCTGTTGCATACCTAATCAACTCCTACCATGCCAGAGATCCATGGGGGGAAGTGAAGCCCTTTCACAGGGGCACACAACTTCTGGGGTCTCTCCCTGGCATCTAAAGCTAGGGAGTCTCCATATGTGAGGACTACATTCCTGCTTGTTCCTGGAGATAGCATAGTTACTCACCTGTAACAGGTGATCTCCGGGAACAGCGGGAATTTAGTCCTCACAACCCACCCACCTCCCCTAGGAGTTGTATCTCTCTATCTATCTCTTTCTCTTTCCCTCTCTCATTTTGTCTTAGCTTTAAACTCAACTGGAGAGAAGCAGTTGGGAAAGGCGGGAAGGCAGCACGCAGGCGCTGTGGGATGCTCCCAAAAGCTTCCTAATTGGACGCTGGGGAGCGTTCCCGCGCAGGCTCTGTCGGTACCGATGATACCCATATGTGAGGACTAAATTCCTGCTGTTCCCGGAGATCACCTGTTACAGGTGAGTAACTATGCTAATTCAGCAGCACTAACTGCTTAGTTCCACTGAATATCCTGCTGAGCACAGTTTAGCTGGTTTGCAGGTGTGCGAACCAGCTAAACTGCTCTGAATATGCTCCCCCAGGTGCTTAATCAAGTCACATGAGCCGTATTATTCCTAGTCTAGCATATCAATCTCCAGCATAATTAATGTGTACTGTAATCAACTATGGGAAGTTGCCCAGTTATTTCCTGTACTTCCTGTGTCACCTGTAGCCAGGGGAAAATGAGATTTGAGTTGGCTCTTTCTGTTTGGTATGAATAATTTATGTGGAATGTAGAAATTCTGTGATGCACTGAGGGGGGATGATGAGAAATGATTTTAGTTGTTTTTGTTAACCCTAGAGATGGATAGACATGTGTATGTATTTTAATTTATAATTTTAATATTGTACACAGTTATGGGCCTTTAAGAGACACAGTATTGAAATGTGATGAATGCATCAGTGTTGCTTTTTTTGCATAATTAAGAATCCAAGCAATGATAGGCTTCGGCCTATTTTCATTCTTTCTCCATGCCCCAATGCAATTTACACGTTCCAGGTAGATGGGTAGGTGCTCTTTATCTAATCCTATGGCCATGATTCCACCAAAGTCCACATTTCTTATTCTCTTGTACTCTCTGGAATGCTGATAATTCTGATATTATTTCAGCGGCCCCTGTTCTTGTGATCTATTTGCTCGTTAGTTGCTGCCAAGTGCGAATCCTCACCTCCACCTCTTCCATATTATCGTCTTGCCGCGCTATCTGTCCTCTGCTTGTTGCATCCTTTTTTTTAGCTCCTGTATGGATGCTTGTATTTTTGAAAGTTTATCTTCCATAACCATGGTCAGATTTTTGGTCGGTTCTCTTATTGCCTCCTTTTGCAGTATGATGATGGGCGTCAGCATCTCTGCTGCTATTTTGTGTGCCAGCTCTTTATTTTTCTTGCAGCCACACTTCATCGATTTGCAGAAACTGACTGCTTCTCCTGGATTCAGACTGCTAGCGAGATTGTATAATCACAGGATTGTTTTTAAGCACACACAAAAAAATTTAGTTGCTCCAAAGACTGATTTTTCCGGGGGTCGGCATGGAGTTCAGGCTCTGGGTGTCTGCTTACTCCTCGATCATTACGTGACTCCAAGATAGCTAATATTCTATACCATTTCTATTCAACAGTACCCAGAAACATTTTCCTTCTCCCCAATTGCTCCCAACACACAAATTTGAGGTCTGTTGATTGGTGGACTGTCACTGCCTCTCATAGAATCCCTGATCTCTCATATTTGTGCCTCACAGTGTATATCATAGTTCTAATATGAACCCAAGAAGACTGCTTACTGTGTGCAAAATAAAAATGTTGCATTTTCATGTTTTTTGTCAAATGAGTTAGGTAAATCAAACAGAACAGAATGTTGTGCTGCATTATACCAGATACTCTGACAGAAAATAAGATTGTCTGGAGGCAAAACTAACACTGTTTATATATTATGGTTAGTTGAATCCAGACCCTGCTGACTGCAGACTGAGATAATTAATCTTCACATGAATTATGTGGCTCAAGGGGCTTTAGACTCAAGTGATCAGCAGTTAGCAACATGAGAGATGAAGGAGATCCATGAAAGGCAGTGACAATCTGCCACTAGTGGTGCCGGGTGACAATTTGCATGTTGTAGAATTTATCGCTCATCTGCTCCAAAAGACTGAAATCTCAGGTACTAAGCTGGCTCTTCAGTGCTGTCATAAAAAATTAGATTATTTAGTTTAATGGCAATCTTCGTGCCTCATATACTGCAAAATTGGTCTGACAGTCAAATTAGACAGATCCATGTTCTCAAGTAACAAAATCCTCCATAAAGCTTATTTGCAAGCTGCTTAGTATTTTGCCAGACAGTGTGCCCGGGTCATGTGCTGGCAAAGACATTTACTGCACCATGTTGTGGGTTGTATGAGAAGGTACTAGTGCCGCTCCAAATCATAGTGCAGCCTTTTGCATGGCTGGCCTAATAATTGACAAGTTCATGCACCTGGTTCCTTTTGAGAACCTAAAAACATAAGAAATGTCATACTAGGTCAGACCAAGGTCCATCAAGCCCAGTATCCTGTTTCTAACAGTGGCCAATCCATGTCACAAGTATCTGGTAGGTTTCCAAAAAGATACATAGGTTCCACAATGCTTGTCCCGGGGCAAGCAGTGGATTTCCTGGGTCCTCTTTAATAATGGTTTATGGACCTTTCCTCCAGCTTTTACTACATCCTCTGGTAATAAATTCCAGAGTTTGATTACACATTGAGTGAAAAAATATTTTCTCCTATTAGTCTTAAATGGGTTATGTTGTGGTTTCATTGTGTGTCCCCTAGTCTTTCTACTTTTTGATGGCATAAACAACTATCTACATTTACCCGTTCCACTCCATTCATTAATTTGTAGACTTCTATCATATCTCCCCTCAGCTGTCTCTTTTTCAAGTTGAAAAGCCCTAGTCTTTTAAGCCTTTCCTCATAGGGATATCCTTCTCATCCCCTTTACCATTTTGGTGTCTGTTCTCTGTACCTTTTCTAATGCTGTTATATCCTTTTTAAGATATGGTGACCAGAATTGCACACAATATTTGAGATGTGGTCGCACCATGGAACGATACAGAGGCATTATAATATCCTTTGTTTTATTCTCCATTCCTTTCCTTACGATTCCTAGCATATTTCAGTTCCTTCAACACCCTCAGATGTATACCATCCAGTTCAGGTGATTTGCTACCCTTCAGTTTATCAAATAGTTGTAATACATCATCACGGTTTATCAATATTTCTTTCACTTCTTCCGATGCATCACCTTTAAAGACCATTTCAAGCATGGGTAACATCCCTACATCTTCAGTAAAGACTGAAGCAAAGAATTCATTCAGTCTCTCCACAGTGGCCTAGGCCCATCTTAGTGCCCCTTTTACCCCTCTATCATCTATTGGTCCAACTGACTCTTCACGGGTTTTTTGCTATGAATGTACTTGAAAACGTTTTTACCATGCGTTTTTTCTTCCATGGTCAAGCTTTCTTTCATATTCTCTCTTTGTCTGCCTTACCAGTGTTTATGTTCATGTTTATTAAAAGCTTGTTATACCGCCCAACACCGTAGGCACCTGAGCGGTTTACAATAAAACTCTAAAACAATTTAAAAATGAGGCTGTGGGAAAGGAAAAGGAACGCCATTAAATAATAGGAAAGAAAAGAAAAGGAAAAGAAAGCAGTATAAAGCAGCAATTCCGATACAACATCATGGGGCGGGGAGGGAGGGGGAAAACAAGGACGGAAGGTCAAATGCTAGGTTAAAAAGGTGGGTTTTGAGCTGAGTTTTGAAGGAGCCTTGCATTTAACTTGCCAGTGCCTTGCATTTAACTTGCCAGTGCTTATGTTTCCAGTTTTCGTCATTTGGCACCTTTTTTCCATTTTCTGAAAGATGCTTTTTTTGGCTACAATAGCCTCTCTGACCTCACTTTTAAACCACGCTGGCAGTTTTTTGGCCTTCCTTCCACTTTTCTTAAAGCGTGGTATACAGCTGGTCTGGGATTTCAAGATCATATTTTTAAACACTCATGCTTGATGTAAATCTTTAACCTTTGAAGCTGCTCCTTTTAGTTTTTATCATATTATCCTCATTTCATCAAAGTTTCCCTTTTGAAAGTGAAAAGGTAGTACTGTGGATTTCCTTGCCGTTCTTCCTCCATTTATTAAATCAAACGCGATTATGCTATGATCACTATTGCCAAGTGGCCCCAACACTCTTATCTCTTGTATCATATCCTGTGTTCCACTGAGGACTAGGTCCAAAATAGCTTCCCCTCTTGTCAGTTCCAAGAAGCAGTCATTTATTTCATCTAGAAATTGTATCACCCTAGCATGTCCTGCCCTGACACTAACCCAGTTGATACCAGCATAATTGAAATCGCCCATTATTATTACTGTGTTGTAACTTTTGTTAGCTTCCTTGATTTCTTTTAGCATTTCATCATTCATTTGTTCATTCTGACCAGGCGGTCGATATTACACCCCCACCACAATCAAAGAACATAGTCTCAAAATGGGCCTGCACCTTAATGTAAAGAAGACAAAGATCATGACAACTGGTATAATCAACAGGTTCATCGTTGAAGGAGAAGAAATTGAAATTGTGAACAACTTTAACCTACTTGGATCAACTATCAATAAAGAAGCAACAAGCAGTCAAGAAATCAGACGACGCATTGCTCTTGGCAGAATGGCTATGAAAGACCTAGATAAGATTCTCAAGAGCAGAGATGTGTCTCTCCATACAAAGATTCGACTTGTTCAAGCCATGGTATTTTCAATAACATCATATGGATGTGAAAGCTGGACAGTGAAAAAGACAGACAGGAAGAAAATTGATGCCTTTGAATTATGGTGCTGGCGGCGAATACTGTGTATACCATGGACTGCCCGAAGAACAAACAAGTCGGTACTAGAGGAGATCAAACCTAAGCTTTCTTTAGAAGCTCAGATGACAAGACTTCGACTTTCATACTTCGGACACATCATGCGAAGAGAGAGATCATTAGAGAAAGACATCATGCTTGGCAAGATAGAAGGTCAACGCAAAAGAGGAAGGCCAGCAATGAGATGGATCGCTACAATAACAGCAGCTACGGGTACCAGTCTGTCGTCAATGAGCCGCCTGACTGAAGACCGAACACAATTTAGGATAGCTATCCAGAGGGTCGCCATGAGTCGACTCCGACTCGACGGCACTTAACAACAACACACCACCATCGCCTTCCCCTTTTTACATGGAATTTCTATCCATAGAGATTCTACAGTGTAATTTGTTTCCTGCAAAGCTTTAATCTGGTGTGACTCAATGCCCTCTCTTACATAAAGCGCAAACCCTCCACCAATTTGATCTAGTCTATCATTGCAATATAGTTTGTACCCAGGTATCACAGTGTCCAATTGGTTGTTGTCCTCCTTCCACCAGGTCTCTGAAATATCAATCATATCTAACCTCTCATTTAGTGCTATATATTCTAATTCTCCCATCTTATTTCTTAGATGTCTAGAATTTGCACACAGACATTTTAGAGGTTGCATTTTATTCATATTAATCTGGTTATCAGTTGACTGGGGTAATTTGGAATCTTTCAGCTCTTTCTGCTCTGTACTTAAGGGCATCTGGGTTACCTTTACTGGAACATCTATGTTGGAATGCTCTAACTTCCCTCTTTTGCTAGTATCCTTCAAGGATACATTGTTCCGAATCATGCACTCTTGGGGGACAGCCAGCTTTCCTCATTATCTAGTTTAAAAGCTGCTCTATTTCCTTTTAAAAGGTTAATGCAAGCAGCCCAGTTAAGGTGGAGCCCATCTCTTCGGAAAAGCCCCTCTTTTCCCCAGAATATTGCCCAGTTCCTAACAAATCCAAAACCTTCTTCCTTGCACCATCGTCTCATCCACGCATTCAGACTCCTGCCTTTTGGGTCCTGCGTATGGAATGGAAGCATTTCAGAGAATGCTATCCTGGAAGTTCTGGATTTCAACTTCCTACCTTAAAGCCTAAATTTGGCCTCCAGAACTTCCCTCCCACACTTTCATATGTCATTGGTACCAACATGTACCAAGACAACAGACTCCTTCCCAGCACTATCTAAGACCTTGTCTAGGTGGTGTGCGAGATCCGCTACTTTTTAAGTTATTTGCATGCATGTTACTATTGGGGAACCGGCTAATGTGCATGCAGAGAGTTACTGTTAGTTGCATATGTTCATTAACTAAGACCCATGTTAACATGTGTTCAATTTGGACATTATATAAGGTTCTGCTGCCAGCCTGCAGATGGCTCAATTTCTTGAAGAACCTCTGACCTTCAGCCAGCAGGCATCAGTGGGTTCCATTTGGCTATTTGGTTGCCTTAGTCTGCTGTATACCTGTTATTTTCCTTTCAGAGGTCATCCTGTTTTTGTCTAGGATCTGTATATTAACCCAGTTCTCCCTAGAGTCTTTCCCAGAGCCTTGGTGTTGCTTTGTGCTTGGCTCCCTGCTTCTCTTTGAACCTTGATTTTCCTTGTTTGGTTGCACCTAGATCCTGCTCCTGTTCCGGTTGTACCTTGTTTTTTCTCCTGCCTTCCTTTAATTGGGTGAGTGCCCTGTGCTTGTGGTTCCAGTCTCCTTAAAGTTCTTCTGGTTCATGGCTCTCACCTTGGGTCCTGCGTTTGGGTAACAAAGACTTGGTGACCACCAGCACCAGAGGGTTCAACCCAAAGGGAAGGTGGCTATTAAAAGCAGAAGAACCCATCTTAGCTACCTCTGGACCCAAGTTGCTCCATCCTGATGAGAACTGTCAGTGGACCTTGCTCGCTCACTGTTCTCAGTTCTTTCCTACTGATGAGAACCATTACACATTAACCCTAATGCCCATTAGTAAGTAGGCCCTACTGACTTGATCAGTTTTATACAGTCAGTGGAAGAACATGGTTCCCAAAGGGAGAAGGATGGGGCGGTTTTAATGAATGATACCCAAACGTTTCTGTTGGTTTGAAAAGAATAATAAAATAAAACCTAGTGTGATAATATATCAGACCATTAGATGGCATTGTCAGAAGATTTCAAGGATGGATTTTACAGTATAGCTACAGGATGCCACTGTCTGACAGCAACAGCTATTGCTTTATTTATATTCTCTTATATACTGTGCTATTCTGCATCAGTGTGGTTTACATTGAACAAACTGAAATTACATTGAACAGGGCATTATAACTTGGAGATAACTATTTTACAGGGAACATGGGCTATGGAGGGTTAAGTGGCTTGCCCAAGACCACAAGGAGCACCTGTGGGTCTAGAAACCCCAGTCCTTCCGGCCCAAGGTTGCTGTCCTCTAGTGGGATTTGAGCCCCTGGCCTTCCGGCCTGAAGTACCTTGCCCCAACCACTAGGCCACTCCTCCACTCCGCTCTGCTTCTTCAGTACTAGTTGGCAGTACACATAGCAGCCAGTAGTGTCACCATATGTAGCAACAATTAAGAAAGCTATATAGTGCAATCGCTGGGCTCCTCAGTAGAATTTACAACAAAGAAAATGAAAGACATCTCTGAATTAGTAAGAGCCAGGGACAGGGGTGTAGCAGTAGGGTGCAGAGGTACTTTCCTCATGGAATTATTTCCAAATGCTCTGTATGTGTGTAAGTATCTGCCTCTGTGACCAGGTGAATAGAGAGACAGTTTACTGTATGTTTCTGTGAATCAAGGTTTCTATGCTACAGAAGTGGAACCGTTTCTCTCGTAGAAATGCATTAGGCCATTTGGGTGGGAAAGGGAAATGGATCCAGCTCACACCTTTTCTCAGAAGCTTAAGGTGAGTTACATTCAGGCACAATAGGCGTTTTCCTGTTCCTGGAGGGCTTGCAATCTAAGGGGTTGATGCAGAAAACCTTAGTGCTGCATTTTTCTGGCGCTTTTCCTGTGCTAGGTTTGCTCTCTGATGCAGAAAGGAAGCTAGTGCTGGAAAACCCCCCCAAAAAACCAAAAAACCAAACTGTGCTAAACTGAAGCGCACTGGGCATGAAAATTGCTTGCAAATCACTGCATACTTAATTGCACCCAATGTAAAAAAACTGTGCTAAAACTTAGCACAGTTTTTTACATTGTTTTTAATGTTGAATCTTCACACCATCTTCGGGCAGGTATAAAGATCCAGCCAGGAGCAAAGACATCATCTGAGGTGAAGTTTGACATTTCTTTTCAGATGATCCAAGCATCAGGGAAAACTCCTGATGCCATCAGCACACTGTGGGGAGCCAGTGCCGACAGAGAAAAAACCTGGTGGCTCAGTGGCCCTGATTTCCCCTCCATCTAATAACCCTGGTGACCCAGTGGCTCTGATCCAAGCAAAATCCTGGTGACCTATTCCTCCCCCAGTACCTTAAATGGTGGGGTGGGAGCATTGTCCACATTCTTCTGCCGCATGTCACCATCTTGTATAATGGTAATCTTTTACTACATCCTCCAGTAACAAATTCCAGAGTTTGCATGTCCCCTAGTCTTTCTATATTATGATGATGTCAACAATCGATCTAGGTTTACCCGTTCCACTCCATTCATTAATTTATAGACCTCTATCATATCTATCATATTATTCAGAGGGAAACCAGCAAGGAGGAAGGCAGAGCTTGATAGCTCCTGTAGACATTTGTTGGGCAGCAACATGGGCATCACTTTCCACTTTTGTAAAGTATTACTGCTTGGATGTCCATTGCGGGCAGACATGGCCTTTGGCTCAGAAGTCTTGCAGACTGCTGTGTCTTCGTGTGGCCCAATGGAGGCATAGTTTTGCTATGTTCCATTTGTCTGTACTGGTCTAGCAGGACGATATGAAAGCTGACATGTTACTTACCAGATAATGTTCTTTCCTTGAGTCCTGCTAAATTAGTCCAGGGCCCACCCATGGAACTGTGTGTGCTCTATTCTTCTGTGGTGGTACTTTTGGGTCCACTATGATATATATGCTTGACTCTGCAGGTCCATATTCTACTGACAGTCTTCTGATTATGCCGTCCTGTACATAGTTCTCTTCTGTTTGACCTCTCATTGTTGCCCACAGAGTGAGGCTTGCTATGTTCTCCCATGTGCTTTGGGATGGATACTGAAGAGCCCTCTGGTGGCTGAGGTGAACAGAGGCATGGGAGTGATGTCATTGAACCTGGGCTTTTCATTGATTCTTTTTCTCCACCAGTCTGCTGGTAGGAAAACACAACCCACTTGTCTGGACTAATCTTGCAGGACTCAATGAAAGGACATTATCTGATAAGTAACGTCACCTTCAGCAACCAATCAATACATCTAAATTAGAAATATAGGGGTCTCAAACCCAGAAAGACAGTGCCAAAGTAATAAAATCCAAGGGAAAGGAGAATCAGAACAGAAAAAGGGTATAAACCCCTTGAACCCTCCCATCCATCGTTTAGCACGCACATACTGCAATGAACTATTTGTCCGAGCCTGGCCCAACTCCACGAATGAAGCTGAGGCTGCTGACTTCAGATCCAGCAAGTTTCATGCATGATCTAGCTACTTGTAACAAACATTAGCTGACTGGCCAAAAAATGGCAGAAAAGGCAGATTAAATCCTCCAGGCTCTTCTAAGCCATGCCTCCTGTGTTGATATTATCCAGGAATGATATCACTGTTGCAAGATCATCATATGTATGTGTAGAATTCTTCCAGGTTATGGTCAAAGGGCCAAAAACTGCTTCCTGTGTGCCACTGTGGTTTTTGCCAAGTCTGCCACTATCAATACAGTATATTATGCCTATTATGCAACATGGAATTCTTGGTTTGGGCCATCTGTAATATTGCCAACACTTGTTGATAGCTAAGTAGCTTTAAGCTAATCGGTCAAAGACCTTTGAATTCTTTCAGTATGTGTGAGGGAGCCCTGTGTGCCTACTCTATTTCCAGCAGAAGATAAAAAGTAAGGCCAAGAAAGCGTAGTTACTCACCTGTAGCAGGTGTTCTCAATGAACAGCAGAAATAAGTCTTCATGTATAGGTGACATCACTGATGGATCCCCGCATGGAATGCTCCCCAGTTTTCAAAAGAAACCTTTGAAAGGTACACCGTGAAGCGCACCTGCCTTCCCGCCTCCTGCGGAGCCATCTTCTCCAGTCAGATAACATAGCAGGAGCCAAAAAGGCAAATCCCTAGGAAGGTGGGAGGGTTGTGAGGACTTATTCTTGCTGTTCACAGAGAACATCTGCTACAGGTGAATAACTACGCTTTCTCCGTGAACAAGCAGGAAATAAGTCCCCATCTATGGGACTCCCAAGCTAAAGGCTACTGAAACCCGAGGAAATCAACAGCCCAATAGGACACTGGAACTGGAGAAGCCAGAAAAAACAGAAAGGTAGTTTCACTGAGAGACTCATCTGATTCAGTATCCTCAACAGATATCGACCTGAGGGGTTTTAGCAGGTAGCCTAGACAGACAGAAAGGCAAGTGGGCAGGAATGGACTCTTAAGACCTAAAGAGATGCCAAAGCATGGCCTGGCCAAAATTGCTGTCCCGTCAGGAATCCCCAGCCAGACAGTAATGGGCTGTGAAGATATGGACCGAAGACCATGTAGCAGCCCTGAAGATTTCTTCTGTGGAGACAGAGTGGAGGTTGCCACTGACGCAGCCATTGCACGGACATTGTGAGTTGTGACATGACCCTCAAGGCTCGACCCAGCATGTGAATAAGCATGAGTGATGGACTGGCGGAGCGCCCTTATATGTTCCAGTTAGAAGGCTAGGGCCCGCTTGCAATCCAAGGCATGCAGCACTGCCTCGCCCCAATTGGCATGAGACTGGGGAAAGAAAGTTGGTAAGACTGTCGACTGGTTGAGGTGAACACAGAAACCACCTTCTTTATCTTTATCTTTATTCATGAGCTTGATATACTGCACCTTACAGAGTATCTGGGTGGTTACAAAACAATACAGCTGCATAGAAAGTAGAAAAGGAACTCCATTAAGTGACAGGACAGGAAAGACCAAGCACACAGAGAAGGAAATGAGCTGTGGAAATGGGGGCTGTATAAAAGCCTTGACTGACCTGAGCAAGGCAAACTGGCTCGATGGCTAGATTAGCTAGCATGGCAGTGACCTTGGTCTGCAGTAGCTGTCGGTGCATGGGGTCCATGGGGTATTCCCTAGGGGTATAAGGGGGTGGCAGCTAGGTGAAGTGCATCTGATAGCCGCTTTGAATGATCTGCAGCACCCTGGAGTTCGAGGTGATGAGGGCCACCAGTGAGCAAAGTGGACAAGTCGCCCTCCTAACTGCAGGGGTGCCTTGATGGATAACAGTCGGTTGGCTGTGCTCCTGAGGACCCTGTCAAAACCCTACACCCAGTTTGAACTGAGCGGCAGGCTGCATCTTTGGGATCGTTTCCCTCTACTGTTGACAGGGAGTCTGCGCCTTAGGCTGTGCTTGCGGCTGGGCTGGATAATACTGGCGCAGGTGCAGGTAGAAGGCATTCTTGGCCTGGTGCTTCTTCTGTGCAGGCTCTGCAGTCTTCCTAGAGAGTCTCGAGAGGGTCACATACTTTATCAGTTTCCTGAAGAGGTTCTTACCTTGGCAAGGAACATTGACAATCTTGTCCTGGACCCACTGCTCCAGGTCTGAGGACTGCAGCCATGCCATCCAGTGGGACTCTGCCCATGGACTCAAAGGTATGAAAGGCACCTCGCACCATACATTTTGAGCAATCTTTGCCGCGAGCCACCAGGCCTCGAAATGTCTTGCCACGGTCCTCGGAAATAAGGACAGAAAAGTCCTCCAGGTCCTTGAGGAACATGTTCATATAGGTCTGGTTGGCCAGTATCCTGGCGACCAGCATAGAACTCTGATAGGGCCTGGTGGTACAGAAGAGCTATAAAAGATCTCCAACAGTTCCGCAAGGAACTAAAGACACACCTGTTTATTGATTACTATGATAACTCCCCTGAGATACCTCAAATACAACCAACTTAACTACATCCAACACAAATAGGCCCCTTCCAATTTTAACGCATAGAGAATGGAACAGCCAATATACTACTAACTGCTTCATTGTATATAGTTGTTAACAATTAAAATGTACATATGTTTTTTTCAAAGTTTCAATGTAAAGTTTCTTGTTATGTTCATTGTAAACTGCCCAGGATCACTGGAAGGGGCGGTATATAAAAACTTGTAAATAAAATAAATAAATAAATAAGAGTGAGTCTTGGCATTCTTAGCATGCTTCAAGACCGAGTCAACCTCATTGGGATTGTGGAGTAACTGAGGCTTCTCAAACCTGGGGTCTTCTGGATCCAGTACAGGGAATCAAGTCTGTGGCTAATGACAGGAACTGTAAGCCTTATTTATTTATTTATTTATTACAATTTCTTATATACCGCACTATTCGGTATCAGCGCGGTTTACATCATAACATAACGACCATAACAACAAGCTGTCTGGTTTTACATCGAACAGGAATGCAAACTTGGATAACAGGGGTTAACTATATACAATGAGATATTTACACGGAACAAGGTTAGGTGAAAATCACATAACGAATGTAAGGGTCTTTCTAGAGTGGGTCATTTCTTCAGAAGGGTATCTAGGTTCGATTGCTGGTTGGGCAGTATTGGAGGAAAAGGTGGGATTTGAGTGCCTTCCTGAACTGATATAGGTCGGCAATGGCCCTAATGTCAGGGGGTAGAGCATTCCAGCATTTGGGGATATAGAAAATGAACGCCCTGTTTGTGGTTGTCATGTTGCACTTTGTCAATGCCTTTGGGGTTGTTAAAAGGTTTACGGCTGTTGCTCTTCTGGATCTGTTGGGAGGAACCAAGTGAATAAGATCTGTGAGTGAGGAGGATGAAATACCTTTGATTGCCTTGAATGATAGGAGTAGGGTTTTAAAGATGATCCTCCCATGGATAGGTAGCCAGTGAAGCTGTTTGACTGAAGAATAAGGTGGCATACAAATCTGTCTAAATAAGCGGTGCCTCCCACAGCCACAGGAGCAACCTTTTTAGGACATGGTGTATGAGAACCATCACTACCTCCCTGGGGGCTGAGGGGTACTGGAGGAGTTCAAGTTCTTCTGCCCACAGTTCCTCCTCTAATTCCAGTTAAAAGGGGATGGCTTTGGCCATGTCTCTCACAAAGTCCTGGAAGGATATTTCCTTGGGTGGAGGTGACAGACTGGACGGGGGGGGGGGGGGGGGCCCGGCGACTGTAGGTCTGATGCTATTGATTCCTCCTCTGTTGCCCATTCGAACTCGGACTCCAAAAGAAGTCAAAATAATGTTGCCTCTTCCTCCTTCCGGTTCTGTGGCTTGGGAGAGAGTCGACCCCGATGGCGATGTCCTTGGACCTCAGACTCCAATATGCTGTAAAGGGAGATCGACTCCAGTTCCCAGAGCAATTCCGATCTCCCACTCAATGCTTCCCCCTCGACAGGCAGAGCATGGCCTCCAGGATAGGCTGGAAGGAGTGCGGTGATGATGCTCTCCGCACCTCCAAGCCTGCATTCTGCAAGGCTTCCACCACCTCCAAGTGAACTCAAAGGCATTCCTCCAGAGCCACCATCTGTGAGGGAGCTGATGCTGCAGCTGTGGACACCAGCGTAGACACTTTGGGAAGGGCGCCATGACAATAGCTGCATCAAGAGATATCCAGCTACCCTCCTGGGCAACAGGAGTCAACTCCGCTATCCAGGTCAAGTCCTTCCACTGGGGAAGTTTGGCTGACCTTCCCAGCCATCGCTCTCCACATCGTGTCGAGAAGGGATGCAATGACACTGCACCAGGATCTTTTCGCAGGGCCTGCCCTTAAACATCAATGGGGTCTCGTCAGAGAGTCTCCTTTCACTGCTGGGGCCCCTCTGCTCTGACTGGTCATGCAGCTCCTTCCCTTGGACACCTCAGAATGTTTGGCAGGCATTGGTGTGAGGTTTGGGGCTGAGGATGCTGAATCTGATGAGCCAAAGAGGGACTCCTTCTGTTTTACCAGACCTTTCAGTCTTCAGCACATCATCTGCAGGCAAAGCTCGCAGGACACCAGCTGGTGATTGGCTCCAAGGCATTGCAAGCACCAATTATGATATAGTTGGTGGCAGAAATGGTCTTGCCACACTTGGTGCATTTCTTATAGACATGTGAAAAAATACAGCCTCAGCAAATTTAAACTGGAAAGCCGCTGTGGGCGGGAAAACAATCCCAAAGGGGAAAAACACGCTAAAAGCGCAAAAAAAAAAAAAGACAGAAAAAAGTCTAAATCGGTGGAAACCAATTAACCAACAACAGGTGGAAGAAACTACAGGATAAAACTGGATCAAGAGGGCCAGAAGCAAAACCTTTTTTCCGAACTGTAGGAACATGTCCTAGGGCCTTTTCCTGAATTATCTACTGTCAGTGGGCTTTCTAACATACATTTTCTTACACAGATACACTAAAATATACATTACCGATGTAGAAGTACAGGAAGTATAGGAAGTTCAGAGTGGCTAAGAATCTTTTACCTTCCTTTTGCAAGAGTAGACTATTCTTGATTTCTTATCTTCAGAACAAGGAAGAATAGCTAAAATGTTCCAATGCTGCCAAATAATTTTAACTATCTTAGACACCAGTGGAGAGTATTTAAGAATACTTGTGGTAAGTATGTAGAGACTACTTGGATTTCGCAGCTAGGAGCAGCAGCACCATCCAGTGTCCCTTCCAGAAATTGTCAGAATTATACATGTTGGGAACTGGTACATTCCAGAATCCTGGGAAATTCCATCTTGCCATTCAATAACCGGGTAAGGCGGACACGTCGCCTCTCGCTCCTCCCCAGTCCCCCCCCCTTTTCTTTTTTTTTTTAAACTTTTATTTTCATTTTGCAACACACAAAAGAAACAACACACCAAAAGAGACAAAACAAGTATACAATAAGGAAAAGTAAACCCATTACCCCCCACCCCGGTGCTTCTTCTCTACCCGATTATATCAGCATGTGAGCGCTTCCAATTAACAGTGATTATACATCAAACGATCAAAAGAGTATCAACAATACAGCATGATCATGGGACAGAGATATATACAAAGTTAGACAGTCAGATGAGAGCATTTAGCAAAATGTACATAGTCATTGAGCATCTTCCATTGAGACCAATGAGAAGGAGTCTGAACGGAGGAAGCGAACAGACGAGGTATTTGTTCATATTTACTGTAAAGACAGGCATGATTCCACCATTCATTGGGGCTCAAATGGAAGCTAATTTTCCAGTATTACTTAATTAGGGAAATAGCAATGCCAAGCATAAAGTTCGAAAGGAGATAAGCCATTTTTGGGAGAGAGGGGATCCCCGCAACTGGGCGAAGTCCCACTATCTTCCAAGAAAGGGGCTCCTGAGAGTGCGAGATAGACTAAATACGACCCCAGACCCGACGCCAGTAATACTGTAGTGCGGGATATTCGTGCATAACATGAGGCAATGAACCAATGGCCGCAGGACGTGTCCAGCAACCATTGCCCTGAGTAGTGTTCCATTTGTCTAATCTGTGATAAGTGTAAAAACACCGGTGGGCTAGAAAAAAGAGGGTCTGAATGAGTGAGGCGGATCGGGAAACCCGTGTCCCTCTACTCCAGATAAGGCTCCATTGCTCCGAGGTCAAAGTCACATGCAATTCTCTCTCCCATACTTTCTGCGCTATAGGGGTATCTCTAGTTATAGCATTACAGAAGGTTTAGTAAAATTGGACGCTACACCCGGTGAACTAACGAGAGATCGGAAAGTTTCCAATCAACCTTATGTAAAGAATGCCGATGGCGAGAGTACTCTAGTGCACCGAAGGCGATGCTGAAGTTGCACTGACCAGAGTCGGGAGTCTAAAGATTGCATAAGAGCATTAAAGGCACCTAAAGTGTCTAAAAGCATTGGTGGATGGTGGGAGTCTGATGGGAGAGTCATACCAGGGAGAAAGGTAAGAGGAATCGGTTTGCAAAGGCCCGCTTCTATATCTAGCCACACAGGTCTACTCGGTGCTGGATCTTCCAACCAACGAGCACCTTGTTTGAGAAGAAAAGATTGAGGGAACACTTGAGTAAAATCGCCACCAAGTATTAATGGAGCATTGGCAGAGGCCGAGGCCAACTGCGCAATACTTGCATAGTAAGCAGGGTTGTCCACATTCGGGGCATAATGCAAATACACGTGAATTCACTATCTCCAACCTCAAGGTGTACACGGGCCCATCTACCCTCCTTGTCAGTGCTAATATCAGGTACAGTAGCGTACAAAGACTTCGTAACCAGAGTGGCTATCCCGTATCATTTGAAAACGGTGGGAGAATAGGCAGCTACCATGTGAGGCTTAGCATTGAGTTTCAGTGTTTCAGCAGAGTTTAAATGCGTTTCCTGAAGAAACACTAAATCAACATGCTCATGGCTAAGATAGCTAAGGATTTTCTTTCCTTTGAGTGGACCATTAATGCCTTTGACGGTGAATGATAAGATTTTACATAAGGCCATTCAAAAAAGTTAAAAATTCTGAGCATGATAGCACACATAATTTCACTATGTCCCTCAAACAGACTGTATCTGGCTGTACACATGACAGTGGAAAAATAAGCTAATATAATACAATGAAGCGCCCCACATTAACAAAGAAAACCGCAGTACGGTAGAGGAGAAGCAAAACCCCAAAATTACTGGCGACCATGTGTCTGCGGGGAGAAACCCCAGAGAAGGCCGAAATTGAAAAAACACATAACCTGTAGGACTGTGCGTGCTCCGAATCCGACCGAGGCACACATCATGAAGGGATAGGAGACCAAAAAACGAAAGTCATATAAAGAAAGAAAGAAAGTCCAGGCTATTTCTGTACTTGGCTATGACCGCCGCATCGGGCCCTTCAAAATGGCGGATAGAGCCGGCAAATAAGAGTCCAAGATTTGGGATTAGCGCATCTGCTCTGCTTCTTTGGAGTCTAAAAATGTTGATAGTAGATCAGGATCTTCGAACGTCCTGGTTTGGTTGTGGAGAGTCACTCGGAGCTTCGCTGGATATAACAGGCCAAAGCGAGCTTGTAGCTGTTGAAGTCGAGGGCGAAAAGCAAGAAGTTTCTTCCGACGGTCAACGGTAGGCTTTGCCAAATCAGGAAAGAAGGAGACCTTACGACCTTCAAATTCCAAATGATGATTCGCTCGGGCAGCATGTAAAATTTGTTCCACTTGTTGATATCGTAGCAAGCTAAAGACAATAGGCCGGGGGGTCGTGCGGTTGAGCGCCATGTGGGCAGGAACACGGTGTGCTCGATCGATTTCCAGTTCTCTGTGAAAAGTGATCTTCAGCAAGGAGGGAAGAGTTTTGAGCAAGAATTCTCTTATATCTCCTGCTTCCACCCCCTCCGGCATTCCGAGGAGCCTCACATTGTTGCGACGGGCTCGATTATTGCTATCTTCTAACTCCTTTTGAAGATTCTGTATCTGGCGCTCAGCCTCGTCCAGTTTGCCCAAGCGCACCTCGTGCGAGTCGAGGACCCCCGCCATGTTGTCCTGCCGTAATGAAAGACTTTCAAGTCGGTCCTGGAGCACTCCAAAGTCTTCTCGCATGGCTCGAAGCGCTTCTCCATTGGACTGCACCAATTCCTTCACGCCGCGTATTTCCTCCAAAATCTCCAGGTGCATCTCGGGGTTTTCACGAAATGGAACCATCTTCTGTGGGGAGGACACCTCTGTTTTGGAGCGTTTTCCGTGAGAAGAAGAAGGAGACCCGAAGTCCAAGCGCGCTGGTTTATGGGCCGCCATTCCCCCCGAGGTGCCCCGGTCAGCTCGGAGCGAAATAGTAAATTTGTATAGGTATTAAGTCAGGATTCTAAGTAGGCCTCTCGGGAGCTTCAACGCAAAGCGTCCTACCCGCTGGACATCAGGCTCCGCCCCCCCCCCCCCCTTTTCATTTTCTCCAAAGACTAATTCAGAACAAACACATGACAACAATTTTGGACTTAAACTGGTCGCAGCTTTAATAACCTTTTAACCAACCAACCAATACAAATCAACACATTATAACTCCCCCCCCCCCCCAAGCAGAGCGAGCCCTCACCCGTCATGTTAGTAGCAAGGTGATGCCGCATTCGCTTCCCCCGGGCACAGGCACGACATTTTTCACGCCCTCCCTCTTCCGGCTTCGCCATGCTATTAGCAAAAGCCTGAGGGATTAACCGGGTCGGGGGTACCCCACCCCCGCCCTCATGCTTGCCCCCGGCTCCGGACCCCGGAAACCACCGGGATCCCGCCACAGCCCCCCCCTCCCGCTGCAACAACCCACTACCCCCCAACCACAAGCATCCCCAAGCCAGGGTGGGCGGGCGGGACGTCAGGCGCCTCCAGCCTCAACCCAGCAACTGCCGGAGCAGCGCTGAGTCCCCGCACTACCCCCCCCCCCCCCGCTGCCGAGGTCCCAGCCCTCTCATTGGCTCCCGAGCGTTTGAAACGCCGAGGGAAGCCAATGAGGACGCCAGACCACGCGGGACACCGTCGAGCCGCGCGCCGCCGCAACACCGGGGGGGGGGGGCGAACGGCCCGCCGCCCCCCCAGTTAGAAGCGGCCACGCGGACGGGGCCCGCGGCCTTACTATTCTAGATGGGAGGAGACTCCTTGGAGAATGGAAAATCTTCTTCCTATAAAAACCTCATCTAAAGGTTTGGCTCCCAAGCTAGAGTCAGACAGACACTATGCAGTGAGAGAAAGCCACTGCAGCCAGTAGAAGAGCTTAACCTGAAGAGGGGCCCCTGAGAAGCCCCACCAACAGTTCTGACTCCACAGGCCATGAGGACTGAGAGAAGCAGTCAAATCACAGAGAAGAAAACAACATCAACTTCTTCCAGAGGTATTCGTGCAAAGAGGTACTGTACCATACAGGATCGGGGAAATATGAGGTTTGAGCTACTGAGCTCAGGAAAGAGACTGAGTCAGGGAAAAAGAGAACCCAAGAAGTGATTATCATTAACTGGTGAAGTTCATACACATATTAAGTGGTGCCTAAGGAATAGACACAGAACTGAATGCCCTTAACTAAAAGGACTGGAGCAGCAAAAGACAACCCAGCTTAGGGGTAAAAGAGAATAACTGTTGTGTAATACAGTTCTTAAGAAATGTTGCCAAATGCAATGGTCATGTTTTTATTTATTTATTTAACATTTCTTATATACCACCTTTCATGATATCAAGGCGGTTTACATTTTCACAGTAACCCTAAAGTTTTAAGTAAACCCTTGGTTCGGAACAGAAACTTCAGGCCTGGACTGTTTAATGAGAAGGGTGAATGAGAGTGTGTCAAGTGCTTAAATTTAAATATTTATAAATTAAGAGGAACATAACACTTGAGTTGGGCAATATGGAATATGTTTTTTTTTTTAGTGCCATCAAGTCAGTGCTGATTTCTGGCAATCCAACTGCCTGTGGGTTTTCTTGGCAATATATCATTTGAAGTAGATTGCCAGGCCTTTTTTTTCTGAGGCAATGGAGGGTAAAGTGACCTGCCCAAATCACAAGGAATACCAGTGAGAATTGAACTCTTGATCTTCTGGGTATGAGGCAGGGCGTACCAAGGTTGAATCATGCCCTGTGCGACTTGCATAACGGGCGCGCGCCCCCTCCCCCCTCCCCTGCGGCAGGAGAGAAGAGGCGCGCCCGCTGTATAAGTTGCCGGCACGCTAAGCAGATCTGTCCCTCCCTTCTCTGACGTCGCTTCAGAGCAGGGAGGAACAGATGTGCTTAGCATGTCGCGAGAAGGCTTAAGAGGCGTATTTCAGATGTCTGCCGCTGCCTGCCGCCACTGAGTGAAGAAAAAGTGGCAGCGGCAGGCAACAGCAGACAGCCGAAATGCGCCCTTTAAGCCTTTGCGCCCTGTGGGCCGCACCGCTCGCAGAAGGCTAGGTACGGCCCTGGTATGAGGTAGTTGTTCTAATCACTAGACTACTCCTCCACTCCATGGAATAATTAATGAGTGTAAAAATATAATGGGCAACCAATGTAATAAATTTTCTGTGTACGTGATGGAATGTTGTATTTAATTCTACTAGTTATTGGCAGCCATTTTTGCTCTATTAACAGGGGCGACAAATAATCTGAAGACTTGACAAAATAAAGCAGCCTTATAGCTATATTTTGTACAAGCTACAATATTTTAAGATTGTACTGTGTGTAACCTGCCAGGAGGGAATTACAGAAGTCAAGTATGATATGCCTTTGGTCATGAAATGCCTCACAGATCTGATGTGACAGAGTGTTATAAATGAACTGCTGAGTACAAAAGGGAAAGGGTATTGTCAGGTATCAGCATTATATTGGTTGTCACTAAAAGTAATTCCTCCCCTCAAGTTTGAATACTGATATTTTCAGACCAAGAGTTCAGAGAACCTTTGGCTAATAGCTCTTAAATCTGTTCTTCTTCCTTTGCCTGCTAAGCAGTCACATAGCATCTACATGGACCACACAGAAAGGAAGGTTACAAAATGACACCTGAACAACAGGAGATTAAGGAGGATTAGGATTACATAAATGATGCCAAAATTATAAGGATATGGAGAGAGTAAAAAAGTGGCATATGAACTGTAAAAGATTGAAAAGAGGCATTATCTAAATGCTCTGAAAGTAAAAATTTGTTTTGCACTAAACTTGACTCTCTAAAAGGGCAGTGAATGCAATTTTTGGGATTGTTGGCTAAACAGACAAAATTTATAAGTGGTATTAAGGAAAAACTGCAAGTAAGAGTAAAAACTGTTTCTGGACTGCTTGCCATTTTGTTGCAAAGTTTTGGCAGAGAGCATGTGAATTAAGCAGCAAGCATACAGCTAACAGTAAATAATTGAGGAAAGTTAAATTGCACTGTTTTGGGACATTTTTGAGTGCATTCATAGTATTTTCAGCAGGAAAATGTATTTTGCAGAGGTTGCCATCTTTGACTTGGCAGTTTCACACCAATGGGCCTGGGACCGCGCCTGTGTGGAGGAATACATGCCAACTATGTGGGATTGCGAGGATATTCGACGCAAAACACACCAATGAGGGATGTCAGAGGTCAGGTGTACAAGCTCACCCAATCAGAGAGCAATAGCATACGTATTAGAGGGTCAAGTTTTAAAACCACGCCCAGGAGGATCAGTGCCAATGCCAGAGCTTGAGCTTTAATCGGAACCAGCTTGAAAGCATTTGGAGAAAGTGACTAGCCCCATAGAGTACAAGGGACCTGGAAGTGATGAACTGCAGCGCTGAAAAATTAGCCATATTTGTAGCCAAGGAGAAAAGTGCTACAGAAGACAAAATGATGTATACTCATTGGAAGCCAGGATTCAAGCTATCCATTGAAGGAGGAGTGCCTGTGAGTTATGCTTTATGCGCAAAGTGAAAGTATGATCGTGCCATGATTTATTAACAATGTGCCCACAATTGCCACAAGCAATTCTTCAGTTCAGATGAATCTTATGGCTCGCAGCATGAAGAATCACAGTCCTCCATTAATTAGTCGGCACCTAGAGTTCAGGTGATACTAGACACTGAAGAAATTTCAACCCTGCTGAGAGCCATCGGAGGCTCAACTCAAAGCCTTAAATGGAGCTGGGGGTGGGGGGTAGGGGGGGGGCTCATGTCCTCAGCACTAGCGCTGCTCAAGACCGCGCTGGTGCAGTGAGTACTGGGAAAGGACACTGCATCCCCAGAAATCAGCACTATGCCCAGGGCTATTGAAATTAAAGAACCAGCACACCTAGAAAATACAGCTCCCTGCACCGGAGAGCAGTGAGACTTGTGCTGCGCTGAGTGTTGGGTTGATTCCCGCCTTTTGAGCCTTCAATGAACCATCCAAAATACCCAACCTGGTGGAAAGGGACGAGACTGCATTCACTAACTATATGAAGAGATACTTAAAGCAAAGCACGTGCAAACCCCGACCTCGAAATACTTCCCCGAGCAGACAGCATCATGGACAGAGAAGGTTAAAGAGTGGGAGTCAAGGAGTTTTTCTGCCTCTGAAATTCTCTCATTAACTAATGAAGATTACTGCCATGTTTTAAAATGCAAATAGAACTTCTAAAATAACCTGCATAAGGTAAAAAAAAAATATATATTTTTGTTTTCTTCCTATTCATATTTGTAGAAAAATCTGAACCTTTATTAACAATGAATATATCCAGAAAAGGAATCCTTTTCCTGTGGTATTCCATCAGAAACTAGATTTGAACTTTAACCATATATAAAACTGATATTTTTTTTATTTAATATTTCTTCTATATCGCGCTGTTACATCAGTGCGGTGTACATCAAACCAAACATATACATTGCAGGCAGACTACAATGTATTTACATTTAAACACGGGTAGAACTAGGATAAACAGGGATGAACATCAACAGTTATTACATTGTCAATTATTTAGTTATTTACATGGTGAATGTATTTCCCTAACATGTCTATATAGGGAAGTATCTTGTGAATAAGTAGTGTTTTAGCAAACAGTACAAAAGACGTAGGCAGGTGTAGGTTCTCACCAAAATTTTATTGTTCCATATATGAAAAAAAGGAGGAGACCTGACCCGACACAGGCCGTGGTTCGATAAAATCTTCTTCAGGGGTTGGCTCACCTTATATTAAAAGCACATCATAGATAAAATAAAATAAAAACAAAAACAAATGAAACAGTTAAACACAATTAGACCAATTTCATTGCATGTGATATCGTAAAGAACGCGATGAAAAAAGTAATAAATAATAATAAAATCATTATATAACAAAGCTTAAAAACATAAAACATAAATAATATTCTTAAGCTTATAAATATGAATTACAAATTAAAAAATCACACTCAAATACATTAAAAACTATGAAACAACATTAAAAACTTCATTACAGATTAAAATCAAATGGCTCCCTCTTAAAACTGAATTATATGTAATATATATATAACATTAATGACAAACAAAAGTCAATTATGTATGAATCATATTATAAAAAAATGAAACACATAAATAATTCTATCTGTACCACTTAAATAATATCTATAAAATGTACAAACATGTAATTTTGAAACAGGGAAATAAAAACATGGAGAAAAAACTAGGAAAGACTAGCCAGGAAAAACTCAAGGAGGAGGACAAAAAAGGAGCAGGAGTGAATTAAGTTTACCTGACCACCTTTATAAGGGATATATCATTGCATGTATTATATGCACTGGGAATGAAACCACTTTTGAGAAACTGCAGAGGGGAGAAGGAGAATAATTAAAATAAACAAAACACAAACGGTCCAAAAGGGCTATTATTTTCTTCAAACCTATGAATCCTTAAAAATACCATTATCTCTCAATGTTCCTGTATATTAGATGCTCCTATAAAAATGTGACCTATGAGACATAATGGTCATGGAAAAATCATCATAATTTGTATAAGCTAAAGGATTTTCCAAAAACCTGTCCATCAACTAAAAGACCAAGCTTCCTTAGAAATATTGGATGCCTAGTGACTTAGTATCTCAAATATACAGATCATCATATATAGGAACAATGTTTCAATAGAATAAACATCGTGCGCACCGGTCCGAGAAATAAAACAAAACAAACATTTTTATTGTAACAAGTTCTACTATGATGTAAAAACCGGGCACTCGCGGGATCGTTTCCTAAAGGCTTCTCTAAATTGTAAACTGTGCCAATTCAATACTATAAAAAGAGAAAGAGTAATAAAATGGTGCTCAAAAAAACGTATACGAAACAATTCCAAACTGGTGTCATGAAAAAGAATCTCTTAAAAATGCCCATAAAAATATATAAAAATGCACGGTATATCATCCACTTACTTTGTGAAATAGCTATTTATTCGGGAACTTTAAACCCGGCATCGATGGCTCAGCGGCACAGTGTTTTACTAAAAAAACGCTAGCGCATGCGTATAGACATCACAACCTCATTCTGGGCGCGCTGAAATAAAAAATGTAAATAAAATAATTTAAAAACTAAATAAATAAATAAAATCATGCAATCTAAAGGGTCAATGTAGTAAGAAGGGGGGGAACCCTTCACATCTTTGAAACATGAACACTATGGCAGGTGCTGCTACGATATAAAAAAGCGGCATATGCGGGGTCGTTTTTTGGGAACTTCTCCGAATTGTGAACCGTACCTATTCAATACCATAAAAAGAAAAATGATATAGTGCTGAAAAACAGAAGCCTGCATGAAAATGTTCAAAATTTATGTTATAAAAAGTGCCCATAAGGTTATAAAAACACAAATAGCAACTCACATAGTGAAAAACAATATATACATATATATATATATATATTCAAAAACATAAAACCGGCATAAATAGCTCAACAGCACCGTGCTCTGTTAAAAAATACTAGCGCATGCGTAAAAACAATATCAACCCACTTTGGGCGCGCTGAAATAAGTATTTGAATTTAAACAACCTAGAAGATAAATAAATGAATCATGTGACTTAATTGCTTCGTGGAATAGCTATTTAATCGGGAACTTTTAACTCAGGCATCCATAGCTCAGCGGCACCATAATTTACTAAAAAACGCTGGCGCATGCGTATAGGCAACATAATTTCATTCTGGGCACGATGAAATAAAAATATTTTTGTTGTCCTAAGTAGTGTTTTAGGGCTTTCCTGAATTGTGTCAGGTTGGTGATAACTCTAATGCCTGGGAGGAGGGCATTCCAGGCTTTGGGGGCACAAATGCTGAAGGCTCTGTTAGTTGTTGTCTTTGTGTATTTTGTTATTTCTTTCGGGACTGTCAGAGTGTTTACTGCATCAGATCTTCTGCTTCTATTGGGGGGTAAGGTGTGTATCAGCTCAGAGATGGCTGAGGAGGTCTGATTGTTCAGGGCTTTGAAGGTCATAATTATGATTTTATATTGAGTTCTGGCTTGGGTTGGTAACCAATGAAGTCTTTTCAGAATTGGAGTGATGTGGTCAGACCTTGACATTCCTTCTAGCACCCTAGCGGCCGTGTTCATTGCCAGTTGGAGGGGGTTTAGGGTTGCTTGTGGAAGCCCATACAGTATTGCGTTTGTGAAATCAATGTGTGGCATCACCAGGGCTTCGTAGATTGTTCTGAAATCTGTGTAGTCAAGTAGTGGACGTAAATGACGAAGTGTCCGTATTTTGTGGTATATTGACTTTGTTGTGTTTTTTATGTGTTTTCATATCCATCAAGGGTGATGCCTAGGTATCAGATTGTGGGTTTAACTGTTAGATCTGTGTACTTTACCTTTAGCGTGAGTGGGGGTGCGAATTGCTGGTTCTTCGTAATAAATAGTACGTTGGTCTTGTTGTGGTTGATTCGCAAGTTCTGTGTGAGGAGCCACTCCGCGACTGCTTCGAAACAGCTGATCAGTGGGGTAAAATCAGGTTGGTCCGTTTTGAATGGCATATAGTATATATGAATGGCATATAGTAGATATATCCCATAACAAAAATATGTTAATAAATTGTTTCCACATCTTAATACATTCAGTAAAAGGTGACTTTGATATCCATGTATTTTTGAAATTACTCATATATAGATTAGCCAACAATGAAACCACTGTGGCACCCATAACCATGTCTGATATTTGTGGATAACATCCTTCAGAAAGAAAATAATTGTTTTTTTTATGGCTAAGGTAGCCAAATTAACCCAAAAATCAGTCAGTACAAAACAAAGCCAAGGTCTAATAATTGTAAAGTGCCTCATCCTGAGGAATATTTGTATATAAAAAAGACACATCTAAAGTAACCAATAACATATTGGTAGTTTGTTCATTGTCAAATACAGATAGTATGCTCATAAAATGTGTGCTCTTTTTGATGAATGAGACCCATGAGATTAAGAAGATAATATGGGTCTTCCTGGTGGAGAATTTAAGTCCTTAAGTAAGATGTATAATTTCAATGTGCATTGATATGTATTATTTACAAATTCAAATTCATACTTATCTCCAAAACCTAGAGGTAAAACAGTAGTTGTAACCTTTCTAATTTAGGTTTAATTTCTTACAGTATTTGGATTCACTATCAATCTCCTATTTTATCTATTTATTGTGCTTATATACCTCTTTTCACCGGGTCAAATCGGTTCACAAAAAACAACAATAGATACATTGAAGTACAGGATAACTTATTTACGGGGGGGGGGGGGGTGTTATTTATCAGGTCTTATCAGATAATTGTTGCTGCACTTCCACAATATAATCCATCTGGTCTTGCAGCACAGTTGGTCCTCCTTTCTCTGCTTTTCTTGTATGTATAACGGTATATTAAATACTTAATAATAACTAATGAGCCCTCACTTGATTTGCAGCTTGTCGTGCTGTGAAGGCTTGTGTGCATCAGTGATGCTGAAAGCTAAACTATCGGTAGTTTAACTACTAGCAGGGTCTCCCAAGATGGACAGGCCTCAGCTGAGGTGCCAGACCAAGACAAACCACCCATCTGGTCAGCAGCAGAATGGGATAGTGTTGACGGCAGAGGATCACATTTCTGTGACAACGGCAACAACACCAAACTTAAACTCCGCGGAGGAAAGGCCCGGCAATCTACTTCTGTATCTTGCCATGAAAACCCAATGGATAGTTACAACAAAACAAATTGTGCTATAGTGCTGGAAGATGAGACCCCCAGGTCGGAAGGCACTCAACTATCTACTAGGGAAGAGCTGAAGACTTTTCAGAGTAAAGCCAGCATTTATGATGTGGTTGGATCAAAGCCCTGGGGACGTCTGACTGCTGATGTAGCTGCGCATGAAACGAGAGTCAGGAGATGTAAAGATGTCTTACACATTGGAACATGGAAGGTACGAAGCATGAACCAAGGGAAGTTGGAGGTGGTCAAGAATGAAATGGAACGTGTGCAACTTGATCTGTTGGGTGTCAGCAAACTGACATGGACTGGCATCGGGCACTTTGCATCAGATGATCACATGGTCTACTATGCTGGAAATGAAAGACAAAGAAGAAGTGGCGTTGCATTTATAATAAAGAAGAGACTTGCAAGAACTGTAATGAAATACAATGCGGTCAGTGAACGCTTAATCTCTATTCGTCTACGAGGAATGCCTATCAACACAACTATAATTCAAGTACATGCCCCCACAACAGCTGCAGAAGAGAATGAAATTGAAGAGTTCTATGAACAAGTACAAGCAGAAATTGACAGAACATGCAAACAGGATATCCTGATAGTCATGGGTGACTGAAACGCAAAAGTTGGCAACAAAGAAGAAGGCAAAGTAGTTGGAAAATATGGACTTGGCAACAGAAATGAAGCTGGAGAAAGACAGACTGATAAAATTCTGCAAGACCAACGATCTATTCATCTCAAACACCTTCTTCCAGCAACACAAGCGGCGACTGTACACATGGACTTCACCCAATGGATTGTATAAAAATCAAATTGACTACATCTGTGGAAGTCAACGATGGAAAAGCTCTGTAACATCAACAAAGACAAAACCTGGAGCTGACTGTGGTGCAGATCATCAACTACTAGTATGCAAACTCAAGCTAAAGTTAAAGAGCAAACCACTCATGAATGGAGCAAAATATGACCTTGAGAATATACCACTGGAATATAAAGACTGCTTGCAAAATCGATTTGCTGCTTTAGATACAAATGACAGAGCTCCAGAAGAGTTATGGAATGACATCAAGAAGATTGTGTTGGAAGAAAGTGAGAAGTCTCTACAAAAGGTGATAAAGCAAAAACGGCCAAAATGGATGACGGAAGAAACTCTGAAAATTGCCCAGAAATGCAGAGAAGCTAAAGCCAGAGGAGAAAGAAAGACAATCACAGAACTCAGAGATTTCCAACATGCAGCAAGACAGGACAAGGAAAAGTACTACAATGACGCATGCAAGGAAATAGAAGCAGAAGCTATTAGAGGAAGAACAAGATCAGCTTTCCTAAAGCTACGAGAGTTAAAGAAAAAGTACCAGCCTCGAATTGGAATGTTACAAGATGCTCAAGATTCTATGTTGAATAATGCTGAGAAGATCAAGAAAAGGTGGAAGGAATATACAGAGTTTTTATATGATAAAGATCAAGTGGACCAACAGCTGTTTCAACCTGTACCTTATGATCGGGAACCATTGGTGATGAAAGAAGAAGTTGAAGTAGCATTGAAAGCCTTATCAAAGAACAAAGCACCAGGCATTGATAGCATTCCCATAGAAGTATTACAGCAATCTGATGCAGCTGTTGCCGTACTTACAAGGCTCTGCCAAGAAATATGGAAGACAACATCATGGCCAACTGACTGGAAAAGATCTGTGTTTATACCAATACTAAAAGGTGATCCAACTGACTGTGGAAATTATCGCACAATCACTCTGATCCCACATGCCAGCAAGATTCTACTGAAGATTATTCATAAGAGACTACAACCATACCTGGAACAAGAACTACCTGAAGTGCAAGCAGGGTTCAGGAACGGGAGAGGAACCAGAGACATCATTGCGGATGTGAGATGGATCCTTGAAAAGACTAAAGAATACCAAAAGGATATCTATTTGTGCTTTATCGACTATAGCAGGGCTTTTGACTGTTTAAACCATGAGAAACTCTGGGCCACATTAAGAAGCATGGGTATACCAGAACACCTGATCGTTCTCTTGCACAATCTGTACATTGATCAAGAATCAACTGTTCGAACGGAACAAGGAGAAACAGAATGGTTTAAAATAAGCAAAGGTGTAAGACAAGGCTGCATACTTTCCCCCTACCTGTTTAATTTATATGCAGAACAAATCATCAGAGAAGCAGGATTGTATGAAGACTACCGAGATGTGAAGATTGGTGGAAGACTCATCAACAGCCTTCGCTATGCTGATGATACCACATTACTGGCTGAAAGTGAAGATGATCTGAAACATTTGCTTCTCACAATCATAGAACATAGTCTCAAAATGGGCCTGCACCTTAATGTAAAGAAGACAAAGATCATGAAAACTGGCATAATCAACAGGTTCATCGTTGAAGGAGAAGAAATTGAAATTGTGAACAGCTTTAATCTACTTGGATCAACTATCAATAAAGAAGCAACAAGCAGTCAAGAAATCAGACGACGCATTGCTCTTGGCAGAATGGCTGGCTGTGAAAGACCTAGATAAGATTCTCAAGAGCAGAGTTGTCTCTCTCCATACAAAGATTTGACTTGTTCAAGCCACGGTATTTTCAATAACATATGGATGTGAAAGCTGGACAGTGAAAAAGATAGACATGAAGAAAATTGATGCCTTTGAATTATGGTGCTGGCGGCGAATACTGTGTATACCATGGACTGCCCGAAGAACAAACCAGTCGGTACTAGAGGAGATCAAACCTAAGCTTTCTTTAGAAGCTCAGATAACAAGACTTCAACTTTCATACTTTGGACACATCATTAGAGAAAGACATCATGCTTGGCAAGATAGAAGGTCAACGCAAAAGAGGAAGGCCAGCAATGAGATGGATCGATACAATAAGAGCAGCTACGGGTACCGGTCTGTCAACAATGAGCCGCCTGACTGAAGACTGAACACAATTTAGGATAGCTATCCAGAGGGTTGCCATGAGTCAACTCCGACTCGACGGCACTTAACAACAACAACAATAGCTAATGTGCATTGGAACATTTTGGCTATGTATCCTTGTTTTGAAGATACAAGAATAGGCTATTCTTATTTTTTTTAATACAAATTTAAAAAATATTCTTAACACTTCTGAGCTTTCTATAAGAACGGTTAGAGATGGAGCACCGATATCTATGAAAAGAATAAGGGGACATTGTAATTATGGACACTGTCAAGCTTGTTCCATAATAATGTCGGTGGAAGAATTTATGAATCCAGGAGATGGAAAAATATGCATGTTGAGACACTGACTTCTTGTGTTTACATTTGTAATATATATTGTTATGTGACCATATAAGAAAATGTATGTTGGGAAGACCAGTAGATCACTGAGGACAAGGATTAATGAACACAGAAGCGTGCTATTAATAGAGATAAAAGAAGGCCTATTAGTGTCTCAGTGTTTGACGCAAGAATATAAATTTGAACCTTTGGAATGGTTGGTCATTGGTCATGTGACACCTTTGAATTGAGGGGAAGATCATTTATTACATTTGGCCCTTTTGGAACAAAAATGGATTTATAGTTTGAATACTTTAGAACCAACTGTTTCAAAAGAGCCACACTGAATGACATTTGCTTTATTGAAGAAATGTATCAGTTGATTAGCTAATGAATTTTGTTTGAGCCAATTAGGTATCTCCACTTTTTTTCAGGTTGGTGCAGGTTTTTCCACTGATAAACGAAAAGTTAGCACTGTGCTGATTTAAAGTATTTTAAATATTTTTGGTTAAAAGTGTTAAATATTTTGGAATTTGTTTCAGTTTTGAAGAAGCTTTTTGAAGTGCCCTGAAGCAGCCAGCAATGGCGAAATAGGAATCACGTCAGGATATACTAAGGACTTTAAAGGGTCACTGAGATATGGAAAGCAGACTGGAGCATTTACCTGAAGCACATTCCTTTATTCACGATAAGTTAGTTTTTGATATTTGCTTTGCAGATCTCTGTAAAGTCTGTTTCTGCTTCTTTATTTTGAGGCTTTTTGAAGGACGTTTTTTCTGGCCGATGATGCTTTAAGGGCATTTTTTGTAGGGTGTTTTTTGCTCACGTTTCAAATTCTGAGGTATTTTTCTTCCTTTTATCTAGTTTACATGTTGAAATAGGTTTGCAATAGTGCTTTGTGAAGATAAGAACATAAGATATGCCATACTGGGTCAGACCAAAGTCCATCAAGCCCACCATCCTGTTTCCAACTGTGGCCAATCTAGGTCATACGTACTTAGCAGTTTCCCCAAAAGACACAGGTTCCACAATGCTTTTATTGGGTCAAGCATTAATATCCTGGGTCCCTTTTTAATAATGGTTTATGGACCTTTCCTCCAGGAACTTGTCCAAACCTTTTTTAAACCCAGCTACACTAACACCCTTTACTACATCCTCCGGTAATAAATTCCAGAGTTTGATTAAACGTTGAGTGAAAAAATATTTTCTCTTATTTATCCTAAATAGTTTACCCTGTAGCTTCATTGCATGTCCCCTAGTCTTTGTATATTCTGATAACGTAAACAATCGATCTACGTTTACCCGTTCCACTCCATTCATTAATTTATAGACTTCTATCATATCTCCCCTCAGTCGTCTCTTTTCCAGGTTAAAGAGCCCTAACCTTTTTAGCCTTTCTTCATTAGGAGTATCCTTCCATCTCCTTTACCATTTTGGTGGCTCTTCTCGGAACCTTTTCTAATGTTATATCCTTTTTAAGATACGGCGACCAGAATTGCACACAATATTCAAGGTGCGGTCTCATCATGGAACGATATAGAGGTATTATAACATCTTTTGTTTTATTTTCCATTCCTTTCCTTATAATACCTAGCATTCTATTTGCTCTCTTGGCTGCCGCTGCACACTGGGCCAAGGGTTTTAACATGCTATCCACAATGACGCCTAAATCTTTTTCCTGGGTTGTGGTTCCTAATGTGGAACCTTGCATCGTGTAACGATAGTTTGGGTTGTTATTCCCTAGGTGCATAACTTTGCACTTGTCCACATTAAATTTCATCTGCCATTTTGATGCCCAGTCTTCCAATTTATCAAAATCCTCTTGCAATTTTCCACAGTCCTCTTGGGTTTTTACAACTTTAAATAGTTTTGTGTCATCTGCAAATTTGATAACCTCACTCGTTATTCCACTTTCCAGGTCATTTATGAATATGTCAAAAAGCAGCGGACACAGCACAGATCCCTAGGGTACACCACTATTCACCTTTCTCCATTGGGAAAATTGTCCATTTAGCCCAACCCTCTGCTTTCTATCTTTTAACCAGTTCTTGATCCACAGTAGTATACTGCCTCCTATCCCATGACTCTTTAGTTTTGCCAAAAGTCTCTGAGGAACCTTGTCAAAGGCTTTCTGAAAATCCAGATACACTATATCAACCGACTCACCTTTGTCCACCTGTTTATTCACACTTTCAAAAAAACAAAACAGATTAGTAAGACAAGATCTTCCTTCTCTAAAGCCATGTTGGCTGTCTCCCATTAGGCCATGACTATCTACATGCTGAGTAATTTTATTCTTTATGATGGTTTCTACCATTTTTCCCGGTACTGACGTGAGGCTCACCGGTCTGTAGTTTCCCGGATCACCCCTGGAACCCTTTTTAAAAATTGGTGTTACATTGGTGATCCTCCAATCTTCAGGTATTAGAGATGATTTTAATGATAGTTCACAGATTACTAATAGCAGGTCTGCAATCTCATATTTCAGTTCTTTCAACACCCTTGGATGTATGCCATCCGGCCCAGGTGATTTGCTTCTCTTCAGTTTATCTAATAGTTGTAAGACATCTTCCCGATGTATCGATATTTCCTTCAATTCTTCCGCACCTTTAAATACCACTTCAGTCATGGGTAACATCCCTACATCTTCCTCAGTAAAGACCGAAGCAAAGAATTCATTCAGTCTCTCTGCTATCGCCTTGTCGCTTCTTAGTGCCCCTTTAACTCCTCTATCATCTAATGGACCAACTGACTCTCTCACAGGTTTTTTGCTATGAATGTACTTGAAAAAATCTTTATTTCGCATTTTTGCTTCCACAGCAAGCTTCTTCTCAAATTCTCCCTTTGCCTGCTTTATCATTGCCTTGCATTTGACTTGACAGTGCTTGTGCTGTTTCCAGGTTTCGTCATTTGGCTCCTTTTTCCATTTCCTGAAAGATGCTTTTTTGGCAACAGCCTCTCTGACCTCATCTTTAAACCATGCTGGCAGTTTTTTGGACTTCCTCCAACGTTTCTTAAAGCGTGGAATACAGCTGGTCTGGGCTTCCAAGATAGTATTTTTCAACAACACCCAAGATTGATGTAAGTCTTTAACCTTTGCAACTGCTCCTTTTAGTTTTTTCTTAACTATTTTCCTCATTTTATCATAGTCTCCCTTTCGAAAGTTAAAAGGTAGTACTGCGGATTTCCTTACTATCCCTCCTCCACTAATTAAATCAAGGGCAATCATGCTATGATCACTATTGCCAAGTGGCCCAAACACCCTTATCTCTTGCACTAGATCTGGTGTTCCACTAAGGACTAGGTCTAATATGGCTTCCCCTCTGGTCGGTTCATGAACTAACTGCTCCAAGAAGCAGTCATTTATGCCATCTAGGAACTTATTAAAAGAGGGCTGCTACACAGTACCCTGTCCTGTGCTGCTGAGGTAAGCTATATTCTTATTTGATTTAAATTATAGCTCTTTGCTGCTGCTAGGCTCTAACTTATTATGAAATTTAAACTACAACCTCTCTTCTGGGTTCCAAATTAAACCAGAAAGCTCACCTTTTTCCATTGTGAAAATTGGCCATTTAGCCCTACCATCTGCTTTCTATCTTTTAACCAGTTCCTGATCCACAGTAGTACACTGCCTCTTATCCCTTGACTTCTTAGTTTTGCCAAAAGTCTCTAAGGGACCTTGCCAAAGGCTTTCTGAAAGTCTAGATACACTATATCAACCGACTCACCTTTGTCTAGCTGTTTATTCACACCTTCAAAAAAACATAACAGATTAGTAAGACAAGATCTTCCTTGTCTAAAGCCATGTTGGCTGTCTCCCATTAGGCCATGACTATCTACATGCTGAGTAATTTTGTTCTCTATGATCGTTTCTACCATTTTTCCTGGTACTGACATCAGGTTCACCGGTCTGTAGTTTCCCAGATCAACCCTGGAACCCTTTTTAAAAATTGGCGTTACATTGGCGATCCTCCAATCTTCAGGTATTACAGATGATTTTAATGAAAGTTCACAGATTACTAATAGCAGGTCTGCAATCTCATATTTCAGTTCTTTCAACACCCTTGGATGTATACCATCCAGTCCAGGTGATTTGCTACTCTTCTGTTTATCAAATAGTTGTAATACATCTTCCCAGTGTAACGATATTTCTTTCAATTCCTCTGCAGTATCACCTTTAAATACCATTTCAGTCATGGGTAACATCCCTACATCTTCCTCAGTAAAGACTGAAGCAAAGAATTCATTCAGTCTCTCTGCTCTAGCCCTGTCCCCTTTTACTGCCTTTTTACCCCTCTATCATCTAATGGTCCAACTGACTCTCTCACAGGTTTTTTGCTACGAATGTACTTGAAAAAGTCTTTATTACGTGTTTTTACTTCTGTAGCAAGTTTCTTCTCAAATTCTCGCTTTGTCTGCCTTATCAATGCCTTGCATTTGACTTGCCAGTGCTTGTGCTGTTTCCAGTTTTTGTCATTTGGCTCTTTTTTTCCATTTCCTGAAAAATGCTTTTTTGGCAACAACAGCCTCTCTGACCTCACCTTTAAACCATGCTGACACTTTTTTGGACTTCCTTCCACTTTTTTAAAGCGTGGAATAGAGCTGGTCTGGGCTTCCAAGATATCTTTATCTTTTTTTATCTTTATTGAGGATTTAATATACCGCTCTTACCGTAGGCAATAGAGCGGTTTACAGACAAGTTATAAGTTTGCTGGGAAATAGAAAGGAACGCCAAATAAAATAGACAGGAAAGTAAGAGCAGAGACAGATAAGGAGAGACAGCAAATATCAACGAGGGGGCGGAGAGAGGGGAGAAGTAGGGGGAGGGAGATCATAGACAGTACAGAATAGGTGAGTTTTTAGCCTTGTTTTAAATGTTTTGTGGGAGGATTCTAGGCAGAGGGCAAGGGTGAGTGAATTCCAGAGCCGGGGACCCAGAAAGAAAAAGGCAGAAGAACGTGTTGATTCATTATGAGCCTGGGATGGGGAGGGGAGATATAAGCGATTAGCATGGATGGACCTAAGGAGACGATGAGGAGTGTGGAGGTGAATAAGGTTTGCTAAATAAAGTGGGGAGCCATAGTGAATAGACTTGTGAACGAAAAGGAGTATTTTGTATTGAATTCTGTATGGGACTGGTAGCCAATGGAGGTGAATCAAAATGGGGGTGATATGGTCAAAACGTGTGGGAGTATTTTTAAATAACACCCAAGCTTGATGTAAGTCTTTAACCTTTGCAACTGCTCCTTTGAGTTTTTTCTTAACTGTTTTCCTCATTTTATCATAGTCTCCCTTTCGAAAGTTAAAAGGTAGTGCTGTGGATTTCCTTACCATCGCTCCTCCACTAATTAAATCAAACACGATCATGCTATGATCCCTATTGCCAAGTGATCCCAACACCCTTATCTCTTGCACCAGATCTGGTGTTCCACTAAGGACTAGGTCCAATATGGGATTGTTTTGTGGCTTTATACATTTGATTTTCTGTTTTCTTTTAGATTACACAGGTACACTACCAAAAAACTGCCTCCAGTTTTGCAACTGATTCCTATAGATTTTGGGGTGCTGAATCCAGGAAAAATAGCCAAAATGTTCCATCACGTCACATTTTCTTGCAAAATTAGATTTCTTACCCATATAAGGAATGTTCACATAATTTCTTTTTAGCCGACTGCAGTTTATGTTCTTGGCCCAAAATAGAGGTTGTAATGGTTAACTAACTAGAAACACTCCCTCATGATATTTTAGAGTGTTTTGTATTCATTTTATACATTAACAGGACAATTGGGAGGCGGGGGGCTAAATCCAGTACTCGCGCTGGCGCATGTTCTTTCCTGTTCGCCTCGCCTCGTTCGCTCACTCAAACACGGTGGTTGCGACATGAACGTTCCTGTCAAATTTCAGTTTCTTGCAAGTTCATTATTACCTTTTGTTTGCTCAGTCGTAATCCAGCTTTATTCCGAAGTCGTTCACTACAGTTGTAGTTTGCAGTGCTGTGTATTTATGATGGCTCACAGAGCCAGAGGTTGCGTCAACTCTCCGGACAGTTTTTGTTTTATTTGTGGGGAATATACCGTGAAAAAGCGGCAGAGGAACATTTCTGCATTTATTAAAAAAGTATATTTCGCCTATTTCGGTTTGAAGTTAGGCGATCAAGACAAACCGTGGGCTCCTCACAAAGTGTGCAAGACATGTGAGGAAGATCTACGCTTATGGATGAAAGGTAAAAAACAAGCATTTCGTTTCGGAATACCTAGGATATGGCGTGAACAAAGAGACCACAGCAGTGACTGCTATTTTTGCTCTTGCATTGTGAAGGGATACAACTTAAAAAATAAGAATGTAATAAGTTACCCCAACCTTCCCTCAGCAATTAGGCCTATGCCTCATAGCAACGAAGTACCTGTGCCTGAACCACCAAAATCTTTGGATCATATTTGTGTGGACGGTTCTGATCATGATGAGACTCATCAGATGGCTTTTCCCGATGAGTCCAGTACTTCCGAGTTTGAAACTGAACCAGATCCGAAACCTGAACTTTTCTCTCAAGCTGAATTGAATGATTTAGTCCGGGATTTAGGACTCCCAAAAGATGCTGCCCAACTGCTAGGTTCTCGGCTTAAACAGAAAAATCTATTGTCACCAGGAACAACTTTTTATTGGTACCGCAACCGCGAGACACAATTTTTGAAGTATTTCAGCAAAGAGGAAGATTTGGTATTTTGCAACAATATATACGGAGTGATGGAAAAGTTTAAACTCAAGTATGATCCTGCTGAATGGCGGCTGTTCATTGATTCATCAAAAGACAGCATAAAAGGTGTTCTTCTTCATAATGGCAACACATTCACTTCAGTTCCTATTGCTCACTCTGTTATTCTCCAAGAAAAATACGAGAATTTGGCCCTGATTCTTCAGAAGATTCGTTATGATGAGCATAAGTGGATGATTTGTGGAGACTTTAAAATTCTATCCATGCTATTAGGGCAGCAATCCGGTTTCACCAAATATCCCTGCTTCCTTTGCTTGTGGGATAGCCGGACCCGCGACCTACACTGGGGGAAAAAAGACTGGCCAATTCGGGAGTATTTGAGACCCGGTGAGAAAAATGTTCTTCATGAGAGCTTGGTACCTCGTGATAAAATTCTATTACCACCTCTCCACATTAAGTTGGGTCTCATTAAGCAATTCATCAAGTCCCTTCCAAAAGATGGTGAGTGCTTTCGGTACCTTTCTTATGTGCTGCCTTGTTACAATTTTCTTTATTCTTATTTGAATAACTACTAAACAATTAGTATAAAGAATTCATCCAAGAAACGTTTATCTCGATCGCACTCAATCTGAAACGTTCACCTCAAACTGCTAACCCAATGTAGCAAAAAATCTGTACGTGATGGAGCAAATTGGTTACCAGATTTGGATTCAGCGCACCAAAAAACGTAAAAATCAATCGAAACATTAGAGGCAGTTTAAAAAAAATTTTTTTTAGTGTACCTGTGTTATTAGTATTGGCAGACTTTACAGCATTACTTTATAAAGCTATTTGAATTTCTTAAATTTATATCCACTTATAGTTAGTTATGCCCCCAAGCAGTTTACAATAATACATACATAATTAAATTTGCAAACAGTGAGTTAAAATGAAAGGAAATAAAATATGTAGAGTGGTAAATCTAATTAAAATAAACTTAAAATTAAACAAAAACATTAAAGAATCATTTTAAAAGCTCTATTCATGTTTTCCATGTCTGAAATTACTCATTCAGATGTCAGAAACACTGAGACATAGCAAGAAAAAATTTAGAAAGCTTTGTAGTACACATTTCTAGGGCAATTATGCTTTCTTAAAAGATAAATGTGCATGCCCGATTTCAGAAGCAGTCAGTATGTGTCAACCTACCAGCAGTGAGGTCCATGTCTATTCCTACTCCAAGGCTTGAATAGACATCAGAAAAGTGCTTGTTCTGCCATCTAAACACCTGGAGGGAATAAAGAAGAAGAGACTCTGATATCCTCATTACTTTCCACAGCCGTGAAGGAAAATGAAGGGTTGTGGTTGGCGTATCACTACATATTTCCGCTTGCAAAAGGGCAGGCAGGGATGTGTATGCAGCATGGAATAGATGTCCTTGTCATATAGACGTCGGAGCTGGGTGGTCCAGGGGGCCCTGGCCCTACCAAAACTTTGCTCACCATCAGCAGAGAGCAGCTGTGATTGCGGCAGACTCCTTCTGTCTGCCGATCTCCCACGGGCATGGTGGAAGGCCACTCCGATCACGGCAAAGACTACGTCTGTCTGCTCACGGGAGATCCCTCGGTGTTTTTTATGTTTGCCAAAAAGGCCACACCCTGCTAGCAGAGCCCTCTCCTTGGCTTCCTGCTTATGGTGGCTCCTAAGTGTTTAAGGGATCCCAGGCTCTTTCTAGACATACCCTTATAATAGCTGTTTACTAGGGGTCCCACCCTGCTGCTAGGGCTCCACCTAGTATCTGAGGAGTGAGATTTCATTGATGTGCCCCCTTGCACCCAGCAGTATCTATTTGTGTATATTTATCTATATATACGTAAACTGCTGTCATTGGGCTCTACTCACAGAGCAGTCGAGGACATTTCTGAAAATTTAAACATAAACTTACTGTAAAAGTAGATATACTAAAAAAAAATTCCAGCCTGGGAAGCTCATAAAATTTGGAACACAGGGTTAAGTTGCATCTGAAAAATCCCTTAAAAGTTTGCAGATTTACAGCGGAAGTTTAATCTTCTGGCCAAACGGTAGTTTAAATGGATGCAGTTGCAACATTGTTTAAAAGACAGAAAAGTAAGTTTCTCATCTTTATCAGAAAATTGGGACTGGAAGATACACAAATAGAGCTTCATTGTCTGAAAAGGTATTTTCAAATTTTTACCAATTGCTACTTCGTAATGCGAGCTTCCTTGGGCTTGGAGAAATTTGGGAGAACGATGTAGCAGGATCACTGGCATGGAGACAAACGGGAGGAGTTCTGGGAGAATTGAATTGAATTTACTACAAACTCTTATATTCTGCACATAACCTGACAGAGCTCTAGGCACACAGCATAATATATTACAAATAGATTGACAGCATCTCCATTACACAGTATATCACAAATAGGTTGATAGCATTTCCATTACATAGTTACCGAGGGGAACAATAATAAGTGAGGACTTATTCGGTTGCCCACAGAGAACACCTGCTACAGGTGAGTAACTTCACTGCTCCAGTAAATTAATGGAAATGCTGCTAAAACAGAAGATAGTGAGGTTTCTGGAAGCCAATGGATTGTAGAATCTGAGGCAGCATGGTTTTGCTAGAGGTAGATCTTGTCAGAAAAATCTAATTAATTTTTTTGACTGGGTGACCAGAGAGTTGGACCGAGAGAGAGCCCTAGATGTGCTATACTTAGATTTCAGTAAAGCCTTTGATGCTATTCCGCACTAGCGACTTATAAATAAATTGAGCACCCTAGAGATGGGCCCTAAAGTGACTGGCTAGGTTAGAAATTGTTTGAGTGGGAGGTGACAAAGGCTACAGATAAATGGAGTTTACTCTGAGAAGGAAGTTACCAATGATGTGCTGCAGAGATCTGTCCTTGGTCCGATTCTCTTTAACATTTTTCCTACTGATATTGTGGAAGGGCAGTCAAGTAAGGTTTTCCTCTTTGTGGATGATACCAAAATCTGCAATAGAGTAGACACCCAGGAAGGAGCAGATAACATGAGAAGGGATCTAGCTAAACTTGGAAAAATGGTTGAGAATTTGGCAACTGAAATTTGACGCTAAAAAATGCAGGGTCATGCATTTGGGCTGCAAAAATCCAAGGGAGAGGTACAGTATAGGAGGTGAAGTACTTCTGTCCACGAAAGAAGAGTAGGACCTGGACCTGATTGTTTATGATGACCTGAAGGTAGCTAAACAGGTAAAAAAGGCAGCGGCAGAAGCTAGAAAGATGCTTAGGTACATAGGGAGAGGAATGACCAACAGGAAGAAGGAGGTGATAGTGTCTCTGTATGTCTTTGATGAGATCTCATTTGGAGTAGTGTGTGCAGTTTTAGAGACACACCTTCAAAAGGATATAAACAGGATGGAGTGTGTGCAGAAGGTAGCTACCAAAATGATCAGTGAGCTTTGTCATAAGGCATACGGGGACAGAGTTATAGATATTGATATGTATACTTTGGAGGAAAGGCGGGAGAGAGGAAATAAGAATGAGAGATTTAAATCCCTTCGTGGTATAAATGCACAAAAGGAGAGCCTCTTTCAATTGAAAGAAAGCTTTGCAATGAGGGGGTATAGGTAAAGGTGAAAGGGGATAGACTCAGGAGTAATATACAGAAATATTTCTTAGCAGAAAGAGTGGTAGATGCATGGAATAGCCTCCCAGTGGAGGTGGTAGAGACCAGGACAGTATCTCAATTCAAGAAAGCATGGGACCAACACAGAAGATCTCTAAAGGTAAAAAAGGGACTATAGTAGTTGGTATCGAAGGGTAGACTAGATAGCTGATATGTCTTTTTCTGCTGTCATATTTCTAAAGTTTCGGAAATAGCCACGTTTTTAACGCCTTCCTAAAATGCACATAGATGGCAAGCCTACAAATCATTAAATGTAAGATGGTCAATAAAGTTAGAACATTGCTCACAATGGATTTTTTAAATGTATCCCTCAATTGAAACTGCTTGCTTGATGGTAAAGCTAGCCTAAAAGCATCAACAGATCTTAATGCTGAGAGCGTACATATTATTAAATCAACTTAGACATGCAGAGCTAGATTTTCAAAGGCCTTTACACGAGTTACTTCCCTAGTTACCAGTGTAAAGGCCTTATCTGGGATTTTCAAAGGGCACCTATATGAGAAGTGCCGTTCAAAAATCTTAGATATACAGTATCCCTAAAGCACCCAGATGCTATCCGCATAGCATCGGGGCATGTTTGGGGCATTCCGGGGCAGAGCAAAGGCAGGCCATTGTGCTCTGATTTTCGATACTACATAGTTAGCGCTCTGCGCCATAAAGATTGGTGAGGTTTTCCCATGCCAGTCTTTAAGGCACTGGCGCTCACCATGTAGCATTGAAAATCGAGGGTGGAGAGCGAGAAAGCAACGGACAGGGTGGTTTGGTTCTTGCAGAGTCTTGGTTGAATAGTCAATGCCTCGAAGAGTCGATTGGTGCTGACACAGTCATTGGAGTATCTTGGGGTTCAGTTCGACACAAGGGTTGGAGCGGTCTTCCTTCCGGAGGTTCGAGTTCTGGCGATGCGTGCATTGGTGTTCAGGTTCTTAAAGCTGCAGGCATCGATGGCATGGCTTTACCTTCGGGTACTGGGTACCATGGTGGCGGCCCTCAAGGTAGTTCCCTGGGTGCAGGTGCACATGTGGCCGTTGGAGAGGTCTCTGCTCTGTCGTTGGTCGAACCAGGAAGATTCGTTGAGCAAGCGCTTGTCCTGCCCGGGAAAGGTTCGGGCATCCCTCAGATGGTGGCTGCTGCGAGAGAATCTGACATCAGGAATGCCATTGGAACAGCCACAATGAGTTCCGGTGATGACGGATGCCAGCTTGGGAGGCTGGGGAGCTCATTGCGAGGGACTCTTTGTGCAGGGAGTGTGGAGCGTGGAGGAAACTCGGTGGTCTATCAATTGTCTGGAGTAACGGGCGGTGGCTCTGGCTCTAAAAGCCTTTGAGTCAGTGTTACTCAGGCGAGCAGTTCAAGTGCTGTCTGACAATGCCTCCGCGGTGGCGTATTTCAATCGGCAAGGCGGAACGGGCAGCGTGGTGCTGGAAAAAGGGGCGGAAGTTCTGTTCAAGTGGGTAGAGCCTTGGCTTCTGGCGCTGTCGGCGGCGCACATTGCAGGAAAGGACAATGTGATGGCAGATTACCTCAGTCGGGTCCGCGTGGATCCCGGGGAATGGGAGCTGAATCCGGAGGTGTTCAGGCAGTTGGTAGTCAAGTGGGGAATGCCGCGGATGGATCTCATGGTGACTTACGACACGGCCAAAGCCAGCCGTTTTTTCAGCAGAAGAAGAGAGAGGATGTCCGAAGGGATCAATGCCTTAATTCAAAGGTGGCCAGACCACGGTCTTCTTTATGTATGTCCCCCTTGGGTGCTCATAGGCCGAGTTGTTCAGCACATAGAGAAGCATGAAGGATCCGTGATTTTGATAGTGCCAGACTGGCCGCATTGTCCGTGGTACGCGGACCTGGTGAGGCTTCTCGATGGTCAGCCCTGGCAACTTCCTGTTCAGGAGGATCTGCTTCTGCAGGGTCCTCTGCAGATGCTGCAGGTAGCTCGATTCTCGCTTACGGCTTGGCTATTGAAAGGGCTAGGTTGGGGAGCATGTGAGGAGAGGAGGTTTGCTGCCCGACCTTGTGCACAGCGTTGCTGTTGCTCTCTGCAGGCAGCTGGGAGCACCCGGTTCACCCACGCGGCGCTTGGCCCCGACGTCATCCAGGGGGCCTTAAAAATGCGGCCTGCTCCACGGTAGCGGTCGTGTTCTGAAGGGGCGCGTTCTAAAGGGGCCTGATAAGCCCTTTATGTGCCCCTTCAGCGCTCGAGGAGCTGTGGAGCTGGAAGTTTGGAATGGGCAAGCGTAGGAAGCGTCATCTGAATGTGAGTACTGTGAATCCCACCAAGTTGGTTAAAGTCTTGGGCCCTATGGATCGGCATGTTGTTGCAGTGAAAGATATGGAGAGTGATTTGGTTGCTGCACCCAGATCCCAGCTTCCATCTGATAGCTCCTAGTCATTTTTAGGGGTTATTAACTCTGCCCCTCCTGCTGACATTTCATCTACTGCCCCAGTGACTTCCTCACCTTTGTTGGAGGGGTCGCCACAACAACTGGTTTTGTCATCTCCAGCAGTTCCTCCTGTGAGTTCTTTGGATCCTGTGGCTGTTTCTTTACCACAGGTTCTACAGATTCCGGAGGATCTTGTTTTGGCTCAATGGGATGGTTTGCCTACTATACCTGTGGACTCACATGATATTTCCCTGTCTGATGTATGGCGTGTTCTCTCATGTATAGAGGCTTCCTTTATTTCTGTGGTGTCTCAATTCTCGTTTTTTTCAAAAGATTCTGTGGCTAAGCTAGCCCAACATGATTCTCAAATAATGGCTTTGGATAATAAGTGTCAGAAATTGGAAATCCAATGTAATATATTACAGAATACTTCTATGTCTTTTATTAAAGATAGTCTTATTTTGCATACCCAGCAAGAATTGCTTGAAAATAATTTGAGGGCTATGAATGTTAGATGTTTAAATTTTCCTTGTACTCGCTTGCTGTCCCCTCAAATTTTGTTTGATAAATACTTGATGGATATCTTAGGGTATTGAGATAATGCTAAACCTGTTATTACTAAATTGTTTTATTTACCTCAGGTGGGGGTGACTCCAGGTGAGGCTCCGTTGGGAACCACCCCTTTGTCCTCTTTGGGTTCCTTGGATGTTTCTGCCTTTATTGAATCTTCTCAGGATGTAATTACTACTAGGGCCACCCTTTTGGTGTCCTTTTCCTCCGAGGTTGAGAAAACCTCTGTAATGCGTTTGTATTTTTCTAATAAGAATGCTGAATTCTGTGGGGGGAAAATTAATATGTTTCCCGATGTCTCTAGGCAAACTCAGCTTCGACGTAGGACTTTTTTGTCTTTAAAGCCCCGTGTCCTAACTATTGGTGCAACCTTTTTCCTTAAATTTCCCTGCAAATTTTTGGTTACTTTAGGGGGCACCAAATATGTCATCATTAGAAAGGTTTCTTGTGAATCAGGATCCGCAGGTATGATATAAATTTTGGATTTTTATGTCATTAGATTGAAAATTAGAGTTTGTAAGTTTTAGGACAGCAGCTCCTCTCTCTGCATAATTTCTAAGTTTTTAATTTTACTTTTCTTATGATGTGGCTTTCTCTGTAAAAGCTCCCCTTGATGTGGACTGGATTTGATTTCCTTATTTTCCAATGTGTATTGTGTAATATTTTTATTTGAATTTATCAAAAAAAAAGATTGAATACCAAAAAAGAAAAGAAAAAAAAAGAAAAAGAAAAGAGAGGTTATTCACCGGCGGTGGTGGCTACTCTGTTGGCGGCTAGGAGATGTTCCACTTACTTGGCGTATATTCGCATTTGGTGTATCTTTGAAGGATGGTGTGAAGATCGTCAGTTGCATCCATCGGTTGTCTCAGTTCTGGAGGTGCTTTGTTTTCTTCAGGATGGCTTTGATAAGGGGTTGGCTACCAGTTCGTTGAGAGTTCAGCAGGCTGCCCTAGCTTGTTATCATGGTAAGGTACAAGGGCGTGCAGTGGGGACTCACCCGGATGTCTTACGTTTCTTGAGAGCAGTATCGCATTTGTGGCCTCCGTGCCGCGTGTTGATCCCTCCGTGGGATCTCAATTTGGTGTTGGGGGCGTTGACAGGTAGGCCTTTTGAGCCGATAGGGGAGACCTTGGTGAAGGACTTGACATTGAAAACAGTGTTTTTGGTGGCTATCTGTTCGGCACGTCGGGTTTCGGAGTTGCAGTCTTTGTCTTGCAGGGACTCCAAGGAAAAGGTGGTGTTACCCCTGGTTCCGTCATTCTTGTTCAGTCCCAATTCCCTCCCAGGTTGGGGATTCAGTCAATGGTCTCGTGACATTAAAGGGGCCGACCATGCAGAGGAAAGTCTACAGGTAAGTGGGTGGTTCCTGTTTAGGTGAGATGGTTGTCTTACTGGCGGTTCTATTCGCTTCTTCTGGCTGTTGCCTTTTTTCACCCATTTCTTATCTTTACTGTTGGTTTCCTTGGGGGGAAGGTGAAGCAGTTATCCTCTCCTTGCAGGGATTATTGTGGTGTAAAATGAGTCCGCTAGTTTAAAGTTCATGTTCAATATAACTACTTATGTGTTGCTCCTTAGAGTATGCTTTGTCAATAGATCACTGGAAGCTGGTGGGAGGTGTCACCGGTAGATGTGTCAAGCTTCTGACATGCCCAGTCTCCATGCTGCAGGAAGAGGTACACTACCCAGCGGTACGGGACTGAAATGGAGTTCCTCAAGGAACAACAAACACAGGTACACTAAAAAAATTTTTTTTTAAACTGCCTCTAATGTTTCGATTGATTTTTACGTTTTTTGGTGCGCTGAATCCAAATCTGGTAACCAATTTGCTCCATCACGTACAGATTTTTTGCTACAGTGGGTTAGCAGTTTGAGGTGAACGTTTCAGATTGAGTGCGATCGAGATAAAAGTTTCTTGGATGAATTCTTTATACTAATTGTTTAGTAGTTATTCAAATAAGAATAAAGAAAATTGTAACAAGGCAGCACATAAGAATAGAGTAATGTCAACAAAACACACTGTGATGGTAGCAAAATTGTCTGCACTTAAAACAGCCACATACATGTGCACAAACATTGAGCATATAAGAGCGAGGTTAGACACAAAGCAAAGCAAAGAAATGTGCAAAAAATGTTGTACAGGTATGTATGTAAGAATAGAAACCGCAAACCGCACCATTGCAATACATGAAGACAAACACCCGATGGTGTGAAAATAAAATTCTAATAAATGAGATCCGACACTGTGGTAATAACTAGCAAATTTTTATTTCAAAGTTTAGTAAAAACACGATATTTGTCAACACAGTTTAGATTTTAAAGTCATTCTTGGGTCAATCAATCTCCTGGTGGGCCCGTTTCTTCTTCCCCCGAATGCTTCTCTTGGTGCGCTGCTTGGCGTATTTTTCATCTGGGGTTTCCCGCAGCAGCAACCAGCAGAAATCAGCCATCATAGTGGTGTTCCATCTTCCTTGGTACCTTCTCTCTGCGTCCTTGATGTCCTGGTGAAACCTTTCACCTTGTTCTTCACTGTACGCCCCCAAGTTTTCGGGAAAGTAGTTCACATGGGAGTGCAAGAAATGGACTTTCAGGCTCATGTTACAGCCTTGTTCTTTGAAGGCATTGAGCATCCTGGCAACAATATCCTTATAGTTCTCATCCCGCCTGTTCCCCAAGAATTTGAGAACAACATCCTTGAAGGAATCCCAGGCTTCTTTTTCCTTCTCAGACATCGTTTCAGCGAATGCTCCATCTGAAATGAGTTTCCTTATATCAGGGCCAACAAACACTCCTTCCTTTAGCTTTGCTTCAGAAAGTCGGGGGAACTTTGAGCAAAGGTACCGAAAGCACTCACCATCTTTTGGAAGGGACTTGATGAATTGCTTAATGAGACCCAACTTAATGTGGAGAGGTGGTAATAGAATTTTATCACGAGGTACCAAGCTCTCATGAAGAACATTTTTCTCACCGGGTCTCAAATACTCCCGAATTGGCCAGTCTTTTTTCCCCCAGTGTAGGTCGCGGGCCCGGCTATCCCACAAGCAAAGGAAGCAGGGATATTTGGTGAAACCGGATTGCTGCCCTAATAGCATGGATAGAATTTTAAAGTCTCCACAAATCATCCACTTATGCTCATCATAACGAATCTTCTGAAGAATCAGGGCCAAATTCTCGTATTTTTCTTGGAGAATAACAGAGTGAGCAATAGGAACTGAAGCGAATGTGTTGCCATTATGAAGAAGAACACCTTTTATGCTGTCTTTTGACGAATCAATGAACAGCCGCCATTCAGCAGGATCATACTTGAGTTTAAACTTTTCCATCACTCCGTATATATCGTTGCAAAATACCAAATCTTCCTCTTTGCTGAAATACTTCAAAAATTGTGTCTCGCGGTTGCGGTACCAATAAAAAGTTGTTCCTGGTGACAATAGATTCTTCTGTTTAAGCCGAGAACCTAGCAGTTGGGCAGCATCTTTTGGGAGTCCTAAATCCCGGACTAAATCATTCAATTCAGCTTGAGAGAAAAGTTCAGGTTTCGGATCTGGTTCAGTTTCAAACTCGGAAGTACTGGACTCATCGGGAAAAGCCATCTGATGAGTCTCATCATGATCAGAACCGTCCACACAAATATGATCCAAAGATTTTGGTGGTTCAGGCACAGGTACTTCGTTGCTATGAGGCATAGGCCTAATTGCTGAGGGAAGGTTGGGGTAACTTATTACGTTCTTATTTTTTAAGTTGTATCCCTTCACAATGCAAGAGCAAAAATAGCAGTCACTGCTGTGGTCTCTTTGTTCACGCCACATCATAGGTATTCCGAAACGAAATGCTTGTTTTTTACCTTTCATCCATAAGCGTAGATCTTCCTCACATGTCTTACACACTTTGTGAGGAGCCCACAGTTTGTCTTGATCGCCTAACTTCAAACCGAAATAGGCGAAATATACTTTTTTAATAAATGCAGAAATGTTCCTCTGCCGCTTTTTCACGGTATATTCCCCACAAATAAAACAAAAACTGTCCGGAGAGTTGACGCAACCTCTGGCTCTGTGAGCCTTCACAAATACACAGCACTGCAAACTACAACTGTAGTGAACCACTTCGGAATAAAGCTGGATTACGACTGAGCAAACAAAAGGTAATAATGAACTTGCAAGAAACTGAAATTTGACAGGAACGTTCATGTCGCAACCACCGTGTTTGAGCGAGCGAACGAGGCGAGGCGAACAGGAAAGAACATGCGCCAGCGCGAGTACTGGATTTAGCCCCCCGCCTCCCAATTGTCCTGTTAATGTATAAAATGAATACAAAACACTCTAAAATATCATGAGGGAGTGTTTCTAGTTAGTTAACCATTACAACCTCTATTTTGGGCCAAGAAAATAAACTGCAGTCGGCTAAAAAGAAATTATGTGAACATTCCTTATATGGGTAAGAAATCTAATTTTGCAAGAAAACGTGACGTGATGGAACATTTTGGCTATTTTTCCTGGATTCAGCACCCCAAAATCTATAGGAATCAGTTGCAAAACTGGAGGCAGTTTTTTGGTAGTGTACCTGTGTTATCAGGTAAGTATAATTTCTCTTTAGGCGGTAGGTGGGTGGGCTGTGCGCCGATGCGACGCATAGCACTGCCCAGCTCAAATTCACAGTATATTTAAGTACTAACCCATGTATTATGTTAAAAGCAAACAGTGGCACTTTAAATTGAACCTTTGCCAACACTGGCAACATACAGCTGTTTGAGTAGTTGTGCAGCACTGTCCGACCTCAATCTTCTAAATATTAAAAGATATTAAAACTCAGCTTTGCTGCTGTATTTTGTAAAACTTGAAGATGTGATATCTGTCGTAAGGGCATCCCCAACAAAAGGGAATTGCAGTAGTCTAGTTGCTGGTAGGAGAGTTACTGTTCCTATGTTTTTAAAATGTTCTAGCTCAAAATAGTCTCTGATGTAGTATCTTAAGAATCGCAAAACATTTTTTCACTAGGGATGCCATTTTATGCTCCATGGAGAAGCTAGATTCCAAATAAACTGCCAATATTTTAATCACTGTGCAAAACAACAGCCTTGTGCCTGTCAGAACTAATTTTCAGCTAGAGGGTTTTCCTCTTTTGATCCCACCCATAACTCAGATAAAGCAATCCTGTTAATTTTCATTTTTTTGGGAACCATCCAGAAGGATAATGTCTTAAAGCATGTGCATAAACCTGAAAAAGATAGTGACCCTGATCTCTTAATTAGTACAATAAATAAAATATTGTCTGCATATGAAAATAATGAGATATCCACATCTCTCACTGCTATCCCCAGTGTACTCAGGAAAATGTTAAATAAAATATGAGATAGGTGAGATCTTTAAGGGACTCCACATGTCATTTGTCAGGACTCAGAGACCTCTTCCCTCCATCTCATATGAACTCACCTCTTTAAGAATATTGAGAACCAATTTAGAACCCTACCTTGCAATTCAATCTCACTTAGTTTGGCATGCAACAGACCATGATTTTCTATATTTAATGCAGAGGAAAGACCACACTGCATCAAAACTACATTGTCCTCCTATTAACAATTGATCATAATTAATTTGTCATTGAGACCAAATGCATATCTGATCAATATAACATTTTCTAGAGCCTCCGGGTACAGTTATTCCTGTAAATTTTTAATAATAAATCCTGTTAGTCACTATGTAGCTTCAACTGGGGCACTCTTGGAAAGTCATGCAGGGGAGCTATCCAGAGGAACTCTGCTCTTTGCATATTTTTACATGGTTCTTTCAATTTCCAACACAGTAACTAAGAAAAACTCATCCCATAAACAATCTCCCATAACACGGACCTCTGTATCACTACTGCCATTGTCTCCAGTGAAAGAGTTGCCATTGTCTAATATATTGATGTTTCTTCATTTCATTCTCAATAAAATGGACCTTTTCATAAAGTATATAGCAAAATCCTTGGTTCTAGGTTTGCTTGCTTTACTTGTTTGACCTATAATGCAAAAAAGTTCTATCCATCCTAAACAACTCCCCAGTTATATTCTGACTCTTTGATTTTGTTTTCAGATATAATTACTTTTTTGCATCCCTAATCAGAGATGGTAAATCTTAACCTGGATCCTCTAGTTTTTCCTAAGACTGTCCTCACCCCTCTGTTGTGATTATTTTTGTTAGATGATGGCACTCCTCTTACTTTTCCATCAAATTGCTATTGTACCATTAACATTTTTTATTTTTTGCACCCCTGCCATCTGATCCAGTGAACTTTTCAATAATTGATTGCATTTATCCAATGAGAAGCTTGTGGCATCATTCTTTAAAGTTTGTCTCATTAGGATGAGAACTGATCTGAGATTATTTTGACTCTGCTAACTGAGTTTTTAGATCTGTTTTACTACAGTGGAAGCTAAATGTAAATTCCTTAGCATCCCTCCAGTCCAGTCCCTTTCCTCTGGGTTGTGCTCCCCTTCCAGAAGCTTGGAGACTGAGCTCATCATTGATTTGATGACCTTCTGGTATAAATACCACTGGCACCACCCACCAGTTTCCAGTAAGCTCAGTCTCCAAGCAGCTGGAGGGAGGCAGTAAACCAGGGAAAGGGCTTACTGGAGAGACACTTAGGAACGGAGGGATGTAGGCTAGGACTCCTTAGTGTTATGGTTGAGTTTATTTCATTTTTATTCTTTATTTTGTCTTCCTTTTATTCTTAATTTTTTACCTAGAGTAGAGAAGATTGAACGAGGCCCCCCCCCCCTTCTCCTTTCTTCGCGGGCTTCTCTTTCCCTTGGTTGCAAGGGACAGGAGGAGGCTTGCTTCGACCCGTGCCGGAGGCAGTGTGAAGAAGTGTGAGGCAGGAGAATCCTCTCTTCTCTGTGCGCGGCCGAGGAAGTACCGGCCGGCGCAAGGGGGGGCATCCTGCCTGTTCTTCCTGCCACATGCCGAAGCCCTTGAGGGGTGGTGCATCGCCAGCAGCAAAAAGGCTCCCGGACTTCAGCTGAGGTCCTGCAAGCGGGGGAGCGTGTTCAAGCAGGCAAGGCAGCGGCGGCGTGCCGCATGGTGTTTTGGCAGCCATGCAGCTGCAGACCGCATGGCTCAACACGGCATTCTGCAGGAAGCAGAACAGCAGGTACATGACAATTTTGCACACTTCGCACACTGTCTAGGGGGCTATTCGGAGGGAATTTTTGGTAGACAGTTCCAGGGGTCCCTCTGACTTGATTTGTTTTCAAAAACAAAACAAAACAACAACTTTAAAGGTTTTGCTTAGTGTGTTGTTATACTGGTAGTATATCTATATAATTAGATAGATATAGTTGATCTTGAGTTGCTCTTAGTGGCTGTTTAACATGCCAGGGAGACCGCAGTGTTTGGTCTGCGGTACCCGGTGGGGGATGGTATCCGAAGCAGGTGTCTGCAGAGGCTGCGCAGCAGAGGCCGCCTCAGTTGAACAGGAGATACAGATGAGTGTGTCCCAAGAGTTGCTGCCTTCCGACTCCCAGGGATCAAGGAATCCTCTGGAAGCAGGGCGTGTGCCGGCCTCTCCTCTGCCCTTGGTTTTAGAGCAGTCAGCCCCTCCACCATCTCAACCCACACCCTCTAAGAGATTCCTGAAGAGGAACAGACCCGGATTGTTTGGGTTTTCCGTCAGGAGGATCTCCCGGCATTGATTGGTGAGACCCTGAAGGTGCTCAATATGGTGGCGGACGTTCCAGCAGACGAAGAGGTGCTGGAAGACCCGCTGATTCAGGCTGTCAGGAAATCTCAAAGTTTTTTCTGTGCACCAGGTCGTTCATCAGATGATTCAGGAGGGATGGAATCAGTCGGAATCCGGTTTAAGGGAGGCATGGTCTATAGCTTGCCTGTACCCCTTGCCTGAATTGGATAAAGAGTTGCTGCGGCCACCTAAGGAGGATGTGGTGGTGGCGGCGGCGACAAAGAAGACAACTATTCCAGTTGAGGGTAGTGCGGCCCTTAAGGATACCCAGTATAGGAAACTGGATGCATTAAAACAGGCCTTTGATGTCAGTGCCCTGGCTCTCCAGGCTTCGGTTTCGGGGGACTGGGTAGCCAGGGCATGCCTGCAATGGTCGCAGCAGCTTCAAGAGGCTGGCGACTGGTCCGGTGATGCACAGGGGGACACGACCAGGATTGAGTCGGGGGCCGCTTACCTGGCGGATAGTCAATACAATCTCATTAGAAGCCTAGCGAAGAATATGGCTTCAGTGGTGGTGGCCCGGTGTTACCTGCGGCTGCGCAATTGGGTGGCAGATGCTTTTTCGAAAGCATGCCTCAGCAGACTTCCCTTTAAGGGAAAGTTGCTGTTTGGAGAAGATTTGGATAAATTGGTGAAGGATCTCGGAGAGACTAAGGGAGGCAGGCTCCCTGAGGATAGACCGAAGCAGAACCAGACGTCCGCTCCCGAGCGCAATCAGCGCGGGAGTTTCGGAGGTTTCGGGCAGCCAGGCCGACGCCCTTTCAGAGGGGCCATTTCCTCTCCAGAGGGCAAGGTTTCCAGGGATTTTGGGGAGCAGGAAGGGGTTTTGGGGCCTCTTCGTCCTCCTTAGGTTCTAGAAACTCATAATGAAACAACGGGGGCCCGGGAAAGAGTTCTGCCGGTGGGAGGCCAACTAAGGCAGTTTTTCTCCGCCTGGGCCCGGGTCACGTCAGATCAGTGGGTTCTGGAGGTGGTCCAAAAAGGATATGCCCTTGAGTTTGCAAGACCAGTCCTCCCTGCGTTCATGCAGTCCCCATGCAGATCCCCTGCAAAGGCTGCGGCGATGGAGGACATGCTTGCACGGCTGCTGTTGCTAGAAGCAGTGGTACCGGTTCCTTTAGACCAGTACAATTGCAGTCGATACTCCACTTATTTTGTAGTCCCCAAAAGGGAAGGTTCCTTTTGACCGATCCTCGATCTAAAACGGCTCAATTGTTGTTTCAGGGTCCCGCACTTTCACATGGAGACTGAAGGCCATGATTGTGGCCGTCCGGCAGGGGGAGGTTTTGACGTCCCTAGATCTCACAGAGGCATGTTTGCATATTCCTGTAGCAATACATAAAAAAGCCTCCGCAGTGTACCTCGAAAGTAGATTATAACCTTTTAAGACTTGATACTCTTGCAGTAATTAAACAATATTATCGAATATGTATACAAAACACTTTAACTGGTAGCACAAGGTCTCAGCATATATGGGCAGCCATTAGATTATCATTTTATCATCCAGTGGACTCACAGCTGTTTTAACATCAACGACCTTTATATGAATAACTGCTACCAAGTTTTTTTTAGTGACTTGAAAAATAATTCAGAACTGTAGTAGTGCTTTAAAGAAACAAGTGCTTAGCTTAGCTTTGAAGAAAAACTTCAGCTTAAAATCTCCCAACGCTGACAGACGCGCCAAAAAGTGCGTTTCACCTTCCCAGGTTTCATCAGGGGAATCTTGTAGAGCACTAAAAAATACATAAAACAAGTTCATTAGTTACCAACTTTCTTGTTCAACGGTAAAGCAAACACTGAAGATATACGATGTATAACACCTTAGATGTTAAAGATCCAGTTTCTCACACAAACACTCTCTCTTTGATAATTGTAAGATGCCGCGCATGCGGGATGGCATTTATAAACCCCATTCAGAATTCCCGGCTGATGTCACTAAGCAGCCATCTTCTTAAAGACACACCTCCCACTCAACCCGAGCATTAAGCCCAGCTGGAGTTACAGACTGTAACTTATGAATCCAACGCTGTTCATTGAATAGCAATGTCTGCTCCATGGTCTTGCCACTATATGCGGTGGTAATACGCTGGATGCAAAAACATCGTAAATCTGAAAAACTATGGTGATATTCAAGACAATGGTCAACCATAGGTGCTTCTTTTCGCTGACACTTAAGTCTGCTTTTGTGTTCTAACATGCGAGTTTTAAAAGCCCGACTGGTTTTCCCGATGTATAACAGGGTGCACGGGCAGCGAATTGCATATACCACATGTGTGGAGGTACAGGAAGTCACGCTGCATAGATGATATGTTCTCCCGTGATAACTGAATTCCGATAGCTCCTCTGTGATTCCACAAATTATACAGGATCCACATTTCTTATGACCTACTTCCAAGCATCCTTCTGGTGATGTCGCTGGTCGCAAAATCGCCGGACTTAGAAGTTCCTTAAAATTCTTCTGTCATGTCCAAACACAGCGGACAGAATGCTGTTCAAGTCCCGGAATGCTATGAAGAACATTACTGTGTCGCTTAAGACTACGCTTTATAAAATTACTATAGGGGGAAAAAGACGTAATAAAATTAACCTGCCGTTCATCCCCCCGAAATTACATTTGGAAACCGGGCAGAGTAGCCAATCGCGATTAATATACATTGCTCTTTTATACGCTTCCTTGATAATTTTAGCAGGATAACCCCGTCGTTGAAACTGACATTTAAGTTCCACAGAGCATTTCTTAAACTCTTGGAGATCTGAACAGTTACGACGATAACGAATAAATTGTGACAGTGGTAGACTATTTTGCAGCGGATTTGGATGTGCACTCGAGTAGTGCAAAAAAGTGTTTTTATCGGTCTGTTTCCGATATACAGAAGTATACCAACCAGTGGCACTTTTCTGTACCAAAACATCCAAAAAAGTTACTTGCTTGATGTCATAAGTGAGCGTAAACTTGATGTTATTCTCTCTCCCATTAAGCCAAGCGAAAAAAGATTGTAATTCAATGGTGGTGCCACTCCATAAAATAAAGATGTCATCAATGTATCGTTTCCATAGCTTCAAAAAAGCTAGGTGGGGGGAGGCTTCAAGCCATTTTGTCTCAAACCATTGCATATACAAATTTGCAATCGATGGGGCACATGTGGCACCCATCGCTACCCCTGATATCTGGTGGTATAAAACCTGCTCAAATACAAAATAATTATTACACAGGGTAAGGTTGGTTATATCCGACAAAAATTGTAACTGAGCACTAGATAAATCCCCTCTATTTCTTAGGGCTTCCATCACCACTGTGTGAGCTTGCAATTGAGGTATAACCGTATAAAGAGAGGCTACGTCTAAAGTTGCCAAAATAATATCAGATGAACTGGCCAACTGTCGATAATCTTCTAAAATACACAAAAAATGTGTGGTGTCTTTTATAAATGCTGGAATAGATGTCATCAAGGGACGTAGAAAAGAATCCAGGTATACTGACAAAGGTTCTAACACAGAATTACGTGTTGAGACAATTGGCCTCCCTGGCGGATTAATAGCGTCCTTGTGTACTTTTGGAACTAAATAAAATTTAGCCACAACTGGATCCGGGGAATTGAAATATGCATACTCTTTTTTGGATATGAGACGTGAGTCAAGGGCTCCAACAGTAAGAGATTTAATTCGCTCCTGTAACGAAGCGGTGGGATCGGTTGTCAAGGCAAGATATACCTTCTCATCCATAAGTTGACAAAGTGCCTCTCCACAATACTGATCACGGCTCAGGATGACAATTCCACCACCCTTGTCGGCCCGTCGTATGACAATATCGGACCTAGTCTGCAAAGCCATAAGTACTTTTCGCTCCTGAGAACTAATAGCATTCCTAATTCCATAATGAGTTGATTCCACCTGTTGTATATCCTGCAAAATTAAATCACGATAAAGCACCAAGGATGAATGTAAGGGCCCCGGGGGCACCCATTGTGATTTCAAAGGCAACGGAGCCCGATTAGTTGCTGGTACAGCCGCTATAGGGAGACTATGTTGCCCAAAAAAGATTTTAAGACTGAGCTTTCGAATAAGTTGTTCAAGGTCCACCCGGAACTGAAACGCATCAAAGCGTATGGAAGGAACGAATGATAAACCCTTCTCCAATAGCACAAGTTGTTCCGCCAGTATGTCAAATCCAGAAATATTAAGCACTAGAGAATCTAAAGTTTGAGCCGGGAGCTCTCCCCCCATTGCGTTGATACCCAGTTTCCTTCTTTCTTCTTTTTCTTCTCTTCTTTCTCGAGAACAACCGGAAAATCCTTCCTACGAAGGCCTTCTCCTGAATCCGTTGAATCTGTTTCATCAGAAGTATTTTCAAACATCACACGTTTTTTCCTGGGTTTATCTTTTCTTTTGGTGTTCATCCAGGGGTATACATACCCCTTCGTATAATTGTCATAATCCCGGCGCAGCTTCTTCTCTTTAGTCTTTTTAACTTCTTCCTGTAATGTCTTAACTTGTGTAGCAATCTGTTCCAATTTTTGTGCAGTGGGTTCAGAACTTTCTTTATCTTTAAGTTGTTCACATAAGTCCTCAATTTCTCCAGTCACAGCCGCCATATGTGCAGTCGTGGTTTCTATAATGTGGACCATGAGATCTAACGAGCATTTGTTAAGAATCTGGTTCCATTTTTCAATGAATCCATTATCAGTATTAAACATCCGGGGCTCTTTATAAATTCGTAAGCGTTGGGAGATTTTAAGCTGAAGTTTTTCTTCAAAGCTAAGCTAAGCACTTGTTTCTTTAAAGCACTACTACAGTTCTGAATTATTTTTCAAGTCACTAAAAAAAACTTGGTAGCAGTTATTCATATAAAGGTCGTTGATGTTAAAAGGGTTGTGAGTCCACTGGATGATAAAATGATAATCTAATGGCTGCCCATATATGCTGAGACCTTGTGCTACCAGTTAAAGTGTTTTGTATACATATTCGATAATATTGTTTAATTACTGCAGCAGTATCAAGTTTTAAAAGGTTATAATCTACTTTCGAGGTACACTGCGGAGACTTTTTTATGTATTGCTATCACTCCAGCAAGAGAGACCATTACTGTGTTGCATATTCCTGTATGCAGGGCACATCAGCAGTTTGAGGTTTGCTGTGCCAGTGAGACATTTTCAGTTCCAAGCTTTGCCATTCTGCCTGGCAACGACCCCGTGGACCTTTACTAAGGTGATGGTCATGGTGGCCGCGGCGCTTTGGAAGGAAGAGATCTTGGTTCATCCATATCTCGACGACTGGCTGATTCGAGCAAAGTTCGAGGCAGAGAGTCTGGAGGCAACGGCCAGAGTTGTCGGACTCCTGAGGGAACTGGGCTAGGTTATCAATCTTACGAAGAGCAGGTTGGTGCTCACGCAGGAAATCGAGTATCTCGGGGCAAGGTTCGACACCAACAGAGGCAGAGTGTTCTTGCCGGTGCAAAGAGCGAGGGACTTGAGGCGTTTTGTGCGGTAGTTTCTAGCCATGGCGGCGCCTTCAGCCTGGCATTATTTGCAGGTGTTGGGGACCATGGCAGCAACGATTGAGTTGGTGCCGTGGGCCAGGGCTCACATGCGGCCACTTCAGCAGGTCCTGCTCCGTCGATGGTCCCATCAGCGTCAGTCCTTGTCAGTAGTGTTCCCTTGCCCTCCGGTGGCCAGGAGGGCCTTGCAGTGGTGGCTCCACCCCAGGAATTTGGAGCGCAGAATGCCCCTCGAACCTCCGCAGTGGCTCCAGTTGACGACGGACACCAGTCTGACGGGGTGGGGGGCTCACTGCCAGGTCCGTTTCGCCCAGGGTCTCTGGAATACGATGGAAGCCCAGTGGTCCATCAACAGATTGGAGATGTGGGCGGTGGCTCTGGCTCTTGAGGCGTTCGAGCATTTGGTCCTCCAGAAAGCGGTCCGGGTGCTGTCTGACAACATCACCACAGTGGCCTACATCAACCATCAAGGGGGGACGAGCAGTCCTCTGCTGGAAGAGAAGGTGGAGAGCTTGTTGCAGTAGGCTGGGGCTCATCTACTAGCCTTATCGGCGCAACATGTGACTGGGGTAGAAAACGTCACGGTGGATTACCTGAGCAGGTACAAAGTAGACCATGGCGAGTGGGAACTCTGCCAGGAAGTGTACGATCAAGTAGTAGGCTGTTGGGGGGTCCTGGTCATAGACCTCATGGCACGGGGGGGGGGGGGTCGGCCAAGGCGAGCCGGTTATTCAGCCGAAGGAAGGAAAGGATGTCGGAGGGCCTTGATGCTCTGGTTCAGAGATGGTCCACCGAAGGCCTTCTGTATGTTTTTCCACCTTGGGCTCTCATAGGAAGGGTGCTGCAGCGGGTGGAGGCCCACTGAGGTTAGTGATTTTCATAACCCCGGACTGGCAGCGGTGACTGTGGTATGCCAATCTTGTGAGGCTACTGGCCGATCGTCCATGGCGCCTTCCATGCAGGGACGATCTCCTGGTTCAGGGACCCATTCGGATACCTCAGGTGGATTGGTTCTCGCTTGCGGCTTGGCTATTGAGAGGGCAAGGCTCCGTAAGCAGGGATATTCGGGAGCTGTGATCACAATCTTGTTGAATGTTTTCAAGCGCTCGACCTGCCTCTCTTATGTGAGGATCTGGAGAATATTTGAGGGCTGGTGTACAGTCCAGGGGAAGAGACCCCTTGCGGTTTTTGTGCCGGAGGTGTTAGAGTTTCTGCAGGTAGGTTTCGAGAAGGGTCTTGCGGCAAGTTCCTTGAGGGTACAGTTGGCGGCCATTTCCTGTTACAAGGTAAGGTTCATGGAAAGCCTTTAGGAGAACATGCAGACATAGGTAGGTTCCTGAGGGCAGTACGGCGCCTGCGGCCTCAGCAGAGGTTGGCGGTCCCTCCTTGGGATCTTAATTTGGTGCTGAATGCTTTGGCTGGGGAACCTTACGAGCCAGTGGGGAAAGCTTCTTTGAAGGACTTAACTCTCAAGGCAGTTTTTCTAGTGGCTATCTGTATTTCAGAGCTCCAGGCTCTGTTGTGTAATCCACCTTTCATTTCTTTCTTTAAAGAGAAGGTGGTCTTGCGTACGGTACCTTCCTTTTTGCCCAAGGTGGTTTCACCTTCTCATGTGAATCAGTTTGTTTCTCTCCCTTCCTTTCCAAAGGGGGGGCTGGAAGCGGAGGATGCGCATTTGCACCGTCTGGATGTGTGCAGGTTGCTGAAGTGTTACCTCATTTGCACGGCAGCGTTTCAGTAGTCGGAACGGTTGTTTGTCTTGTTCGGTGGACCGCGTAAAGGTGAAGCGGCGGCCAAGGCGTCCATCTCTAGGTGGATCAGGGAAGCTATTGCGTCGGCTTACATCCTGAAGGGAAAGCGGATCCCGGAGGGGTTCCAAGCACATTCCACCCGAGCCCAGGTGGAGTATAGTTTTGTTCCGCCACTGGACATTTGTAAAGTGGCTACGTGGTCGTCTTTACATACCTTTGCAAAGCATTACCGGCTGGATGTTCAGGCAGCATCGGATGCTGAGTTTGGGAGAGTGGTGTTTCGGTCCGGTCTTGTAGACCCCTCCCAGACTTGAACTGCTCTGTTACAGAGAGGAAAGGGACTGGACTGGAGGGACGCTAAGGAAAAAGTAATTAGGCCTTACCAGCTAATTAGTGTTCCTGAAGGAGCTCCAGTCCAGTCCCTGATCCCGCCCGATTTTGTCGGTGTTAAGTTTCAGGATACAGTTCACTGGCCCGAAGCTTTAGATAGGGGAGTGGAGAAGATATCCGGAGGTTCTTTGCTGAGGGTTTCGGTGGCAGGCCAGAGTAGACCAGCAGGGTGCCCTGTTGATTGGTTAGGCAGGGACAGGTGTGGTATCAGGTAAGCCTCCTCCTCCTCCTCTTCCGGAGGGTGGGAAGTCCCTTCCGGGTGGGGGGGGGGGGGGCGGGAGGAAATATTCTGGAGTTTTGGTGTTACTGTTTTAAAGTTAGTGTTAATGTTGCTTAATTGTCTCTCCATTAAGTCTGCTTTTTCAATAGAATACTGGAAACTGGTGGATGGTGCCAGTGGTATTTATACCAGAGGGTCATCAAATCAATGATGAGCTCAGTCTCCAAGCTTCTGGAAGGGGAGCACAACCCAGAGGGACTGGACTGGAGTTCCTTCAGGAACACTAATTAGCAGATAAGGCCTAATTACCTTTTCTAAAACATGGTGATCCGACCATAGCATTAATTTATTTACACAGTGCTGCATGACCTAGGAAAAGTATTTGGGTGTCATTGTGGACAATATGTTAAAACCCTCTGCTGAGTATACAGTGGTGGCCAAGAAAGAATGTTAGGAATCATAAGGAAAGGAATGGAAAATAAAACCAAGGATATTATAATGCCTTTGTATCATACCATGATGCAACAACACCTCAAATATTGTGTGCAATTCTGGTCGCCATATCTTGAAAAGGATATAGCAGAATTAGAAAAGATGCAAAGAGTGACAAAAATGGTAAAGGGTATGGAAGGATATCCCTACAAGGAAAGGCTTAAAAAGTTGAGATAATGAATGGAGTAGAACGGGTAAATATAGGTTGATTGTTTACCCCTTCAAAAAGTAGCAACACTAGGATACGCAATGAAATTACAATGTAGCACATCTAAGACTAATTGGAGAAAATATCTTTTTAACTCAATGCGTAATTAAACTCTGCAATTCATTACCAGAGGATGTAGCAAAAGCTGATAGTGTAGCTGGATTTAAGAGGTTTGGACAAGTTTCTGGAAGAAAAGTCCATAAACCATTATTAAAGAGGACCGGGGAAATTGTTTACTCACTGGACAAGCAGCATGGAATCTGTGTACTTTTTAGGTCCCTGACAGGTACTTGTGACCTGAATTGGTCACTGTTGGAAACAGGATACTGGGTTTGATGGACCCTTGGCCAGTATGGCATATCTTAATATTTTTAAGAGTGGACAAAATGATAAAGGGAATGGAAGGATACCCCCACGAGGAAAGCTTAAATGATTAGGGCTCTTCAGCTTAGAAAAGAGACAACTAAAGTGAGATATGAGAGAGTTCTATAAAATGAGTGGACTGGAACGGATAAACATAGATCAGTTGTTTACTCCTTCAAAAAGTAGAAAGACCAGAGGACAGATTAGTCTTAATTGTAGTACATTTAAGACTAATCAGAGAAAATATTTTTTCACTCAAGATGTAATTAAACTGGAATTCAGAGGGATCACGTGATGCACTGGGCATGAGACGGGTGTGAGTCTCAGTGCTCGCAGGCCTGACCTACCTGAGAACAAAATCGGCCACTGCCCCTGTGGTGATTGAGGTGGGGTACCTTGTGGGAAGGTCTCTGGTCACCCGGAGCGGCATGGAGGGTTTAAAAGAGGTTTGAATGAGTTCCTAGAGGAACAGTCCATAAACTATTATTAAAGTGATTGGGGGAAATCCACTGCTTAAACCATAGACAAGCCACATGGAATATGTATACCTTTTGGGAACCTGAAAGGTATTTTTAACCTCGATTTGTCAATGTTGGAAACAGGATACTGGGCTTGATGGATCCTTAGTCTGATCCAGTACGGCATATCTTATGTTCTTATGTTAATAAGCGATGCATTTGTGTCATTAGTAATGCAGTTACCATAGTTCCTGCAGCTACAAAAACTCCCCCCCCCCCCCCGACACCACCCCTTCCGGCAACATCAGGAAAACCCTGCAACCCTCCACTGTACTTCCAGGAAAAGTCAGAAAAACCCACAGCCCCCTCAACAGCACCCCCCTGGAATGGTGTGTGCATGCACAGAGGCAGAGTTTGGGCACAGCGTGGATGGAGTGCAAGTTTATGAGCTTAAATTATAAAATCCTAAAATTTATGTGTGTTCCTTAGAAATTTAGGCACAGGTAATTAACCTAGGCCCGATATAAGTAATTGTGTCTTAAATTAATGTACATTTTTGGCCATTTATTGTAGTATTTCATGTACAGGCATACCTGAATTTATAATATAGGTATGAAACATGCACATCAAATTGTGCATTAACTACACAGAAGTTTATAAAATAAACCTCATGATACAGATCTGTGAAACCATGAGTGGGTGAAGAGGGAATGGCGGTTTACCGTTTCAAAATAATGTGCAGACTAGGAGGAACTCCATGAAATTAAGAAGTACTGTAGCTCATTTAAAACAAATGAGAGAGCGCACAATCAAACTGGAATTTGTTTCTGAAGTTTCTGGTGAAGGGAAGGCAGTTAGCAAAACGAGTATGGACAAACTCCTGGAAAAAGTCCATAAACCATTTTTAGTTATGTAGACTTGGCAAAGTCACTGCTTATCCCTGGTTAAGAGCAAGGAAGATTGACACTATTCTTTGGGATCCTGAAGGGTATTTGTTGCGTGGATTGGCCCGTCAAGGCAGGATGTTAGGTTTGACAGGCCTCTGGTCTAATCCAGTATGGCATTTCTTATATTTTTGTTTTTATAACAAGATCATCAGAAAGGTATTAATTATGGATTAGAAAATATTCATATAAGACATTTGTTACTCATTTAAATAAAAACAAAACAATTGTGAAAAATAAAATAAAGGGCAAGAGAATATTGACATACTTGAGGAAGATTTCTAGATTACAGTTCTTTAGTTATAAATAAAAGCAAATCTGATCCAGAAGGCAGCTGGCACATAAAAGGAAAGTGTGTTTTACAGCAGTCAGTTAAAACGCAGATGGTTCATGAAAGCACAGTAGAATTCAACAAACATCTAATGACAGTTTGTCTGATCATGGAAAAGTAGAAAATAAAAGATCCATTGTGAGAAGACTCTTTCCTGAGTCAATCAGACTGTAGCTTGCCAGTAATGGTATAGAAAACAGCCAGCAGCTGCGATTCTCAGAAAGGCAGTTGACTCTCATACAGTTTTTTTCATTGCCATTTCCAATGTAGCTGCCTTTTGGATTGTATCTTGATGATTAATTGGCCTTAACAGGTCAGAGAGAGACCAGTATACCCCTGTCTCAGCAGCACATGCTACCCAGGCTCAGGACAAAGAAAACAAATTATTAAAATTAAAGGAGTCTTTTCAAATCTTTTTCCTTCAAAACTGCTCCATCGTTTATAGGAGAGGACACTTTCTCCACTTAAAAGCCAAAAATGAGGTTTAAAAAAAAGCCCTCTTATTTCAATGGATTTCAGTGAGGGATTTAGACATTTTTCTCTTTCTCTTCAGAAATGAAGGACAAAGAAGAAATAGTGTTGAATTTATAATTAAGAAGAAACATGCAAGAACTGTTATGAAATACAATGCAGTCAGTGAGAACTTAATCTCTATTCATCTTCAAGGAATGTCCATCAACACAATTATTATTCAGGTACTGTCATGGTGGCAGCCCCTAGTGGCCAAGGGCGGTAAGGGCATGCTCCACGATGTATTTATTTTCAAGGAGCGTGGTGTAATGTAAGGCCAAAAATGGAGTTTGGTCTTATCTATTTTCAGCTCCTTGTGTGCACATAATAATTCAGCCAAGAGTGTAGGGAAACAAGGCTTTTATTTCCCGTCTGTGCAAGGGTTCTTTAAGACAGTGGAAATCAAAGAATGTCCTTTGTTTGAAAAGGTTCCAGTAATAAACAGGTGGGCTAATTGTTAGTAGCTTCACAATTAGTGCCAAGGAAAATGGAGGAATTCAGTTCATTCCAAACAAAACAATTAAACAAGTTTTCTTCTTATTTATACGGTAGCCATACACAACCCACAATCCATATCTTCTTCCTGAGGCATGGGAATAGCATTTATATCCTATACTTCCATAGACTCTGCTACACTGCTTTCCCCCTCGGAGTAAATACTGTCCCTGGCTGTTACAGCTTTACATGGACGGTCTCCGGTAACCTGCCTCCAATAAGACTGGGTTTTAAGTTCTCTTGGTAATTCTTGAAACCACTCTGGTTTCTTTCTTCTTCTTACCAAGTGAGTATTTGCTTTAGCAGTGCTTTTAGGAGTTAAGCATTCTTTAGCAGGAATAAAGCTTTCATACCTTGGGTTTCTGTAGCGGGACTCCCTGGAGCCTTCTCTCCCAAGAACGTCTCTTTTGCAACAGTTTTTCTGCCGGTAGCTTCTGGGCAGTGCTGTGCTTCCTGGCAGCTTAGCAAAACCTGGTATGGATTCAGCTCTATGCTTCAGTGGTAAAGTAGCTTTGCTAAAAACTCCTTTTCCTCGAGTACCTGGTAAAACTTGTCCAGCAGGTTCCAGTAACTGCAGGTCTTCCTCCAAACCTGGTTCTCTGGTTCTCTGGATACGTCTCTCAGCTTTGGACTCAGGAACGTTGCTTGAGCAGGGAGTGGCACACTCACCAGCCTGACTGCTTTCCCCAGCAGACTCCCTCTGAACAGCTGCTCTGGTAGCTTGGCCCCTCTGAACTCCACCTCTGTGAATTCCGTTCCCTTGGGCTTGCTCAAGGAGGATTCCTTCCTTCAGGTCTCTCCTTCTTTCCTTAGCCGTGCTCCTTGTTCCTTCTCCAAGTCCTTCTGCTCCTTGTTCTGCTGCTTCCCTTTCTGCAGCCGTGCTCCTTACTGCTTGGCTTTTTCTCTCCCACTCTGCTTTGCTAGAATTAAACTTCTGCTTATAAAGGGATCTTCTCTTTGAATCTCCCGGGCTCATTCCCAGGTGCAACTGGTTAGATCTCCTAGCCTCATTAGCTTCTGTATGATCACTCCTGCCCCCTCTAGCTGTGCTTTGAGGTAATTGCACATCTAGATCTCTGTGAGAAACAGGATTTCTTTTCAACTTTGCATCTTTATTAGTACCAGCCTCATGACAGTACATATATCCCGACAGCTGCAGAAAAAGAAGAAGTTGTTCAGTTTGACGAACAAGTGCAAGCTGAAATTGCCTTATGAGTCACTAAGTACGTGGATTGAATAATTGAGGTCCTCACAGAGACCATAGGTGAGGGACTGAGCCAGCTCCATCCAGCATGGGAATTCACCATCTGTGGCAGTGACATATTTGTTCCTCTGTTCACCTAGAAACATTCCTAACTGGTGTACCTGGCCACACCTCTTGCAATCACCTCCCATAAAGAAGAGGGATCCTAGGCAGGTCATTGCTGGGGTCTTCTGCCAAAGGGACAAACTTAAGGGCCCTTAGATGTGGCCCCTACTGGGGACAGAAATCTTTCTGGGGGATTTTAAATAGTTTTGAATTTAATTCACTTATGGCCTGCTTGGAAAGTAAGAGAATATCCCACTGTATGATTATTATGGGAAGAGAGAAGAGTGCATTTAGGTGGGGAGTGTGGTGGGTAGAGATTTTGCTGTAGGGACTTTATACTTGTCAGGGAGGGGAGGGTAACAGGTTTGCATCCCAGGAAAACCTATTGAAATTTGAATAAGTCATGGGATATTTGGGAGGATAAGGCATATGATGCACAGTTAACTTATTCATGTGATTAATGGGGAACACATTGATTGTCTGAGAGAAAATTTTACCAATGCCTTGTTAATTTTAATGTAAGGTCAGTAGGCATCAAAGTGGAAATTGTAAGAAATCCCACTGGAGATAATCATCTTGGTCTGACCTTCATTATAGAAACGTGGTTCACAGAAGTGGAGGAGTCATTATTGAATTTAATCTGTCCGTCTATCAGGTTATGGGTTAATTCATTTCCCAAGAAAGGGGGGTAGTTTTAGCTTTAATATACAGAGATTTTTTAAACATGTTCTCAGTCTCTCAGTACTCTAATCCAGGGCTGGAAATATTAGCAGTGGAAATTCAGGGGACCATAAAGGATAAACCAGATGGGCTTATATTGGTATCACCAGGTAGCTGGAAAACTATTAAGCCTCATATGCCAACACGTGCTGGACTTTCCAGCTTCAAATATATTAGGCGATTTTAACTTACATTTGGAAGATCCTTTTCCTTCTGATTCTAATCAATTACTTGAATTCCTGGTTCATTTAGATCTAAATCAATTTAATTTTGGCCCAACACATATGGGGGGTATATATGCTAGACAATGAAGATTTTGCTTCCTGAACAATTTTGGGTGTATCTTATGGATTTTGGGTTGTTGATCATGAAAATCACCTTGAAATTTTCCCATCACCTTTTTTTGTGATTTTCTCGCATATTTTAAGTCTACTCATACGTTGCCTAGAAAGTAAGCTGTTTTCTTTCGTCCAGGCATGCCTGGGCATGCACTCGGTGCAGGCTCACAACATACAATGAAAATGCTACTGCTCAGTAATGCATGGGCATGCTTAGTCAGGATGGATGCTGGCAGTACTGGCTATAAAAGCAGCTTTCATACACAGATGCTATGCTTGACATTGATTTCAGTTTGTGTACTTAATAGCATTTACATGTGAGCATCTTATCTAAACGACAATTCATTACAGCAGAAATGTCTCATCAATGTCGCAACAGCCACGATACATTCTGTTATATTTGTGGTGAGTATACGCTTAAGCCTCAAAGATGCAGCATGACCAGACTTATTAAGGAAGCATATGACCTCTATTTCGGTTGTGAAGTTGACAATCAAGACAGATCCTGCTCCTCACATTTGCTGTGCAAAATGTGCTGTCCATCTCATAGCTTGGCTAAGAGGTACTCAGAAGTCAATGCCATTTGCAGTCTTGATGATATGGTGAGAACAGACAGATCATGTGACAGACTGTTACTTCTGTCTGACCACTGTATCTGGCTTCTCTGCTAAAAATAAGAAATCTATTGAATACCTCAGTCTGCCTTCAACCATGAGACCAATGCCGCATGATGACAGTATGCCAGTACTGAAGCCACCAGAGACATGGAGCCACAATGCATGGGCCAGATGTGGAAAACTACATTGATCCAGATTTTGAGCTGTTTATGTGTGGTGTGCCTCTAATAACACAGAACTGAATGATCTGGTGAGGGACTTACATTTGTCAAAAACAAGAGCTGAACTACTTGGTTCAAGATTACAAGGACAGGGTTTGCTGTCACCAGCTACGAAAATTTCTGTCTTTCATACCCACCAAGAACATATGAAAATTTTCTTTGCACAGGTTGACAACCTCTGTTTCTGCATTGACATTGATGGGTTGTTCACGGCTTTGGGTTGTGAGCATGACCAACAATGGTGCTTTTTTATATATTCATCACTGTTAAATCTGAAAGTTGTCTTGTTACACAATGGCAGTGTCCACCCTTCAATACCTATTGGCTATGCAGCACACATGAAAGAAACCTATGAAATCATGGACTTGTTGTTGAAACACATACAGTATAATAACTACAACTGGAACATCTGTGGTGATCTAAATGTAGTAGCACTACTACTAGGAATGCAGCTCGAGTATACCAAGTACTGTTGTTTCATTTGCAAAGGGACTTCCGTGCTAGAGTCTCATTACATTAAAAAGAACTGGCTGCTCCTTAAGCATTTGGTTCCAGATAGAAAAATGTGGCACATGAACCACTTGTCGACACAAGATATTTTTGCCTCCTCTTCATATAAAACTCAGACTGATGAAAAACTTTGAGCAAGGAAGGTGAAGAATTTTGATATTTGGCACAGATGTTTCCAAGAATAACTGATGCCCAAGATTAAGGAAGGCATTTTTGTGGTCCACAAGTCAGACACATCATCAGTGACAAGTGATTTGAAGATCTGCTAGTGGGGCCTGTCCAAACCTCCTTTAAACCCAGGTACACTAACAGCTTTTACAATATTCTCTGGCAGTGAATTCCAGGAGTTTTTATTTAAGTCTGTTTATTGACAAGCACAGCAAAATGCCCAAGTCACCAACAATATCAACAGTACCACAAATTGGCATTGTAATAACTTAATCAGTAACAACTTAAGCAGAGCAAACAATCTTTTATAAATTATTTTTATAAATGTTTTATGTTTTCCACTCCCACACCCTCCTACCCCCCCCCCCCTTCCCCTTCTCCCATGGCATCCAGGGACTCTTATGGATCCCATGGACACCCTCCTCCCCACAGCATCCAGGGAGAGTCGAGTGTGGCCCCTAACAATCTATCACTCCACCATATACACAAAAACAGACACTCAGAATATGTTCACTACGAAGCTCCTAGCCCCCGGGGGCAATGATTGTATGTATTTTTCCCAGACCAGCATAAAGTTAGCCCAACGTGGTGGGGAACCACCCATATCCTTTTGCTCTTGGATTAGCAATTCATGCAGGACATCCGCCAGTGCCAATATGAAGGACCCTCTGTGGACAGCCAGACTGCATAAGCATTTTTTCCCCCCCACAAAGAGCCTGTGACCCAGAGCAACACAAACCGCCCCTTGATAGCACTACACCCAGGGGCATCAAAAAGCACCATTCTTGCCTTGGCCCATACCACAGTAGTCCAAAGAAATGCAAACACCCGGTCCCAGTACTTCCACACCCTCGGACAAAGCCACACCATATGTCCAGACTGCCGCAGACTTCACACAAGCGGGCAAAGGTGTCAACCCCGCTTGGTGAGCCCACACTGATGAGAAATATGTCCACTGCATTAGCTTTTATTGGCATTCCAGAAATCGCACACTGCTCACTACCCCAGAAATATGGGCCAAACATGTCTGAAGCTTCAACCTCTCAACCCAATCGCCCAGCTCCCCTGCCACCAGACTTTTACCGCATTCAGATTAGTGTCTGGCAACTCCCATTGAATAATCTTATGGATTAAGGAGATACACAGCTTTCAATCCTCCTCGGCCAACCACCACAACTACTGTAGTTTCACAGCAGACTCAACTCGAAGGGCCTCTTTCGGTAATAAACAAATATAATGCTGCAAATGGAGAAAGGCAAAGGTATCACTAGGCCACAATCCGTACTCCTCCTTTAGTTGAGCAAAGATGTGCAGCCGCCCCTGATCATCCAAAACGTGCTCCAGGGGCTGGACCTCTTGGGTCACCCAAGCCTGAAACCCTCTAGTCCACCACCCCAGCCGAAACTCCACATTACCCTGCAGGGGCACGTACACACACACTCCCACCTCCTGACCCAATAAGCGACACCAGTATCGCTAGGCACTTCGCCTGGGAGGCAGTACACAGGAAAAGCACAGTCACTACAGGACCTTACACCAGGGCGCATAGACTAATGAGACTAAATGCAGTGCATGTCCCCACAGAGTCACAGTCAAGGGGAGTGTAGTCCAATGTACCCACTACCCAATCCTGAAGATAGCAGGTCAGGCACACTGTGTTATAAAGATGCAAATCTGGCAGTCCCCGCTCCACCCTGGGGTCAACCCCCTCCAGAATATACAAGGGAATCCCCTCCAACAGAAAGCTGAAAAGACAGCCCAGAGCTCACAAATCCCTAATTAGTAAATACAAGGGCAGCATTTGCAGGATATATAGCCACTTGAGGAACAAGACCATCTTATACAGGCTAATGCAGCCCATCAGCTATAGGACATAAGTTGCCACACTCCCAGGGTATCCTTTGTATACTCCAACAAGGACCTAACATTATAATCATATAAATCTCAGGGGTCCCCCGTCACCTTTACCCCCAAATAGCAGAATGACCCCTCAGCCCACCAAAGTGGAAACTTCCCCCTCCAATCCCGACAAAGCCATGCATCCCAAGCCAGGGCCTCGGACTTCGAATAGTTCAATTTAAGGCCAGACAAAGCACCATAGGTCATGATTTTCCTCAGTAACACCTTCAATGAATCTTTGGGGTTCACCAGATGAACCAGAAGGTCATCAACGAACTCTGCCATCTTAAATTCCTGGCCCCACATCCACATGTCCCGAATTGCCAGGCACTCCTGAATACACTGTAAGAACAAGTCCAGGTTTAAGATGAAAAGAAGGGGGATAAAGGACAGCTGTGCAGAGTAGGAGTACTAAATGATCTGTAATGCCCCCATTCATGACTACTGCTGCACAAGGTCCCCTGTACAAAGCCTGCACCACACCCTGAAAAAATTCCCAAAATCCATAACTGTCCAGGACGGCAAACGGGAAGTCCCAGTTCACCCTATCGAAGGCCTTTTCAGCATTGAAGCTAACCAGAAACAAAGGGGTGGACTGAGACTGTACCCATTCAAGTGAGGTAAGCACCTGCCACACATGGCAAAATGCTATACTGTCCCTGACTGTCCCCTGCCAACTTGATGCTCCAAGACCAACTCGGAGATATACACTGTCAGTCAGTCCACCCGGATCTTAGAGTAAAGCTTAACATCATAATTCAGAGAAATAGGATGGAAAGAGACAACATCCAGGGGATCCTTCCATGTTTTTAAAATTAAGACAATACGAGCCATGGTCATCACCGGCATCACCCAACCAGCTTGCATCATCCAATTATACAATTTCTCCAATATTTGAGAGATATCCCCTTCCACCTAGTATTTTGAAAAATTCCCTGCTATACCCGTCAGGCCCTGGGACTTTATAGTGCGGCATCCTCTTAATCACCCACACCACCTCCTTCAAGGTGATAGGGGCATCCAAGCGCCCCCGTGCCTCCTCACTCAGCCTTGAAGCCCCCTCTCCCACAGGTACTCCATTACCCCCACACCTTTCCATTCCACCTTCCCATACAGGCCCTCTAGAAAGATCCTAAATTCCTGCCTGATAGCTTTTTCAGAATTCACAATCATGCCATCTCGCCGACGCACCACAGTAATATAGGAGGTCCACTTCCCTTTCTGCGTCAGTCGCGCCAACAAGCGCCCCAGTTTATCCCATGGCAGAAAAACTTATAACTATAATAAAGCAGGGACTTCTTAGCCCTTTGATGCAAAAGAGTATTTAAAGCCTCCTGGGTCATCAAAAGGTGCTCTTGAGCTTTCCTAGAGGGTTGTCATGCCGCCCGCCTGCAGTCTGCATATCTGTTTCTCCAACTGCAACAATCTCCGATCTAAGTCACGTCTGTCATGTATCCTATATTCCAAAGTATGCCCTCTCAACACCGCTTTCTTTGTTACCCAAAACAATGAAACATTCTCCTGATGCTGACCATTAAACTCCATATACTCCCTCCACTTTTGCTGTAGAAACTTTTGAAAGGGCATATCATTGTAAAATGCCAGGGGGAATTGCCACTGCCTGCCAGCCTCTGACTGCTGCCCCCCTCCCCAGTTGCCCACACAAGGGCATGATCAGAGACCTCAGTTGGGCCAATTACTGTCTCCTGCGCATGAGAGATCAAGGGCCAGGACACCAACAGGTAATCAATCCAGGATCAAGTAGTATGGGTCCTCGAGACATGGGAATAGTCCCGCTTCTGAGGGTGTAATAATCGCCAAATGTCAAGGACGTCCAAATGCTCAAAAAACAAAGGGACACCTTATCTAATGTTGTCTTGCTACAACAAAGGCTAGCACACCTTTGTAATGAAGACAGGCAGTTTATTTATAAAACAAAACAAGGATAACTTGAAGTTCACTTATTTGACTTATTAATTTATACTTATTTTAGAATGGCAAGTAATTCACTTATTTACCTATGATTAGTTAGAAAAGATAATTAGAAAGCAATTAATTACAAGAGAATAATGATAACTAGAAAGCAATTAATTACAGGAGAATAATACATCACCGAAAGAGCTCTGAACTTCATCTCCTGTCGCACTTTGACCAAATGAACACCTGATTTGGCCAGACCGGAGAGACTGCTCAATCAGGAAGGTTTCTAGGCAACGCGTCCGCTCCTAGATGAGATTCCTTTGTTTCTGTCTCTCTGGCCAAAACAAGCACCCATTTTATTCTGTTGCAAAGACAACTAGCCAAAGGCAACCGGTTATCTTCCATCAGGTGACATACAGTAGCCTAGGGTCTGTTATCCATTAACCCTTTCCAGGCCGAGCCCAAAACTCTTGGGATCCAAATTTCTGACTAAATATTCCTATCAAATGGTATATAATACATGACCATAGCAGAAGGAACATCACTATTAGAACATATTGAATAAGACGGGTACAATTTTCCTGAAATATGCAAAAATTAACCAGGCTGCAGAATGTGGATTAAAAATTTAAAGTAGGCCTTGAAAGGGTTAAACACAGTCAGGAGTGGACACTGGCCAGGCGTCTGACAATGCTCAAGGGACACACCCCTTCCCCCTCCCCACGATTTTAGAAGCTCAGAACTCTATAATTACAATTGATGAATCCTTCTTATCTTGTTTACATTTGCTTGGTCTGCCTTTGCTAAGAGAATTGTTCAAAGGCCAGGGGAAGAATTCTGTCTACCTTTGCTAAAAGAAGAATTCTTCTCTGGTCTTCCATTATCCCTCAGGCTAGGTCCCTCTGTAGTTATGTAAAGAGTTTCTCACCAAACAAACTGAAAAACTGAGGCTTATGTAAACAGTTTCTCACCAAACAAACTGAAAAACTGAGGCTAGAAGAATTAACCCCTAACTCACTGCTGAGGCATAATCAATAGTCAATTTTAATTAATTTGTATTACAATGTCAACCCTAGCATTGCCTATGATTGTAGGATTTGTCCAACTGAGGTTCCACCACCCCATTAAAATCTCCTCCAATCAAAACATTCTCCTCTCCCCCCATTCCTACAGTTCCTTAAGGACCCGCTTTATAAAAACCACCATCATACATATTAGGAGCATACAGGCCACACAGCATCAATCGATGCCCCTGAAAATCCCCATGTACAAGCACAAATTTCCCTACTTTATGAATTTTATAAGGCAGAGTTTTGCTCACCAGTACCACCACCCTCACTTTCTTCATTCCAGAGGAGGACCAAAACACCTCCCTCAACCGAATTTGAGCGAGTTTTGCATGCTTCAGGTCAAACAGATAAGTTTCCCGAAGCAATGCAACACTTTCTTGGTGCTGCCGCAGGGTCCGCAAAATTTTATTTCGTTTAATAAGTGAATGCAACCCCCCCACATTTCAGCACCCTCCTCAATAGCATCAGGAAACCTCCCCCGCTCCCTTACAGGTCCCTCTGCTCTATTCAAGGGATCCCTGATGTCTATTGGATGGAGTGGGGGTGGGCAGGAGTAATCCCTGGATGCTCCTGCCCCATCAGTCGCTCAGGACTAAAATGGCACCTCTGACCCCTAGCAGAAGTTTCATGGTACTACCGCTAGGGTCAAGCTGCTAACATTACTAAAATATCATCTTCAAATAAAGCCATTTTCACAACAGTCATACCAAGTAGCACATCTCTAATCTCTCCCTCCAAATCATTTTATTTATTTATTTATTTATTTATTTACATTCTCTTATATACCGCGCTATTCTGCATCAGTGCGGTTTACATTGAACAAACTGAAATTACATTGAACAGGGCATTATAACTTGGAGATAACTATTTTACAGGGAACATGGGCTATGGAGGGTTAAGTGGCTTGCCCAAGACCACAAGGAGCACCTGTGGGACTAGAAACCCCAGTCCTTCTGGCCCAAGGTTGCTGTCCTCTAGTGGGATTTGAACCCCCGACCTGCCGGCCTGAAGTACCTTGCCCCAACCACTAGGCCACTCCTCCACTCCATGGTTTGATTGCAGCGGTCACATTTTTTAAACCCACTGGGAGACATGGTGGGGGAACACCCGGCCAGGGTTGACAACCCCAAGTGAAAAAGGACACAAACGCCAGTCGAGATGAGCCTCGATCAAAAAAGACAAAAGGAAAAGAGAACAGCACCAGTTCGAGGTGGAAAGAGGAACCGGTACACAAACCAGGAAACTAACTTTAAGGATAATTAGCAAGGATTTTTCAGGGGAAACAGGACATACATCCATTGGGCTCCACTAATGGCTCAGTATATAACATGAATAACCCTGGTGATAGAGGACAACCCTGCCTCATCTCCCTTTCAAAACTGAACTCTGGAGATATATGACCATATTAGCCAGCACCCAGGCCCATGGCCCTTCATACAACACTTTTATACCATCTAACATTCTGCCTCAGATCCCAAAGTTCCCTAACACAAAACACAAATATTCCTATGACAAATGATTAAAAACCTAGGGCCCGATATTGCATTGGGCATGGCTAAGCGCCGGGTTTTCCTTGATTATCTTTACGATGCAGAGCACTAACCAGGCAGCATCCAAAATCTCTGCGACCCGATTAGCACTATTCCCCACCTCTGCTCCATCCCAGAATGCCCCAAACATGCCCCGATGCTAACTGGATAGCATCGAGGTATGTACTGGACTTAATTGGGGATTTTCAAAGGCACTAGCGGTGTAGGTGCCTTTGAAAATCCACAATTAATGCATTTACACGGTCAACATGGGCTGTTAATCATGTAAATGCCTTCAAAAATCGGGCCCCTAGTGTTTAGAGCAGCAGCCTGGTAACCACAGAGACCAGGCTTCAAATCCTACTTGCACACCTTGTGGCCTTGGGCAAGTCACTTAACCCTCCATTGTCTCAGGTCCAATCTTAGACTGTAAACCATCTGGGGACAGGGAAATATCCACTGGATGTAATGTACCTGGAGCTACTACTGAACTAAATAATAGTAATAAAGTTGACCGCTAGGGCCTCCAGACTATACTATTATACCCTCTCGGTTATTACTAAGAATTGACAAATATTACTTAATCCCCTTACGTGGTTTGCACCTTTGTCATGCTGTGAGGGCTTGTGTGCATCAGTGATGCTGAGAGTTATCAGAGCAAAACTACTGGAAGGGCCTCCCAAAATGGTCTCAGCTGAGGTGCCAAACAAAGACAAACTCCCCATCTGGACAGCAGCAGAATAGGATGGTGTTGGTGGCAGAGGATCACATGCCTTTGACAACGGCAGCAACATTAGCATTACCCGCGTGGAAGAAAGGCCTGGCAATCTACTTCCATATCTTGTCACGAAAACCTAATGGATACAGTAGTCACAATAAAACAAATTGCACTGTAGTGCTGGAAGATGAAAACCCCAGGTCGGAAGGAATTCAACTGACTACTAGCGATGAGCTGGAGACTTCTCAGAGTAAATCTGGCATTTATGATATTGTTGGATCAAAGCCCTTGGGATGTCTGTCTGCTGATGTAGCTGCGCATGAAATGAGAGTCAGAAGCTGCAAAGATGTCTTACATATTGGGACATGGAGCATAGAAGCATGTACCAAGGGAAGCTGGAGGTGGTCAAAATGAAATGGAATGTGTAGAACTTAGTCTGTTGGATGTCAGCGAAGTAAAATGGACTGGCATCTGGCACTTTGAATCTGATGATCACATGGTATACTATGCTGGAAATGAAAGAAAAAGAAGAAATGGTGTTGCATTTATAATTCAGAAAAAGCTTGCAAGAACTGTAGTGAAATACAATGCAGTCAGTAAACGCTTTATTTCTATTTGTTTATGGGTAATGCCCATAATCACAACTATTATTCAAGTACATGCCCTAACAGCTGCAGAAGAGGAAGAAGTGGATGAGTTCTGTGAGCAAGTACAAGCTGAAACTGACAGAAAATGCAAACAGGATATCCTGATTGTCATGGGTGACTGGAACGCAACAATTGGCAACAAAGGAGAAGGTAAAGTAGTTGGAAAATAATGGAGTTGGCAACAGAAATGAAGCTGGAGATAGACTGATAGAATTCTGCAAGACCATTGATCTAGTCATCTCAAACACCTTCTTCCAGCAACACAAGCAGTGACTGTACACATGGATGTCACCCAATGGATTGTACAAACATCAAATTGATTAGATCTGTGGAAGTCAGCGTTGGAAAAGCTCAAAAACAACAAAGACAGAACCTGGAACTGACTGTGGTACAGATCACCAATAGTACACAAACTCAAGCTAAAGCTGAAAAAGAGCAAGCCACTCATGAATGTAGAAAAATATGACCTTGAGAATATACCACTGGAATTTAAAGACTGCTTGCAAAATCGATTTGCTGCTTTGGATACAAATGACAGAGCACCAGAAGAGTTATGGAATGACATCAAGAAAGTTGTGCTCGAAGAAAGTGAGACGTCTGTACAAAAAGTGAAAAAGCGAGGAGGAGTGGCTTACCAAGATGGTGGCGTGAGCGGTTTGAACTGACTATGCCTAAAAGAAAAGGCAGGCCAAAGGCTCCTTCTGTGGAGTCTATGCCTGCTAATTCCGCTGGACCGATGGATCATTATGTGCAGCTGACGGAGCAAAAAAGAGGGGAGATTCGAGCGGGCGCTGTAGCACCGGTGGTGTTGGATCCGGAGCTACTTGCCCTGGATGTATCTCTCTCCCTGGATGAGCGCGTACCTCCTCCATGTGTCAGCCCTCCAGAGACTCCTCCTGTGAGAGGAGAGGCGGCCCAGCTGGGAAGTGGTAGTGCCGCCTCTTGTGAGCGGGCTCCGCTCGAGGAGAGCCCTGGAGTCCAGTCCTCGGTTATGAGGCCTGTGGAAGAGGAGGTTACACTTTGTTACCGAGCTGTGGGAGCAGACGTGCAGAAAACCCCCTTGTTGGCTGAATTATCCAAAGGTACTCTTTTGAAACGCCCGAAGGTGATCTCATTGGAGACGATTTGGGAGGCGATTTTGCAGTTATCTTCTGTTGTGTGTCAACATGTGGATTTGGAGACTTCACGTTTGGAAAAGTTGGAGACTCTGTCTGTTGGTATGCAGGCTGAATTAGCTGACCTTCGTGTGAAGATTCAGGATGGAGAACAGAATATGACTCAGGTTTCTGTATTATCTGAATCTATTATCAAAGACAATTTAGCCATGAGAATGAAGTTGGAAAATTTGGAAAATGTTGTGAGGGCTTCCAATATCCAACTGTTAAATTTTCCTGTGGTTTTGGGGATTTCCCCGGTTGAATTGTTCAAACAATATATACATGAAACCTTAGGAGTGCTGATTGATTTGACTCCTCCGGTTGTGAAAGCTTATTTTCTGCCTGTCGGTAAGAAAGAGGGTAAGAAAATTGAAGGTCCCTTGGAAATGGATATCTTAGATGTATCTGCTTTATTGCAGTCACCTAAAGAGGCAGACTTGAAGGTATCTACTATGTTAGCGACCTTTGCTATACCATCAGAAAGAGACTGGATACTGAAGTTATATTTTAAGAAACGTTCAGTGTTGTTTATGGGCAGAAAAATTGTTATATTCCCTGACATCTCTAGAGAGACCCAGAAAAGACGTAGAGCTTTTTTGTTAAGACCTGCTATTGTTCAGATGGGTGCCTCATTCTTATTGCGATTTCCCTGTAAATTTATTATTTACTTCAATGAGCATAAATATGTATTTTTTCATCCAGAGGAGTTATCAGCATTTGTTAGCTCTCACATTGTGATATCATCTCCTCAGTAATTTAGTCTCATCATTGTTAGGATTTTCTGTCCTCCTCCTCCATTATAGATTTATGTGTTGTTTTCTTGTTAACTGGAGTTGGAGGATCCACCTATCCTTGTTATCTCTAATACTTGTCTATCCCCCACTGGTTTGTGGGCTAACTATACTCTTGTGTTGTATTGTAGTGGTAATCCTTTTTTTTTCCTTTAACATTTATGGTACAAGTGGTTGTTTTCTGTACAAGCATTTGCTTGATTGTTATTATAAAATTGCATAAATAAATAAAAAAAAAAGTGAAAAAGCAAAAGCGACTAAAATGGTTGACCGAAGAAATTGAAAATTGCCAGAGGAGAAAGAGAGGCAGTCTCAGAACTCAACAGAGATTTCCAATGTGCAGCAAGACAAGCCAATGTCACTTGCAAGGAAATAATTTTTATTCTATTAAAGAAAGAACAAGATGGGCTTTCCTAATGCTACGAGAGTTAAAGAGAAAATTCCAGCCTTGAATTGGAATTCTACAAGATGCTCAAGGGTCCATGTTGAATGATAAGATCAAGAAAAGGTGGAAATAATATACCGAGTTGTTATACCATAAAGGTAAAGTGGACCTACAGCCATTTTAACATGTTCCTTATGATGTGGAACCATTGGTGATGAATGAAAGGAAGTTGAAGCAGCATTGAAAGCTTTATCAAAAAACAAAACATAGTATTGATGTCATTCCTATTAAAGTATTACAGCAATCAGATGTGGCTGTTGCCATATTTACAAGACTCTACCATGAAATTTGGAAAACAACATCATGGCCAACTGAATGCAAAAGATCTGTGTTTATACCAATACTACTACTACTATTACTGAGCATTAATAAAGCACTACAAGAGATACATAGCGCTACACAGACATATAAGAGACAGTCCCTGCTCATCAGAACTTACAATCTAGTCAAGACAGACAACACAGTTGGTGTAGACAGGGCTATATCTAGGGGGAATGGTAAGGAAACACAAAGGAGATCAGGTGAACCAAGATTCGAAAGCAGCAGCGAAGAGGTGAGTTTTCAGCCTGGATTTGAAAAGGGCTAGAGAAGGCGCCTGACAAACAAACTAGGGTAGTTTGTTCCAGGCATAAGGAGCAGCAAGGTGAAAGGAGCGAAGTCTGGAGTTAGCAATAGAAGAGAAGGGCACAGATAAAAGCAATTTGCCAGAAGAGTGGAGTTTCCGGGGAGGGGTGTAGGGAGGTATAAGAGAGGAAAGGTAGTGAGGAGCTGCAGAATGAATGTACTTATAGGTCAGCAGGAGAAGTTTGAATTGGATGTGGAAACAGATAGGGAGCCAATGAAATGATTTGAGAAGAGGAGTAAGATGAGCATGCCGAGGCTGGCGTTAGATTAGCCGTGCAGCAGAGTGTTGAACAGATTGAAGGGGAGAGAGATGATTCAGCGGGAGACCAGCAAGGAGTAGGTTGCAATAGTCAAGACGGGAGGTGATTAAAGAGTGGATAAGTGTCTTAGTAATATGTTCAGAAAGGAATGGGTGGATTTTGTTGATGTTATAGAGAAAGAAATGGCAACTATCAATTGAATTTGTATGGAGAAGGAGAGGGAGGAGTCAAAGATGACCCCAGGGTTGCGAGCCAAGGAAACAGGGAGGAGTAGAAAGTTATCCACAGAGACTGAGAAAGGAGGAGGGGGAGAGGAGGGTTTAGGGGGAAAAATAAGAAGCTCGGTTTTGGCCATGTTCAATTTCAAGCGACGGTGGGATATCCAAACAGCAATGTCAGATAGGCAGGGAGAGATCTGCGTCTGGATTGCCAGAGAGATTTCGATGTAAAGAGGTAGATCTGAGAGTCATCAGCATAAAGATGGTACTGAAAGCCAGGGGAAGAGATGAGTTGCTCCAAGGGACTGGATATAGAGAGAGAAAAGGAGTGGACCCAAGACAGATCCTTGGAGTACACCAACAGACAGCGGGAAAGCAGCAGAAGAGGATCCACCAGAAAAAAACACTGAAAGAGCGATGGGAGAGATAAGAGGAAAACCAGGATAGTACAGAGCACTTAAAACCAAGTGAGGACAGGGTATCAAGGAGAAGGTTGTGGTCAACAGTGTCAAAAGCAGCAGAGAGGTCAAGAAGGATGAGGACTGAGTAAAGGCCCTTGGATTTGGCAGGAACAAGTCACTGGAGACTTTGGCAAGAACTGTTTCCGTAGAATAAGAACATAAGATCATATGATACGCCATACTGGGTCCATCAAGCCCAGTATCCTGTTTCCAGCAATGGCCAAGCAGTCTCCCCAAAAGACACAGGCACCTCAATGCTTGTATTGGGGTCAAGCAATGATATCCCGGTCCCTTTCAATAATGGTTTATGGTCCTTTCCTCCACGAACTTGTCCAAACCTTTTTTAAACCGAGCTACACTAATAGCTTTTACTACATCCTCCGGTAACAAATTCCAGAGTTTGATTACACATTGAGTGAAAAAATATTTTCTCTTATTAGTCTTAAATAGGTTACCCTGTAGCTTCCATGTCCCCTAGTCTTTTTATATTCTGGCTTTCATCTTTTTATATGTAAAAGATGAAAGCCAGATTTAAAGGATCCAGGAGAGCTTGAGGAGAGAAAGTCAAGGCATTGGTGATGAACCACACGTTCAAGTAGTTTAGAAACGAAGGGGAGGAGGAAGATGGGTCGATAGTTAGGACAGTTAGGATCAAGTGAGGGATTTTGAGGGGAGGTGTAACTACAGCATGCTTGAAGGCTGCAGGGACAGTTCCAGTGGAGAGGGATAGTTGAGAATATGAGAGATGGAAGGGACAACAATGGAGGAGATGGGGCTTAGGAGACGGGTGGGAATAGGATCAAAGGAGCAGGTAATGAGTTGGGAGGAGGAAAGGTGTGTGGTTTCCTCCTCAGATCATAGAAAAGGAAGAAAGGGTAGCAGAGGTAGAGGGGGAAAGTTGGGAGTGAAGAGGGGAAGGAAGGGAAGTAGCTGACTTTGTGAGGAATTGGAGGGTGATCTTGTGGATTTTGTCAATACTGAAGAAAGGTGATCCGACTGACTGTGGAAATTATCACAAAATCACTCTGATCCCACATGTCAACAAGATTATACTCAAGATCATCCAGCAGAGACTACAACCATATCTGTAACTAGAACTTCCTGAAGTGCAAGCAGGGTTCAGGAAAGAGTGAGGAATGAGAGACATCCATTGCAGATGCCAGATGTATCCTTGAAAAGACAGAAGAATACCAAAGGATATCTATATGTGTTTTATTGACTACAGCAAGGCTTTTGACTGTGTAAACATTGAGAAACTCTGGGCCACATTAAGAAGCATGGGTATACCAGAACACTTAATAGTTCTCTTGCACAACCTTTACATTGATCAAGAAACAACAGTTCAGACGAAACAAGGAGAAACAGATTGGTTTAAAATCAGCAAAGGTGTATGACAAGGCTGCATATTTTCTACATACCTGTTTAATTTATATGCAGAACAAATCATCAGAGAAGCAGGACTGTATGAAGACAACCAAGGTGTGAAGATTGGTGGAAGACTCATCAACAACCTTCGCCACATTACTGATGATACCACATTACTGGCTGAAAGTGAAGACGATCTGAAACATTTGCTTCTCAAGATCAAGGAATATAGCCTTAAAATGGGCCTATGCCTTAATGTAAAGAAGACAAAGATCTTGACAGCTGACAAAATCAATAAGTCCATTGTTGATGGAGAAGAAATTGAAATAGTTGACAACTTTAACCTGCTTGGATCAATAATCAATAAATAAATGACAAGAGGTCAAGAAATCCGATGATGCATTGTTCTTTGCAGAATGGCTATGAAGGACCTAGATAAGATTCTCAAGAGCAGAGATGTCTCTCTCCATATAAAGATTCAACTTGTCCAAGCTATGGTATTTTCAATAGCATCATCTGGATGCAAAAGTTGGACAGTGAAAAAGATACAGGAGGAAAATCGAAGCCTTTGAATTATGGTGCTGGCGAAGAATACTCTGTATACCATGGACTACCCGAAGAACATACCAGTCAGTATTAGAAGAGATCAAACCAAAGCTTTCTTTAGAAGCTCAGATGACAAGACTTTGACTTTCATACTCTGGACACCATGTGAAGAGAGAGATAAATAGAGAAAAACATCATGTTTGTCAAAGTTGAAGGTCAATGCAAATGAGGAAGTCCAGCAATGAGATGGATCGATACAATAACAACAGCTATGGATGCCACTCTATCAAAAATGAGCCGTCTGACTGAAGGCTGAACACTTTTTTAGGACAGCTATATAGAGGGTTGCAATGAGTTGACACCGACTCAACTGCTCATAACAACAGCAACAACAACAATTAACCCATTCCTTCCTGTTACAACCCTACTTGCTCTTTTGAAATAAAACAAGGCAGAACCCCATTTGGTCTATTCACCAGCACCTTAGCCTATATCTTAATGGCCATATTCAGCAATGAAATGGAGTGATAGGAGTTGGGTTTTTGATTGGGTTTTTCCTGCAGCCCCAATCTCCTAAAATACTGCCTACAAGACCAGTAATACCCTCAGCCGCAACATCATGTAAAAGTCTAACCCAAACTCATCAGAGCCTTGTGCCTTAAAAGGATTTCATGGCTTTGAACACCCTGTATCAGGGCATTTATTTCTGTGATCTGTTCTAGAGTTGGACTTGACAGAACCAATCCTTCAAAAAACTTCTCTCGCTGACTACAGTCGCTCATGGCACATGCATACAGTTCCCCTTAGAAATGGAAAAAAGCCTCAGCGATCTGCTTATTAGTATTAATAGCTCTTTCCTGTTGTGCTTTGTATAACTCAGATAAACCAAACGTCTTTGGCCACCTGAATCAGATGTGCCAGAAACCTGCTAGGTTTTTTTTGCCAGATTTAATCAATCTGTGCCTCTGGTACAGTCAAGTATTAAACATCTACTGATGGACCAGAGAGTTCAGTAAGTTCTATATCTGTAAAAACTGCTCCCAAGCTTCAAAATTCATAGTCCTGGCCATTTCCAAGTGCCAACTGCTTACCCAGTGAAATGATGCTTCTTCCTCTTAGTAGCCACATAAGAATTGCTCTTGATAGCCCCTTGGAACACCTTGGCAGTCTACCAAAACAGATGAGTGATATTTACATGTTCCTTATTAAAAACGTCAAAAGACCCACTGGGCCCACAGATATTCTGTGAAATCCAGATCCAAGTGCGATCTAGCTAGCATATACCACTTCGGACTATGTTCTAAACACTTGAATCAGAAAGTTTTTACAAAAGAAGCAATCACCTTGGCAAAAATGTCTTCAGACACTAATGGATAGTCAGTCCTACTCTGTGAAGGGTGAGCTCTAAAGACATGTGTATATTCTTACTTTCCAGGATGGAGCATCCTCCAAACATCCAGCAAGGAGAAGTGATGACAAAACTCATATATTCCTTCAAATCTGAAACGTTACATGCAAATCTCTGTCTAATAAGGCGTCCACTACTGTATTAAAATTCACTGCAACAAACATGGAACCCTCCTCCAGTGAAGCCAATAACAGAGTACATCACAGCAAAGAAATGTTCATTGCACTCTGTGGGTGCATAGATAGAAACAAGCAGAACCCATTCCTCATAGCAGTCTCATCTCCCAGTACATGACATAGCACTTCTTCTGATCTCTTTAACACTCTTTTTTTCCACAAAGAAATCTTTTTGTGCATGAGAAGTGCCACACTACTCCCTCTTCAATTTTCAAGTTGAACATCAGTCAAGTGAGTTTCCTGAACTATAGGAATTGCCACTCCCTGCTTCCTTAGTGCTGTCAAAACTTTCTTGTACTTACTAGATGAATCCAAAGCTCCCAAGTTACAATAGCATTATGTGTCATTGCACTCTATGAGAAAAGGAGGGGGTCACATTACACATATACAACCCAGCTGTCCCCAAGATATCATATGCCTTCCAGTCCAACCTCACATTATCTACCATATCACACCATCCAACTCAACCAGCCCTTACTCATAAACTGCCCCCAAGCCCAAGGTCCACAACCCTATATACATCCCATAATTTCCAACCTTCCTCCATTCCTCCAACACCCCCAACTGCCCATTTGGTAACATTCCAATGACCTTCACACTCTCTCCTCATTTCTTTCCCACTCATGCCTATCACACCAAACCCCCTCCCTTCCCAAATTCCTTCCACGCAACTCATTCACTTCTATGTACTAGTGGATCCATCCACACTCCAGGGGAAAAGATCAACCACAGGAAATAATTCCAAATGAACAACCCATCTTCACTCTGTCCAGCCCTGAAACAATACACAGACATCAAAAGATCCAGGACTAGTAACCCTGGGGCACTGTTGTTCCCTCCCCCACTGAGCAAAGGACTCCAAGGCTGCACACATTTCCAGAGTCACTATCAGAAATCAACCCCCAAACATCTCAATTTAAATCAGCTTTTTGGAACCCTCAAAGACTGAGATGCAAGTTTCACAACACATGTAATATCCAAGAGCACAAGTTCCAGACAGGCATCAGCACTCTTATGTACTCTATCTATTGTAACTTTTTACAAGCTGTGTCACAGTGAGCATCTAGCCCTGCAATCTGCTGCCATGCTTCCTGATCTGTGCTTGCTCTTTCCACAAGGTGGCATCACTTACTGGAATAATAAAGCTTAATAATAATAATAATAATAATAATAATATCTGTTTCTGTGCCTGCTGTGTGATCTCCATAAGAACATAAGATATGCCATACTGGGTCAGACCAAAATCCATCAAGCCCAGTATCCTGTTTCCAACAGTGGCCAATCTAGGTCATTAATACTTAGCAGTTTCCTCAAAAGACACAGGTTCCACAATGTTTGTATTGGGACAAGCAGTGATATCCTGGGTCCCTTTTAATAATGGTTTATGGACCTTTCCTCCAGGAACTTGTCCAAAACGTTTTTAAACCCAGCTACATTAATAGCTTTTACTACATCCTCTGGTAACGAATTCCAGAGTTTGATTACATGTTGAGTGAAAAACTATTTTCTTTTATTAGTCTTAAATAGGTTACTCTGTAGCTTCATTGAATGTCCCCTAGTCTTTCTATATTCTGATGACGTAAACAATCGATCTATGTTTACCCGTTCCACTCCATTCATTAATTTATAGACCTCTATCATATCTCCCCTCAGCCGTCTCTTTTCCACGTTGAAGAGTCCTAACCTTTTAGCCTCTCTTCATAGGGATATCTTTCCATCCCCTTTGCCATTTTGGTGGCTCTTCTCTGTATCTTTTCTAATAACGCTATATCCTTTTTAAGATACGGCGACAAGAATTGCACACAATATTCAAGGTGCAGTCGTACCATGGAACGATACAGAGGCATTATAATATCCTCTGTTTTATTTTCCATTCCTTTCCTTATGATACCTAGCATTCTATTTGCTCTCTTGGACGCTGCTGCACACTGGGCGGAGGTTTTTAACATGTTATCCATGATGACACCTAAATCTTTTTCCTGGGTGGTGGTTCCTAATGTGGAACCTTGAATCATGTAACCAGTTTGGGTTTTTCTTTCCTAAGTGCATAACTTTGCACTTGTCCACATTAAATTTCATCTGCCATGTGGATGCCCAGTCTTCCAATTTATCAAGATCCTCTTGCAATTTTCCACAATCCTCATGGGTTTTAACAACTTTAAATAGTTTCGTGTCATCTGCAAATTTGATAACCTCACTCGTTATTCCCTTTTCCAGGTCATTTATGTATGTCAAAAAGCAGTGGACACAGCACAGATCCCTGGGGTTCTCCACTATTCACCTTTCTCCATTGTGAAAATTGGCCATTTAGCCCTACCCTCTGCTTTCCATCTTTTAACCAGTTCCTGATCCACAATAGTACACTGCCTCCTATCCCATGACTTTTTAGTTTTGCCAAAAGTCTTTGATGAGGGACCTTATCAAAGGCTTTCTGAAAGTCCAGATATACTATATTAACTGACTCACCTTTGTCTACCTGTTTATTCACACCTTCAAAAAAACATAACAGATTAGTAAGACAAGATCTTCCTTGTCAAAAGCCATGTTGGCTGTCTCCCATTAAGCCATGACTATCTACATGTTCAATAATTTTGTCCTTTATTATGGTTTCTACTATTTTTCCCAATAGTGACGTCGGGCTCACTGGTCTGTAGTTTCCTGGATCACCCCTGGAACCCTTTTTAAAAATTGGCGTTACATTGGCCATCCTCCAATCTTCAGGTATTGCAGATGATTTTAATGATAGTTTACAGATTACTAATAGCAGGTCTGCAAGCTCATATTTCAGTTCTTTCAACACCTTTGGATGTATACCATTCAGTCCAGGTGATTTTCTACTCTTCAGTTTATCAAATAGTTGTAATACATCTTCCCGGTGTATCGATATTTCTTTCAGTTCTTCCATAGTATCACCTTTAAATACCACTTCAGTCATGGGTAACATCTCTACATCTTTATTAGTAAAGACCGAAGCAAAGAATTCATTCAGTCTCTCTACTATGGCCTTGTCCCCTCTTAGTGGCCCTTTTACCCCTCTATCATCTAATGGTCCAGCTGACTCTCTCACAGGTTTTTTGCTACAAATGTACATGAAAGTCTTTATTACGTGTTTTTGCTTCCACAGCAAGCTTCTTCTCAAATTCTCTCTTTGCCTGCCTTATCAATGTCTTGCATTTAACTTGCCAGTGCTTGAGCAGTTTCCAGTTTTTGTCATATGCCTCTTTTTTCCATTTCCTGAAAGATGCTTTTTTGGCAACAACAGCCTCTCTGACCTCACCTTTAAACCATGCTGGCAGTTTTTTGGATTTCCTTTCAGTTTTCTTAAAGCGTGGAATACAGCTGATCTGGGCTTCCAAGATAGTATTCTTAAAGAACACCCAAGCTTGATGTAAGTCTTTAACCTTCGCAATGGCTCCTTTTAGTTTTTTTAAATATTTTCCTCATTTTATCCATCCCTCTGGAACTCTCTGCCAAACCACATCAGGAACAACGCTGACATCACATCATTCAAGAAACAGCTGAAAACAATCCTATTCCGATATCTCTGAACAGAAAAACCACCCTATCCGCATGAACTAATACTTAGATACAGCAGAAGCGTACATGTCTATGTCCACCCCAAATCTATAAATGTTGCCCCCTGGTGACGGCCCTACCCTTTAAAGTATTGCCCCCCCCCCTTTTGTTATATGTTACACCGCTTTGATCCGGTGAAAAGCGGTATATAAATGCAGTTAAATAAATAAATAAATTATCATAGTCTCCCTTTCGGAAGTTAAAAGGTAGTAATGTGGATTTCTTTACCATCCCCCCTCCATTAATTAAATCAAACACAATCATGCTATGATCACTATTGCCAAGTGGCCCCAACACCCTTATCTCTTGCACCAGATCTGGTGTTCCACTAAGGACTAGGTCCAAAATGTCTTCATGACCCAGCTGCTCCATAAAGCTGTCATTAATTTCATCTAGAAACTTTATCTCCGTTGCATGACACTGACCCAGTCATTTCTGGGGTAATTGAAATTACCCATTTTACTGTGCTGTAACTTTTGTTAGCTTCCCTGATTTCTTTGAGCATTTCATCATGCATTTGTTCATTCTGGCCAGGCGGTCGATAGTATACCCCCACTGTCATTGCTTTCCCCTTCCCCTTTTTACATGGAATTTCAATCCATAGAGATTCTACAGCAAATTCTGTTTCCTGCAAAACTTTAATCCTTTGTGACTCAATGCCCTCTCTAACATAGAGTGCAACCCCTCCACCAGTTTTATCATTGTGGTATAGTTTCTACCCAGATATCACAGTGTCCCACTGGTTATCCTCCTTCCACCATGTCTCTGAAATACAAATCATATCTAACCTCTCATTTAGTGCTATATAGTCTAACTCTCTCATCTTAATTTTTAGACTTCTAGCATTTGCATACAAGCATTTTAGAGACTGTATTTTATTCATATTAATCTGGCTATCGGTAGACAGGGGTAATTTGGAATCTTTAAGCTCTATCTGCTCCGAACTCAAGGGCATTTGGGCTACTTTTGTCTTTATTGGAACCTCTCTGCTGATATGCCCTAACTTCATTCTTTTGGTAGTATCCTTCAAGGATACATTGTTCCGAACCATGCGCTCTTGGGAGACCGTCGGCTCTCCCCTATTATCTAGTTTAAAAGCTGCTCTATCTCCTTTTTAAAGGTTAATGGCAGTAGCCTGATTCCATCCCGGTTAAGCTGAAGCCCATCCCTTCGGAAGAGCCCCTCCTTTTACCCAGAATGTTCCCCAGTTCCTAACAAATCCAAAACCCTCATCCTTGCACCATCGTCTCATCCACTCATTGAGACTCCGGATCTCTGCCTGCCTTTTGGGTCCTGTGCGTGGAACCGGAAGTATTTCGGAGAACACTACCCTGGAAGTTCTGGATTTCAAATTCCTACCTAAAAGCCTAAATTTAGTCTCCAGAACCTCCCTACCACACTTTCCTATGTCATTGGTACCAACATGTATGAAGGCAGCAGACTCCTCCCCAGCACTATCTAAGACCTTGTCTAGGTTGCGTGTGAGGTCTGCTACCTTTGCACCAGGCAGGCATGTTACCAGGTGATCCTCACGTCCACCAGCCACCCAGCTATCTACATGCCTAATGATCGAATCACCATCTATAACGGCTGTCCTAACCCTTCCATCCTGGGCACATGGCCCTGGAGAAACCTCCTTGGTGCGAGAGGGTTTTACATCATCTGGAGGACAGGTCCTAGCTACAGGATCACTTCCTTCCATACCAGTGTGATGATCTCCTGTCATGTGACCTCTTTCCTACATGGCAACAGGGATGCTGCCAGACTGTAGGTGGGACTTCAGGACTATATCCCTGTAGGTCTTGTCTATGTACCTCTCTGTTTTCCTTATGTCCTCCAAGTCTGCTACTCTAGCCTCCAGAGATCAGACTCATTCCCTGAGAGCAAAGAGCTCCTTGCACCTAGTGCACAAGTTAGACCCCTCACCAACTGGGAGAAAATCATACATGTGACACTCAATGCAAAAGACTGGAAAGTCCCCATCTCGTTGCTGGATTGCTGTCTGCATTTTAGTTTAGGTTGTGTTTAAATATTTAAGTTCTTTACTTACTAATGGTTGTTGTGGATATTTATTCTAATAAAACTAGACCTAATACGTTTAATTTACTTTGTCAACCTGAAGCTTAATTAATCTCAGATCCTTAATGTATGCCTAATGATGATAAACAGGATAAACAGCTGCACCTGAGAATGAATATGGCACCTCCTTTCCTTTAGGTGGTTTAAGCACCTATGAAATGCTGGCTGCTACACATTGCCCTGTCCTGTGCTTCTAGGGTAATTTCCGGGGGGGGGGGGGGGGTCCCACAGCAGGGAGTCTTGGGTTCTAAAATTATCCAGAAAGCTCTCTGCTGTGTTTTAAATTTAAACTGAAAGCTCTCTGCTGTGTTTTAAATTTAAACTGAAAGCTCTTTGCCCTGACTGATTTAACAAATATACTTGGTTCACAGATTAGTCAGTTTTAATCTAAAGAATTCCTTTTTCCCCAAGATTTAGAAAAATTCCCAGAAGCAAATACTTACAATTGCATATCTCTCTCCAGAGGTAGCAGTCCCCCTTTGTAGTCCTGCTCTCTGTTCTATTGCAGCCCTGCCACTTTGAGTGTCTAGCCCTGTACTCAGCTGCCACACTTCCTGATCTGTGCCTGTTCCACCCACAAGGTGGCATTACTTCATGGAACAATAAAGCTGTGGTGCCATAGCAGCGTTGTGCCACTGTAGTGCACACCACAGTCGTACATCCAAGGAGCCAGGGCCGGCCCGTCCATTGAGCAAGAATGTTTTTTGCACAGGGCCCCGTGTTTCGGGGGGCCCCGCGCAAAGAACATTCTGCTTTTTCTTAATTTAATTTAAAAAAAAAAAAAAAAAAAAGCTGGCCGCTGGCGCCGTGGCGGCATGGAGTGTCCCGCGGGGCTCCCTCTGCCCGGCGGAACTCTCCCGGCGCGGCTGAGCCCCTCTCTGCCGGCTTGCAGATACGCGAAGGGAGAGAGTCTCCCTCGCGTCTCTGTTAAGCCCGCAGGGGCTGATGGGAAGTAGGGGCTGATGGGAAATTTCCCATCTGCCCCTGCGGGCTTAACAGAGACGCGAGGGAGACTCTCTCCCTTCGCATATCTGCAAGCCGGCAGAGAGGGGCTCAGCCGCGCCGGGAGAGTTCCGCCGGGCAGAAGGAGCCCCGCGGGACACTCCATGCCGCCGCGGCGGCAGCGGCCAGCTTCTTTTTTTTTTTTTTTTTAAATTTCCATGAGCCGAGGGGGGGCGGGTAGGACTGTCAATGGGCGAGGGAGGGAGGGAGGGGGGTTAAGACTGGCACTCGGCGAGGGAGGGAGGGAGTCAGGCATGGGGGTAAAGACTGGCAAGGGGCGAGGGAGGGAGGGGGGTTAAAACTGGCAATGGGCCAGGGAGGGGGGTGTTAAGACTGGCAATGGGCTAGGGAGGGGGGGTGTTAAGATTGGCAATGGGCTAGGGAGGGGGTGTGTTAAGACTGGCAATGGGCTAGGGAGGGAGGGGGGTTAAGACTGGCAATGGGCTAGGGAGGGAGGGAGGGAGGGAGGGGGGTTAAGACTGGCAATGGGCCAGGGAGGGGGGGTGTTAAGACTGGCAATGGGCCAGGGAGGGGGGGGTGTTAAGACTGGCAATGGGCTAGGGAGGGAGGGGGGTTAAGACCGGCAATGGGCTAGGGAGGGAGGGGGTTAAGACTGGCAATGAGCGAGGGAGGGGGGGTGTTAACACTGGCACTGGGCTAGGGAGGGGGGGTGTTAAGATTGGCAATGGGCTAGGGGGGGTGTTAAGACTGGCAATGGGCTAGGGAGGGAGGGGGGTTAAGACTGGCAATGGGCGAGGGAGGGGGGTGTTAAGACTGGCAATGGGCTAGGGAGGGGGGGTGTTAAGACTGGCAATGGGCTAGGGAGGGGGGGGGGTTAATACTGGCAATGGGCTAGGGAGGGGGGTTAAGACTGGCAATGGGCTAGGGAGGGAGGGGGGTTAAGACTGGCAATGGGCTAGGGAGAGGGGGTGTTAAGACTGGCAATGGGCTAGGGAGGGGGGTTAAGACTAGCAATGGGCTAGGGAGGGGGGTGTTAAGACTGGCAATGGGCTAGGGAGGGAGGGGGGTTAAGACTGGTAATGGGCTAGGGAGGGGGGTGTTAAGACTGGCAATGGGCTAGGGAGGGGGGGTTAAGACTGGCAATGGGCTATGGGGGGGTTAAGACTGGCAGTGGGCTATGGGGGGGGTTAAGACTGGCAGTGGGCTGTGGGCTGATGAGGGCTGGCAATGGGCTTTGGGGGGGGGTTAAGACTGGTAGTGGGCTGATGGGGGGGTAGGACTGATAATGGGTTATGGGGGGGCTAGGACAGGAAATGGGCTGATGGGGGGGTTTAGGACTGGCAATGGGCTATGGGGGGCTGACTGGAAATGGGCTGATGGGGGGTTAGGACTGGTAATGGGTTATAGGGGGGGCTTAAACTGAAAATGGGGTGATGGGGGTTAGGACTGGAAGTTGATTGACGGGGGGCTAGGACTGGTAATGGGTTGGGGGGTTGCTAGGACTGGAAATGGGCTGAGTGGAAGGGGAGGCTTGAACTGCAAATAGCTGATGGGGAGGGGGCTTGGAATGGAAATGGGCTGTGAGGGAAGGGAGCTAGGACTGAAAATGGGCTGATGGAACAGCTAGGATAGGACTGGAAATGGGCTGTTGGGGGGAGCTAAGATTGGAAATGGGCTGTGGTGGGGGCTTGAATTGAAATGGACTCATGGAGGGGCTAGAACTGGAAGTAGGCTCATGGGGGGCTTGGACTGGAATTGGGCTGAGTGGAGGGGAGCTATGATTTGACATGGGCTGATGGTGGGGCTAGGAAATGACTAGAAATGGGCTGATGGGGGGGCTAGGATTGGAAATGAGCTGATGAAGGGACTTGGACTGGAAATGGATGGGGGAGCTAGGACTGGAAATGGGCTGATGGGGGGCTAGGACTGGAAATGGGCTGATGCAGGGACTAGAAGGGAATGGATGCTGGGTGAGACTGGAACTAGAAGGGAGCTGATGTTGGGGGAGGATTAGAATGGGATGGGGCTGGGAGATTAAAATGGAGAGGGGAAAAATATTTTGTGTAGGAGGGATGAAAAATCTACAATTGGCCAGGTATTGGGAGAGTAATTGGGGATTGAGGATGGAGGGGTAAAATTTGTGTGGATGAAATAGGAATGAGGAAAGAGCAAAAGGAGAAAGATTAGTATGTTAAAGCAGATGTAGAGAGAGAGAGAGAGAATGGAAAAAAAACTAGAAGAGAGAAGAAAGGACAAATGGACAGCAGACGATGGAGAGTTAGCAGAAAACATGAAGAAACCAGAAGAAAGTGGCTGGACCAATTGCAACTGAAAAAAAATGCACAAAAGGTAGAAAGATATCTCTTTATTTTGAATTTATTAACTGGAATATGTCAGCTCTGGGAAATGTGCATCATTAACATCTGCGCTTTGTTTGGTACAAGAGGAAATTAATTTATAGTTTTATTTCTACAGTGTTGTTGTACATTCCAAGTTTGGCTTTTGGGGTTCCCAGTTTAATTATTGCCTTCCTGTTTCTAAATTGTGATTCCTTGTTTGGTGATGGTCTATGTTCTGCATGTGTAACTGAGCTGAGGTATTCTGTTTATGTAATTCCTATTTGACGTTGCCACTTGTTCTCTTTCCCCAGTATTCTCTGAAATGTATTGGTTTAATATTTGCAGTGTTGCCTTTTGATAGGTAGGGTATGGTGCTTTGTGAGTCCTGGTAATGCTGTCAGGATACGGCGGGTTTGCTATGGGTTCTAAATGGACAGCGTTTGTAGTAGTTCCTAATGTGCCTGGCGGTTGGCACTGGATTATAGTAATGTAGAAATCTTTTAGTCTTTATCCATACACTCATTAAGAGACATGTTTACTAAAAGTTAGTGAATGGTAACATTATGCAAATATTTATGCAAATAAGACCACTTATGCAAATGAGGCCCCGCACCAAGTCTCCGCACATGGCCCCGCACCCCCCTTGGGCCGCCCCTGCAAGGAGCATATTTTGCTCCTTTGGGCATCAACCTAGTTGTCTCTTGGGCTGTACTGTTAGTCCTTGTTTATCTTTCCATCATCTGTGTTATCCTGTTGCTATCTACCTCAATAGACTTCTCATGACCCCCACTTCCAGTCAATTTCTGTGTTTTTTGACTGAGATATGTACTTTTCTATTTATAGGAGCTCCTCCCAGTTTTATGGATTCAACCATTAGGGTAAATCTTCTTATAGACACCTGGTGGTTCCCCTCTGAGCTCTCCTTTCTGCCCTCTGCTATCCATATGTACATATGCACTGGGTTGGCTAATTCTAGATCCAATAGGAATAAAGCACTGCTTATCCATGACCTTATATCTGGTTCTTCATTCCAGATGTTTTGTATTACTGAGACCTGGGTAAGAGCTACTGACATTCTCCTATTTACATCAGGCTGTCCCCCGGAGGTTTACTTTCTTTTATAAGGACTGGATTGGTAGGCTGGGGGAGCATAGCCCTGTTTTTAAAAAAAGAACTGGCACTCTCTAAACTGTCTCGCTGAGTCCTCTCCATTATTCTGAAGCATTCATAGTGTAAACCCTTTGCTGTGTGATCAAGACAGTCACTTCACCAAGTGCTTGGCAGACAAGGGAGCACACCACTCCTAGGAGCTTTTATCCAATCTCTCAGAACTCCTGTATAATTTTCCTTGCAGTTTCTGTAATGTGTTTTGTAATTTCCTAATTGATTGCCCTGTATTTTATGGTTGGTTGTTATACTAATTATATAATCAATAAAAAAAAAAGAACTCCTGTATTAAAAAAAAGCTTTAGAGTTCACTTGGTGGACATTGGAGGTTCTTGGTACTTGACACTCTCTCACACACACCCTTCTCAAATAAAGGAGTTCAGACCAGAAACCCAGAGTTTACTTAAACTTAAGGGTCACTGATAAAAATAACAATAACTGGCATGAATGATCAAGCAGAACTGTTACCAAAATAGGCTAATCTCCTCTTATGGTAGTTAGGGTGTTATTTACCCTATTCCTTCCAGCTCTCTGCACCATAATCTTAATTCTTACATTTTTTAATCACCGCTTACATATTTGACCAGTTCAATTACCTTTCTATCTGAATTTCCTTTCTCCTTAATCCACTCCTCCCCAAGGTACATGGGTAGTAGGGCTCTGCACCCACAGTTCCACAGCCCTGTGTGGACTTGCACCCCTTTACTTGGGTGCCTCTTGAATATGAGCTGTGTTGGTTCCTCCTTTTCTTGATGGGTAAGTGTTATGAACTGCAGTCTTCCCAGGGCTGCTCAACTTGTCCTCTGGTAGTTGAAATCTGGAGGGACTGGCGCAGACACACATTTGGAAACATTTCTTCAGGCTTAGTTCCTCCCTACCCATTTGCAGTGGCTCCAAGCCTGCAGCTCTGCAACAGCCACCATGACCAGAGAAGACACTCCTCAATGCAGAATGTCGTCTCTGGCTGAGTGTCAGAGGCACTTGCCCATAAAGGGCAGGTATCCATTTAATACATCATTTATTTACATTCTCTTATATACCATGCTATTCTGCATCAGTGTGTTTTACATTGAAGAAACTGAAATTACATTGAACAGGGCATTATAACTTGGAGATAACTATTTTTACAGGGAACATGGGCTATGGAGGGTTAAGTGGCTTGCCCAAGACCACAAGGAGCACCTGTGGGACTAGAAACCCCAGTCCTTCCAGCCCAAGGTTGCTGTCCTCTAGTGGGATTTGAACCCCCAACCTTCCAGCCTGAAGTACCTTGCCCCAACCACTAGGCCACTCCTCCACTCCATAGTACAATGGCTAGGAGCCAAAGACAAGATTTTGCCTTTGGGTGAGGTTTTTATAGTCAGTGGGCTTTTCCCCCTCAGAGGAGTCTCTTCCCAGTATGAAATGACTGGCAGAAAGAACCTCCACTGATTTGGAAAATGTGAAACCTTTCTTTCTGCTTCTGGCAATAATTAGTAAGGATACTAGATGATGCTACTGCTCCTAGAGCAGCATCCAAGTGGTCTCTGCATTCGTTTTACTCAAGGCTTCTATATCTCTTGCATTACTATTGCTCTACCATCACCCATCAAACCACAACCATTGTAAGGATGAGATCTTTAAACCTATCTCCAAATGGCAGCCCAATTTCGAAACTGGATAATCTTGTGAGACTTTAAAATGCATGCAGATGCCCCTTTGTGGTAATTTGATAATGACTTCCTTCAAGTAAAGGAGAGTTTTTGTTTTAATTAATTAATCCATTGATCCAGCAAATAACTCACTAGGTCATATATTAGACTAAGGGGCATGTCTACTAAACCCCAGTAGCCTTTTGCAGCTATCACACTGCGAAAGCTGCAAAAGGGGCATGGTAGAAGCAAAAGGCTGTGGTATCTGCAGAGAACATTCCTACCATTCTCCCTGCAAATACCACAGAGGTTTGGGACTTACCATTGAGATCCATGATTCCTGGATTAACTGCAAAGGAAGGACAGGTAGCGATCAGGTGGACATAGCTCTTACTCTGTCCCCCCAATTGCTAATGATTCCCCCCCAGCACTGATTGCCACCCCCCCCCGATCTGTCAACATTGTCTGTGCTGAGGATCCACGGCTCCAACAATATAAAGCGTGTGGCCTCCCCCCTCCCTCCCTGCTTCAGCACCGATCCCATCGGGAACTGCCCAGGGGGGTTTGGTGCACTCCCTGACAAAGATCATTATCCTGGCTAGTCAGCTGGATGCCTTAACCCTTCCTCCACCTGGTTCAAAGAAAATCCCGGCTAGCCAGTCGGGAACCCAAACCCCCCCCCCCCTCCAAGACTTAAAATCTCAGCTAGTCAGTCAGGCTAAGAGCTCCCCCAAGCCATTACCTTAATCATCCTGGTGGTCTAGTGGCCACAGGTAGCAGGAGCAGTCCTTCATGCTCCTGCCCCTGTCTTCACTGATATCTAAAATGGGAACAATCAGGCAGTGCTGTCCCCTAGCGTCCTGATGCTAGGAGGTAGCACTGCGAGAACCATGACATTTTTGTAAGTACCACCATGTGAATGATGCCTCAGTTTTCTAAAATTACCTTCATAATGTAGGAAATTATTTTTCAAGGAATGGAACCCCCACAATAACCCATAGGAATTTCAGTTTTATCACAGCCTTCACTTAGCAACAATGATTTGAAGTCATTTGTGGCTGTCTTCCAAATGTGGCTACTCCCAATATTAAAATTTGTAATCAAGAGAGACCAAGTGCTACTATGAAATACAGTATTCTATGAAACAGAATGGAAACATGTTTTTTTCAAGTGAAGGAGACAATTTTGGTTTCTCCTGGCATGCCATATTCTAGTTTACTGAACACACTTGTCCTCTTCACTTTTGAAGCGCTCAAAGCTTTTATGGATTGAAATATCTTTATGTAAGCCTATTAGTATTATTTTGTTTCCACAGTTAGAAACATAGAAACATAGAAATATGATGACAGAAAAAGACCACATGGCCTATCTAGTCTGTCCTTCCATATCAACAACTACAACAGTCCCCTTTTTTCCTTTAGAGATCCTCTATGTTTGTCCCATGCTTTTTTGAATTTAGATACTGTCCTCATCTCTACCACCTCCACTGGGAGACTATTCCACAGATCCACCACTCTTTCAGTAAAGAAATATTTCCGCATATCACTCCTGAATCTATCCCCCTTCACCCTCATCCCATGTCCCCTCGTAGCAGAACTTGCTTTCAATTGAAAGAGGCTCTTCCCCTGAACATTAAAGCCACGGAGGTATTTAAACATCTCAATCATATCACCTCTATCCCGCCTTTCCTCTAAGGTGTACATATTAAGATCCCTAAGTTAGTTCCGAGCAGTCATGAGGCTGTGTTTTTCCCAGCTTCTCCTTCCCCATTAGGTGATGTGGGGCAAGGAGAGCCTGGGTCTGTGCCACTCCCTTCCTCTTTTTTACGTATTGACTCAGCCTCTGTGGGTTTATCCCCTCCTCTTCCTACTCCATTAGTTTTTTCTCCGGTTGGTGAATTGAAAACTCCCTCTACGGAGGTGTCTTTAAAGGACATTTGGGCGGTGCTTTCTCGCATTGAATTGACTTTGGGCTCTTCCCTACAGAGAGTATCTGATTTTTCTAAGGAGACAGTTGCAAAGCTATCCGATCAGGAATCTAGACTGTTGTCTGTTGAGAAAGTACTGGAGGTCCAGCGGGCCCAATCTCAAGTACAGCAGGGGGTGTTATCTACAATTGTTCAAGATGTTTCCTCTTTTCGTCGTCAGGATGAAATATTTGAGAATTCCCTGCGTTCGCGAAATTTGCGCCTGCTGAACTTTCCTCGCACACATTTTCTTTCACCTGAGATTTTGTTTCAGAAGTATTTAAAGGAAATATTATTGTTTACTGATCCTCACTTAGTAGCTTTATCGAATATTTACTATCTTGTTCCAGGCCGTATGGTTCAAGATGGAGGGGGGGGGGGGGTAGGGATGCAAATTGATCAATTGGCTTCTTCTACACTGGATGTTTCTGAGTTTTTGGAATCATCCAGTGATGAAATTTCTACACGTGCAACTTTGTTAATTACCTTGGTAGTTGAGTCAGATAAAGGAAAAATTCTTCGTGCTTATTTCAAGAGAAAATCTGAAAAGTTCTGTGGCCAGTGCATTTAAATTTTTCCGGATATCTCCAGAGCCACTCAGCAGCGGCGTAAAGTTTTTTTGGAAGTCCGCCAGCGTGTTTTGGCTCTCGGAGCTCTGTTTTATTTAAAGTTTCCTTGCAAATGCCACATAATATTTCAGGGGAAAAAATACATTTTTGTTGGAGTTGAAGAATTGTTGGAGTTTTTGAAGGGTAAGGATTTGATTTCTTAATTGTATATTTGCCGTTTGACTGTTAGTGGAATTTATCACAGGTTACGATTGGGGGTTTTGTGTTTGTTTTTGTACTTTGACGCCTCCTTGATGTGGACTATTGACAATTGTAGAGTTATTTCTTATAGTCTTTGTTTTCTTGCTGTTCTTTTCATTAAGTACTTTGGAATTATTATTGCAAAATAAAAAAATAAAAAAAAAAGATCCCTAAGTCTGTCCTCATATGCTTTAGAATGAAGACCACTAACCATTTTAGTAGCCACCCTCTGCTCTGACTCCGTCCTGTTCACATCATTTTGAAGGTGTGGTCTCCAGAATTGCATACTATGCTCCAAATGAGGTCGCACCAAAGACTTATACAGAGGCACTATCACCTCCTTTTTTCTGCTAGCCATTCCTCTCCGTATGCACCCAAGCATCCTTCTAGCTTTTGCCATCGCCTTTTCTACCTGTTTAGCTACTTTAAGATCATCAGACACAACCCCGCCCAGGTCCCGCTCTTCTTTAGTGGACAAAAGTACTTCACCTCCTATACTGTATTGCTCCCTTGGATTGCTGCAGCCCAAATGCATGACCTTACATTTTTTAACATTAAATCCGAGCTGCCAGATTCTAGACCATTCTTCAAGCTTAGCTAGATCCCTCCTCATGTTATCTACACCTTCCTGGGTGTCTACTCTATTGCAGATTTTGGTATCATCCGCAAAAAGGCAAACCTTACCTGACAGCCCTTCTGCTATATCACTAACAAAGATGTTAAAAAGAATCGGACCAAGGACAGATCCCTGGGGCACACCACTGGTAACATCCTTCTCCTCAGAGTGAGCTCCATTTACCTATACTCTTTGTCGCCTCCCACCCAACCAATTTCTAACCCAAGTAGTAACTTTAGGGTCCATCCCTAGGGTGCTCAGTTTGTTATAAGTCGCCTGTGAGGAACAGTGTCAAAGGTTTTACTGAAATCTAAATACACCACATTAAGGGCTCTCCCTCTGTCCAACTCCCTGGTCACCCAGTCAAAGAAATCAATCAGATTTGTCTGACAAGACCTGCCTCTGGTGAATACATGCTGCCTTGGATCCTGTAATCCGCTGGACTCCAGAAACCTCACTATTATCTCTTTCAGCAGTGTTTCTAATAATTTACTCACCACCGAAGTTAAACTGACCGGCCTGTAGTTTTCAACCACATCCTTACTTCCGCTTTAGTGTAAATGCATCATATGAGCCTCTCTCCAGTCCTTTGGCATCACTCCCGAGTCCAACGATGCATTGAAAAGGTCAGTCAGTGGAGCTGCTAGAACGTCCCCAAGTTCCCTCAGTATTCTAGAGTGTATCCCATCCGGTCCCATCGCTTTGTCTACTTTAAGTTGAACTAGTTTCTCACGAACACAGTCTTCTGACAATTGTTCAAGATGTCCCTCGCTTCTGTTCCTGTTTGTGGGTGTTTTCTGAGGTCCTGCTCCTGGTTCTTCATCTGTGAACACAGAACAGAAATATTTGTTAAGCAATTCCGCTTTATCCTCATCAGCTTCTACATATTCCTCCCCTTCACCCTTGAGTCTGACAATACAACTTTTGCCCTTCCTCTTCTCACTAACATATCTGAAAAATGTCTTATCCCCCCATTTTATTGTATTGGCTATTTCCTCCTCTTTTTGAATCTTTGCTTTCCTGACTACTTTGCTAGCTTCTCTAAGTTTTTCCAAATATAGATGCCTGTCTTCCTCTGTCTGTGATCTCTTATATTTCATAAAGGCCTCCCTTTTTTTCTTCAATGCAAGAGAACTGCTTGAAAGTCTATGCCAATATGAGTGATGTGATCTTCCTGCTTAAGAACTGTTTCCAGATATTAAAAATTGAATTTAATTTTTTTTTTCAACCTGGTTTTCATGCTTTCGGATTTCAAGCGTGGTTGGAGATAATTCACACATTTCTTTTAAGAGTAAAGTATTTCATGTACAGCAGAATTAGAACTTTGTAAGTAAAAAATACTCCTTGGGCTGGACTGGTTTTGGCTGCCTGGACCCCAAAAGCCAAAGTACTTGATATATATATATAGATAGATAGATAGATAGATAGATAGATAGATAGATAGATAGATAGATAGATATAATTCTATTAATTGCCCTCTCCTTTGTTTTGCACTCTTTTTCACAGGCCACATAACCATTACCAACTACTTGCTGAACTATTTCCCTGGCCTTGATTTGGAAAGAAGAAATGTGCATGGGTTCACAGCGCTGATGAAAGCTGCGATGCAAGGTCGGACTAACTGTGCCAGAGCCTTAATGCTGGCAGGTAGGTGGCAGGTGCTGCTCAATCACTATCTTGATAATGACACATGGGTGTCATTCCTTCTGTATGTTCAGAATGTGGAGCAGATCTAATTATAGTAGCTTCTTTCAGCCTGTTTATGGGATAGAAAGACCTGAAAGCCAATTTAAGATAGGTCATGAGGAGAGGAATTAAGACACCTGGGTCTGGATGTGGAAAATTCCTACTACTTTGTACAAAGGCTCTGCAAAACATAGAATCTATTGTAAAATACATATAGAGATGTGCAGGTGTGGATACCAAAGTCTCACTATAACCAGTGGGAGCAGCAATTTTAAAAATCTCCATGTTCAGCAAAAGTGTCCTGCTCTCCCCAAAGATGTGCATGGGAGCAACTTTATAAAAATCCCTGCTCCTGATATACACACGCCCCCTGATTCCCTCCTGTGAGCAGCACAATTCCCCCTCCCCCACCCCTGATCACTCCATAACATCTGGCCTCCCCCGATCATCCCTGACATCTTATCTACTCCCAATACCCCCCGACATCCAATCACCTCCCCCCCCCCATTCCAGACTCCCTGCTGAAATCCATATACCCCTGAGTGGATCCCCCAGCTCTTGCCCTTATTTGGTAGCCTGACCATTAGTAGTAATACCACAAGATTACTACTAGGGTTCATGGATGCCATTTTGAGCCTGGGACTCATCATAAGCAGGAGGAATCGATCAGTTCTGCTCCCACTAAACTACCAGGAACATCAGTAAGGGGAGGGGGGATGGAATATGGCATTGGGGTATGGAGGGTCTCTGCTAGATGGTATCCACTCAGGGAGGTAAGGATTTCGGAGGGGTCTGTAATGGTGAGGCAGGATCAGATGTCAGAGGGGCGTCAGGTGGTGGATCAATGTGGGGGTAATATTGGATGTGGATTTGGATGTCAGGGGTAATTGGGGGGATTGGATGTCTGGAAAGGTGATGAGGTGATCGGATGTCAGGCGAGGTGATCAGAGGGATCAGATGTCGGGAGGGGGGGTGATTGCAGGGGTTTGGTTGTCAGTGGAGCGATTGGGGGGATCAAATGTCAGGAGGGATAGGGGCTGGTTTCAGCCTTTACAAATGCTCCTTGGGGCAGATATTAAAAGCCAACATCTAGATTTTTCATATTGATTTCCTTTTTATGTTCAAATATCTTTATTAACAAAAGCAGCCAATGTACATTATGAACAACCACAAACAGAAGTCATCGAGTTAGAGTACATAATACCAATCAACCGATTTATGAGTTTAAGATACCTCAAATACAAAAATGGCAAAGTTGTGCAATGGTAGAATAAGTTACCAAGATTACAGTTTCTTAGATATTCCCAGATACCACCCACCTTCCACTATAAAAGATGAACATAAAGACTAGAACATGAACATAAACATGAACAGGAACCCCAACACCAATAGCCCAAAATGGCACCCCAATACCCATGGAGAAATGCCAGGGCCCGGGAACCACCCACTATTTCTCAGGCGATTTCCTTTTTAAAATGGGGAATGCATGTTGATCTTTTAGGTTCATCCATATCAATCCTTCACACCATAACCAGACCTTCTTGCAATCTCTACATAGTGTGGATCACCACGTGTAAATAGTAGCTTTCTAAAATTATTTGCACCTTGTCAGACGGCTGCCTAGGGTGAGAACTTACACAATCTTGACGATGCATATATTCATATGATTCTTGCAAGGTATTGTGGGTATTGTAGTTCATTCACTCCCAAACACAGCTGATGACAATAATTTGAGTTGTGAAACCAAGTGGTAAGATCAATAAAATACTTCTTTTATTGATGGGGTTTAATTCACCCAGCACATGTATGCTTGATAGCACTATAAATGAGGTTACTTGCTTGCAGTGTTTAAAATGGATAACAAAAAGTCACAAAGTAAACCAGAAAACAACCTTCAGCTTGTCAGGCAATTAGCTAATGTTTTCTTAGCAAATAATTACCAAATACAAAGGCACAAAGTAAAAAAATAAACTTTGCTGGTTAGGTTAACTTCTGCTTATTTTCCACGCCGATCTCAGCAGGGATTCTCCCTTGTTCACACCCACAATCAGGTGCAGCCCTAATTACTATCAATGGACCAGCTGAAAGCCTTTAGCTGGCTGGCTGCTACTGTGTGAGCCCAAATCCTGCTTTAAGAGCTGTTTGCAGTGGAAATAAAGAACAAAGTTAGGTTTCTTTGTGATGGCTGATGTGTTTGCTCAGAGAAAACTAGTAATAGCATTTAGATAGAGAACAGTCCATATAAACTGTATTTTCATCTGCTGTATCAATCAGCATATGGTCACTATCATACATTGGCACAGACGAGTCTTTCATTAAGGCACTATCATGAGAATGCTCATTCCCTTGCTGCCACTCCCTATTATAGATAGGGTCTGGATCAGTGTTCATACCTGAGCCTCTCCTGCTATCATTATTCCTCTCTGTATAGCCTGGCCAATATGTAATCCAATTCTGATGTCCAGCCTTCCAATCTTGATCCCTGGACACTGGATCTTCTCTCACATACCTTCTGGCCTTGGTCTGAAAGTCCCTTCCACATGCAGTCTTCTCTCTTCCAGGTAGCCACTGGTGATTCCTATCTCTGCCACTCCATTCCTCTGGCTGAATCCAGTCCAATGGACTCTGCTGGCTTTTGGAATACCTCCCAGTATGAGTACTGCCTTGGAATCTCCCAGACCTTCCAATGGCCTTTCTTCTCTTCCTTCCAGAGAGTTTCCTTCTCTCTCTATCCGCTTGGCTTGGCTTCTGTTTCTCCAGGTGATACTGGTGCTTGAGCTTGTAGCCGTTGCTGTCTCTGTATCTCTTCCTCCCTCTGTAGCTTTTGCTGAAACTCTCCCTGAAGCTGTTATCTGAAGAATAATCTCTATTCTTATTCTTTCCTAATGTGTGCTGCTCCCTAACACAGCGCAGCTGTCTTGAATCTGCCCTTTGAGATGAGTGCTTAGGGATTACCTCATAGCTCTCTTGATTGCACACACATTTCCTCACTTCAGCCCCTCTCATGGCTGCTGGAAACCTGGTGCATTCTGGGACTGGTAGTCTTTTATGTGAAAACTCTGTTTTCTTGCTTCTACCAGAACTGACAGGTTGCTTGTTCAGAGTCACATCATCTTTTCTATAGCTCCTACCTGAGCTATGATAAGCTTCCTTATCACAACCTGTAGATGATCTTCACGTTTAAAAGCCGCTGTTTCATGTGGGGATGCTTCTGAAATTGCCCAGCCAAAATTTATACAAGTTATGTGGTGGAGGGTTGTTCTTGTATCATACCAAAATATTGACTAGATAGCACAGATATTCTCAGTCAGGAAGCAGGAAAGCCTTTGGGAGATGCACCACACATGCGTGGTCCCCTTCCTGCCCAAGAGTGCCATCTTGCCTCAGTCTCCTTTTTCCCATGGAGCCCACTGGACATCTGTCTGTTTTTCCCAGAAAAAGTATTACGTTTTTCTATTGAATTTTTCTCCTCCAGTCTCGTACTGGCTCCCTTTCCCACCCCCGAGCTCGCTTGCCGTCTCGGATCCGTTCTTTTCTTTTTCTTCTTTCTTCAAGAGTTTCTCAACTGGTTTCATGCCCTTTTTCCCTGATTGGGCCTGAGGCTTTAAACCTCGTGGGGGACCTCTTCCCCACCATGGCCTCTGCCAGTGGCTTTAAAAATTGTGACTGATGCATCCACATTATGTTGTGCACCAACCCACCTGATTGCTACCTTCAATGCCCAGGGTCAGATCATGAACCCTTGGACTGTGGTCTCTACAAGATGACCTCCAAGGCTATCAAGAGCTGTCAACAGTAGTGGGAGTCCTTCTTCCACAAGACGGGCTCTGCACTAGAGTCTCCAGTGACACCACACTCCAGGGCCCACCCCAGAACCCCGGGGAGACTGTGCTGCCTCAGAGCCACGAGGCCATGGGTCCTCCAGCCAGACCCCGAAGAAAGAGCCTAAGAAGAGCTGGAAACCCTCGAAGACCGCGTCAATGGAGAGCCTGGGAAAGTGGGCAAGTCTCACGGGCCCCGGGCCCATCGTGAGTTCGAGGGGAAGGAGTGGGAGTGGCCAACCAAAATACCCCAATGGCAGTCATCGGCATCCAGTGACTGGCCTTGGTCCCCCAAGACCATCCTGGTCGAGGACTCCCTCTCTATGGAGCCAGCATCGGGCCCGGGTCCCTCAGCGCTCACGCCAAAGGCTGCGGAGCAATATGGCCTGGAGACCAGGATGGCGGCCTTGGAGCACAGTCTGTCTGCCTTCATGGCCCAGCAGTGAGCTCTAATGCCTGGCTCCGGTGTCTTGTTCCTGGCAAAATCCAAGGGCCTTTACTCAGTCCTCAACCTTCTTGACCTCTCTGCTGCTTTTGACACTGTTGACCATAACCTTCTCCTTGATACCCTGTCCTTGCTTGGTTTTAAGGACTCTGTACTATAAGAACATAAGAACATAAGATATGCCATACTGGGTCAGACCAAGGTCCATCAAGCCCAGTATTCTGTTTCCAACAGTGGCCAATTTAGGTCATATATACCTAGCAGTTTCCCCAAGGGACACAGGTTCCACAATGCTTGTATTGGTTCAAGCATTGATATCCTGGGTCCCTTCTTAATAATGGTTTATGGACCTTTCCTCCAGGAACTTGTCCAAACCTTTTTTAAACCCAGCTATACTAACAGCCTTTACTACATCCTCCGGTAACAAATTCCAGAGTTTGATTACACGTTGAGTGAAAAAATATTTTCTTTTATTAGTCTTAAATAGTTTACCCTGTAGCTTCATTGCATGTCCCCTAGTCTTTCTATATTCTGATAAGGTAAACAATCGATCTACGTTTACCCGGTCCACTCCATTCATTAATTTATAGACTTCTATCATATCTCCCCTCAGCCGTCTCTTTTCCAGGTTAAAGAGCCCTAACCTTTTTAGCCTTTCTTCATAGGAGTATCCTTCCATCCCCTTTACCATTTTGGTGGCTCTTCTCTGAACCTTTTCTAAAATCGCTATATCTTTTTTAAGATACGGCGACCAGAATTGCACACAATATTCAAGGTGCGGTCTCACCATGAAACGATATAGAGGCATTATAATATCTTTTGTTTTATTTTCCATTCCTTTCCTTATCATACCTAGCATTCTATTTGCTCTCTTGGCCACCGCTGCACACTGGGCCGAGGGTTTTAACATGGTATCCACAATGACGCCTAAATCTTTTTCCTGGGTGGTGGTTCCTAATGTGGAACCTTGCATCGTGTAACCATAGTTTGGGTTGTTCTTCCCTAGGTGCATAACCTTGCACTTGTCCACATTTTTCAACAACAGCCAAGCCTGATGTACGTCTTTAACCTTTGCAACTGCTCCTTTTAGTTCTTTCTTAACTGTTTTCCTCATTTTATCATAGTCTCCCTTTCGAAAGTTAAAAGGTAGTACTGTGGATTTCCTTACTCTCCCTCCTCCACTAATTAAATCAAAGGCGATCATGCTATGATCACTATTGCCAAGTGGCCCCAACAACCTTATCTCTTGCACTATATCTGGTGTTCCACTAAGGACTAGGTCTAATATGGCTTCCCCTCTGGTCGGTTCATGAATCAGCTGCTCCAAGAAGCAGTCATTTATTTCATCTAGGAACTTTATCTCCCTTTATCCTGGTTCTCCTCTTATTTCTCCCATCGCTCTTTCAGTGTTTGTTCTGGTGGATTCTCCTCTGCTGTTATCCAACTCTCAGTTGATGAACCCCAAAGATCTGTCTTTGGTCCACTCCTTTTCGCTCTCTATACCCAGTCCCTTGGTGCGCTCATCTCTTCCCATGGCTTTCAGTACCATCTTTATGCTGATGACTCCCAGATCTATCTCTCCACACCTGAAATCTCTCTGGCAATCCAAACCCGGATCTCTGCCTGCCTTTCTCACCGCTGCTTGAAATTGAACATGGCCAAAATTGAGCTTCTTATTTTTCCCCCTAAAACTCCCTCTCCTCTTCCTCCTTTCTCAGTCTCTGTGGATAATTTTCTACTCCTCCCTGTTTCCTCGGCTCGCAACCTTGGGGTCGTCTTTGACTTCTCTCTCTCTTTCTCTACACGCATCCATCTGATAGCTAAGACCTGATGTTTCTTTCTCTATAACATCAACAAAATCTTCCCATTCCTTTCTGAACACACTACTAAGACACTTATCCACTCCTGTCTTGACTATTATAACCTTCTCCTTGCTGGTCTCCCATTGAATCATCTCTCTCCCCTTCAATCTGGTCAACACTTTGCTGCATGGCTAATCTTCTGCCAGCCTTGTCATGCCCATCTTACTCCTCTTCTCAAGTCACTTCATTGGCTCCCTATCCATTTCTCCATCCAGTTCAAACTTCTCCTGCTGACCTATAAGTGCATTCACTCTGCATCTCCTCACTACCTTTCCTCTCTTATCTCCCCCTACACACTTCCTCGGGAACTTCTCTTCTGGCAAATCACTTCTTTCTGTGCCCTTCTCTTCCATTGCTAACTCCAGACTTCGCTCCTTTCACCTTGCTGCACCTTACACCTGGAACAAACTACCTGAGTCTGTACATCAGTTGCCTTCAAATCGAGGCTGAAACTCACCTTTTCGCTGACGCTTTTGGGTCTTGACTCACCTGATGATCTTGTGTTTCCTTACCATTCCTGCTAGATGTATCCCTGTCTACACCTACTGTGTTGTCTTTCTTGAGTAGATTGTAAGCAGGGACTGTCTCTTACATGTCTGTGCAGCACTGCATACGTCTTGTAGTGCTATACAAATACTCATTAGTAGTAGTAGTCATCACTCCTAACTACTGGCCCCTCAACCTCCAGGAATTCCCAGGCAGTTGAGCTGATCCTCGAGCGCCACCAGCCTTGAGAGGTTCCTCGACACCGGTCCCAATCTCGGTCCCAGTCCTTGGGACTGAGGTCCTCCGCAATGAGTGCTGGGGCCAATGGGCCATCAGGCTCAGGGCCTGACCCCAGAGTCCGGACTGCCCCCGACACCTCCACCAAATACGAGTTGGACTGGGAGACTGAGGATAACGAATCCCCGGATACCTGTTGTCACCGGGATGTGTCATCCAATACGTCTCCCACCGAGACCTGGCGTCAGTTCCCACCCGAGGACATGGCTTTTCTCGACTTCATGCGGTATATGGCCAAGAGACTGGCCTTCGAGACAGAGTCGGAGGAGAACCCTTGAACCGAGGAACTCGAGATCCTCCAGTCCAAGGCCCCTCTGAAGGAGGCACTCACAGTGCCTGTTCCCCTGATCCTGGAAGAGTTGCTCCTCTGCATGTGGGAGACCCCTGTGTCACTGCCCTTAGTGAGCAGACAGCTGGACTCGATGTACCGGGTCTGCCGGAGTCCTGGCTTCCAAAAAGCACAGCTGCCACACAACTCCATGGTGGTGGAGTCAGCCATGCATCGCCAGAAGACACACTCCTTGGGGCCCCTGGCTAGGGAGGCCCATGCCTTGGACACCCTGGGCAAGAAGTGAGACTAGGGCTCAATGCTTATTGGCCAAATCCAGGCATATCAGCTGTACATGGCCATGTACTTGAGGGACCTGGTGAAGGAACTTGACAGGTTCTTGGCTGGTCTCTCCGTGGACCCTGGACTCAGGTGTCAGAGTGTTCCAAGTTTATGACTCGGGCAGCCTATGACTGCTTTGAGTCAGCAGCTAGAGTAGCTGCGGTGGGCATCTGTGCCCAATACCAGGCTTACCTACAGTCCTCTGACCTGGAGCAATGGGTTCAGGATAAGTTGGTCGATGTCCATTGCCAGGGTGCAAATCTCTTCGGCAAACCCATGACTGATAAGACTGTAGAGTTGGAGTCCGAGTTCCTGACAAGGACCAGGTTCTCCAAGAAGACCACTGACTCTTCCCGATGGAAGCCTTAGGGGGAAAAAATCCTTCTACCCGAAGAAGAGGAAGGATTATGGAAACTACCCTCAGTACCAGGCCTTCCCAGCTCCCCACCATGGGTAGCAGGCCAAGGGACAAGAGCATGGCCCTTGTAAGCTAAAGGCTTCCAAACCCCAGGCACCGGCTCTGACCCAGCCTAGCAGGAGTTTTTGACTCCTTGAACATAGCCTCTGTTCGCCAAGGAGGACCAGCACAGCAACCCACAGGGAGGCATCTGGTTCTCTACACCCACCAGTGGCCATCCATCCTGGGCACTGCAGGTAGTGAGGGAGAGTTACTTCCACCACCTGGCACAGGTGCCCCTTCCATTATTTTCAGGAGAGTCCCCCAGGACTCCTCTACACAAGACTGTTCTACTGCAAGAACTTGCAGGCCTTCTTGAGGACAAGGCGGTGGAACCAGTGCCCACACAACTCAAGGGCAAGGAGTTCTACTTCCAGTACTTCCTCGTACCCAAGTGGAACTGGGCTTCCAGCTCATTCTGACCTGTGGGATCTAAACAGATTCCTGGTGAAGGAGAAGTTCAAGATGCTCTCCCTTGGAATACTGCTGCCATACCTCCAGCAGGGAGACTGTCTATGCTCCTTGGATCTAAAGGATGCGTATACACATATCCTCATCCATCCCAACCACAGGAAATACCTCAGGTTTGTAGTGGGAGGCAGCCACTACCAGTACAGAGTGCTACCCTTCAAGCTGGCCTCCACATCAAGGGTGTTCACCAAGTGCCTGACGGTAGACACAGCCTACCTTCGTCTCCAGGAATACTTCATCTTCCACAAAATGGACGACTGACTCATAAGAAACCGCATTGTCACAAAGGTGCAATATGCAGCTGTGTGCACCTTCCTCATTCTGCAGCACTTGGGGTTCTTAATAAACCACCCAAAGTCTCATCTCCTAACACAGTGTCTGGCGTTTATAAGGGCAAGGCTGGATACTGTTCAGGCCAAAGCCTTTCTGTCTTGGTACAGGGACGATCACCTCAGGGTGCTGGCCACGACCGTGCAGTGCTGACACTCGGTGCACACCCGCCTTCTGTTGGGCCACATGGCATACACAGTTCATGTTACCCGGATGCCCGCTTTCACATGAGAGTGGCTCAATGGGGCCTTGGCTGCCAGTGGATCCAGGCCATAGGCCACCTGCAGAACATGGCCAGGCCAGAGAAGCTTGCATCCTGGAGATAAATGCATGGTTGCATGGATGGTGTCATCGAGAGCATTTTAGTTTTCTGGACCATGGGATGTTCCAAGGGCTGCAGAGCAGAGATAGCATTCATCTGTCCAAGAAGGGTCGACATGTCTTCAGTAGCAGACTGGCTAACCTACTGAATAGGGCTTTAAACTAGATTTATTTGGAATGGGTGAAGAAAGCCCCCAGGTAAGTGAAACATTAAATACCTTTATAGAAACATAGAAATATGACGACAGAAAAAGACAACATGGCCTATCTAATCTGTCCTTCCATAACAACTACAACAGTCCCCTTTTAGTCTTTTAGAGATCCTCTGTGTTTGTCCTATGCTTTTTTGAATTCAGTTACTGTCCTCATCTCAACCAACTCCACTGGGAGACTATTCCACGGATCCACCACTCTTTCCGTAAAGAAATATTTCCGCATATCACTCCTGAATCTATCCCCTTTCACCCTCATCCCATGTCCCCTCGTAGCAGAACTTGCTTTCAATTGAAAGAGGCTCTCCCCCTGAACATTTATGCCACGGAGGTATTTAAACATCTCAATCATATCACCTCTATCCCGCCTTTCCTCTAAGGTGTACATATTAAGATCCTTAAGTCTGTCCTCATATGCTTTATAATGAAGACCACTAATCATTTTAGTAGCCACCCTCTGCACCGACTCCATCCTGTTCACATCCTTTTGAAGGTGCGGTCTCCAGAATTGCACATTATACTCCAAATGAGGTCGCACCAAAGACTTATTTTTTCTGCTAGCCATTCCTCTCCTTATGCACCCAAGCATTCTTCAAGCTTTTGCCATCGCCTTTTCAACTTGTTTAGCTACTTTAAGATCTACTGTTTCAGCTACTTCTTTTGAAAGCCATAGAGGTCTCCTTTTCCTTTTACCTTTATTTACCATTTTAATAAAAAGGTTGTTTGCCCTTAAAATATCCCCTTCCAGTTTTTCCCACTGTTTTTCTACATCCCCCATCTGTTTCCATCCCGCTAACGACTCCCTGAGGTATTGGCCCATCTTGGCAATGTTAGTCTTCCTAAAGTCTAAGACCCTCACTTTTGAATGGATTCTAACAGCCCTAGTCCTAATACTGAACCATACCATCTGGTGATCACTGGATGCAAAATGATCTCCCACTATAACATCGGAAACACTTTCGCCATTGGTGAGCACCAAGTCCAGTATGGCCCCTTCACATGTGGGGTCTGTTACCAATTGCTTGAATAGTTCTCCCTGTAGAGAATCTAGGATCTCTTTACTTCTAGATGATACTGCAGCAGGAATGTGCCAGTCAACATCTGGCATATTGAAATCTCCTATTAGTAGCACGTCCCCTTTCCTAGCAATGCTGCGTATGTCTTCAATTAACTCTCTGTCCACCTCTTCCTCTTGTGAGGGAGGTCTGTACATCACGCTAATGCAGATAGATTTCTCTTTCCCTCTTTCTAGTTTAACCCACAATGCCTCCTCTCTCCCTTTTAAGCTCTGTAATTCCAAAGCTTTAATAGTATTTTTTACATATAGTGCCACTCCTCCTCCCCTTCTTTCTACCCTGTCTTTTCTGAATAAAGTATAGCCAGGTATAGTTACATCCCAGTCATGGTTTTCTGTGAACCATGTTTCTGTAACTGCCACTAAATCCAAGTCGGCCACTCCCATCAAAGCTTCAACATCAGGGATCTTATTTCCCATGCTACGGGAATTTATAGACACTGTTTTCCATATGTTACCCCTGTTACCCATTTCCATAAAGATATTTAATGTATCATTTACCTGGGGGCTTTCTTCACCCATCCCCGACAAATCTAGTTTAAAGACCTCTTCAGTAGATTAGCCAGGGGTAAAAGGGGCAACATCTGGAAAGTAGTGTCTATTAATGCCCGTAGCATGGGAACTAAGATCCCAGATGTTGAGGCTTTAATGGGAGATGCTAACTTGGATTTAGTGACAGTTAAAGAGACATGGTTCACGGACAACTATGACTGGGATATAACTATAAAAGGCTATACGTTATTCAGAAAGGTCAGGGTAGGAAGGAGGGGGGAGGAGTGGCACTATATGTTAAAAATAATATTAAAGCTATGGAAATGCAGGGCTTAAAAGGGAGAGAGAAGTCAGTGTAAGTTAAACTAGAAAGAAGGAAAGAGAAATCCATTTGCATTGGCGTGATATACAGACCTCCATCACAGGGAGAAGACATGTATGGAGATTTAATAGAAGACATACGCAGCATTGCCAGGAACGGGGAAATGCTACTGAAAGGGGACTCCAATATGCCCGATGTTGAATGGTGCATCCCTGCTAAGCTTGAAGAATGATCTAGAAGCAAGGAGATCCTGGATTCTTTACAGGAAGAAGTATTCAGGCAACTAGTAACAGAACCCACACATAAAGGGGCCATATTGGACTTGGTGCTTACTAATGGGGAAAGTGTTTCTGATGTTATAGTGGGAGATCATTTTGCATCCAGTGATCACCAGATGATGTGGTTCAGTATTAGGACTAGGGCTGATAGAATCCATTCAAAGGCGAAGGTCTTGGACTTTAGGAAAATTAACTTTGCCAAGATGGGTCAATACCTCAAGGAGTCGTTAGCGGGATATTTTAAGGGCAACCAATCTTTTTGTTAGAATGGTAAATAAAAGAAAAAGGAGGCCGCTATGGTTCTCAAAAGAGATAGCTGAAAAGGTGAAGAAAAAGAGGGAAGCTAATTGCATAGGGGACTTATTCCATCTCGGAGGTGGCATAAGTCCACCTATATGGTGGAGGACAATGGATCTGGGGCCAGAAAGGAAGGTGAGGAGTGCAGGGGGTTCTCTGCAACCTGACCCTGGCCACAGCGACCTGATTGGGGGTCGGGCTGTGGGGACAAGAACTTTGCTGTGGCTGCCAGGGATCACAGCTCCTGCATGGAGCTGCGGTGGCATGTTAACAGATCGCCAGGTTACCGCGGCTCCATGCAGGAGCCTGACTGGACTAGCTGTAGTGGACTGGATGTCCGGGTGCCCAGAATTGGGGCACGACCTGCACATCCGACCGGTTACACCCGATTCTGCTTCTACAGGCACATCTAGCCTCTGCGGGAGCAGTATCCAGTGCAATGCAGGCCTGTCCAGATTCTGGACACCCGGACAGCCTGGGGACGCCCAGACTGGAATCGGCCTCAATATGTTCTAGAATCAAGAAAAATGATAAACCAGTCCAGGACTTGGCCACACAATATCCATCATCAAACAGATGAGTGAGGAGCAAATTGTGGTCAACCAAATCAAAAGCAGAGCATAAGTCAAGGGAACTAAGAAGAATTAATCTACTGGCATCAAGGGCAGTGTGAATGTTACTGAGAAACTAGAATGTTCTCAATGCTAAATCCTGCCCAAAAGCCAGACTTGCATGGATTCAAAACATTAGTCCTTTCCAGGAAATTCTGAAGGTGGATAAAAACTATTTTCTCAATTAGCTTGGAAACAAAGGGGAGATTTGAAACAGAATGAAAGCTGGGTTGGATTGACCAAAGTTGTGTTTCTTCAATACTAGACACGCAATTGCCTCTTTCCAGCTGATTCTAGACAGGCATTAATAATGGTAGAAAGCATAGTGGAAAGATCTAGTATAGGGGTTTTTGCCAGCTTTGAAGGAAAGGTGTCTGCTAGAAACATTGAGGATTTCATAGCAAGAGGATGAAGTCAAAGCAAACTTAAATATCTTTTATACTTCAGTAAATAAAGGAGGGCTGACTTGCACTGAGCGGCAGGTACAACCCTAAACACAGGCATAGAGGAGGGTGACCCTGATGGAGCGGCAGTGACAGCCACTCTGACCACCTTACTGTGCTGACTAGATGGACATACTTATCTTTATCTGCCATCATATACCGTGTTACCACAGTGTAGTTGCAAGGATCTGGTAAATAGAAACCAGCAAAAGCAGGCGAAAGGAAGTTCATTGACTCAAAAAGCTAGAAGAAAGCAATGCAATGGTATATGTAATCTTCTGAATATGTATTCTTCTGGTCTACTGTCCATTTGGTCCTGGGTTCATTTCACAGAGACAGTAGGGTAAGCAGCACAAATAAGATAACCAAACAGGTGTGGCTTGGAAAAAAGGTTTTATATAGAAATAAGCTTATTACAAAGTTACAGAACAGAGGTAGGAGGTTGTTAGAAAGCTGCTTCAGTTTACTTCAATGAATCTGTGTGTGTGAGAGAGAGAGAGAGGTAAGAAAATGTTTGTCAGAGCCTCATAGTAAGAAGAATAGGGAGAGAAAGAGAGAACAAGGGGGAGGGGGAGAAGTGGGTGTCAGAGCCTCATGGCAAGGTGTGTCCGATGAAAATAGGAAGAGAGAGAGAAAGAGGAAGTATTTCTGTCCTTTATAATGAATTTTCTCTAGCACCTCCCTTTGAGGTCTGTTATTGTTTCCAGTCACCTCCCTTTGAGGTCTGCTATTCTTGATTTAGCAAGGAGGGGGCTGCAGACCAATCTCATCAGGCCCGGAGACTGACATCACCAGGGGGTCAGAGTTAATCTCATCTTGTAAACTACCCTCATTAAGTTTGGAGACTGATATCACCAGAGTAACAAAGCTGCTTGAAATCCAAGGTTTGGGAACAGCCATGACAACTATGCTAAGCACAATGTCATGTTGATGTATGCTGACATCTCCCACACCTTTTTTATTTTTATTTATTATTTGTGCCTGGAAATGGTGGAAGCAAACCTGTGGTACCTGTCCCAGCTGCCATTACATGATAGTAGGCAGCATGTCTAATACCTCCTGTATTAAATACCTTGCTATGTCTAGCAGGTCCCCTGTCCTGCACAGTACTGTCTGTAGTGTTCTAGAGATAAACAAGTCCCCTTATGAGTCCGAACCTCATGTCTTAGGTAGGGCAGCCACTACTGGGGGGGGGGGGGACCCAATATGCTACCTCCGTGCCCGTCTTAGAGAGAGTGAACAGTGCATAAGGGCTGCAGGAATTTTTGAGGAGGTTAAAGCCGAAAGGTACCAGGATGCTATGCGTGAGGATAGGAAGCAATACTAGACTGCAGCTGACTCTGGTATTCAGTGTAATAGGAAATGCCAAATTAGCCGGCCAAATTAGCCTATATGTAGGGGTAGATGCTGGAGAAATTCAGTGTAACTACCTTAAAATGTTGTTGGTGTTTTTGTAGGACATGCGCTGCATGTGTTTCATTTTACAGCAATATTTGTACAGCAGTTAAAATAATAATAGGGTGAATAAAAAACATTACAGACATGATCAGCATTAGGTGAGTAACCAAATAACAATTCCCACACAGACGCATGAGCATCTTGTAGCAAGTGTGTCCATTCTCATAAGTGATGGTGTGATTCACTTCAGTGGATGTTGTTCTAAGGTGATCAATATAGGCATGGAGTTCTGTAAAGATGAGCAGTTTATGTAGTGTCTCTTCTCCCCTACCAAATGGTAATGGATGCACAGCATATGAGATAAAGTCTGGAATGTCCATAGAGTCATTGGTAACCAGCGGTGTGGAATAAGTTGTCCCGTTAATGATGATGGAGACCAGTGGTGTATGACTGCACCAGGTATTGTTTGGTAAATAGTTCGAACTGTACAACAAAGTGTTCTTGGGAAGGCGAATGTCATGCATTCTGGGAGCAATCGAAAAAAGAAACATTCTGGGGAAAGAACAGATGAAAACAAAAGTGTCCAGCTCCAAGGTAATACAAACTGTGTGAGGTAGTCAGGGAATATGAGAGCTTAACAGTCAGGGAGCAGGAGGAGGAGTTGTTCCAGCAGGAGGTGTCAGCCTCTTTAAACTGGTGAGGTTGACACTTGAACTGAAATGTAGTCTGCTCACACAAACTGGGGTCCATCGGCTTGAATGAAGTCCAGGTGTCGTCCAGTGGCTTCACCCATGTGAGATGGTCCACAGGACACATAAGCATATTATCAAACTGCACCCCAATATTAACAACAGGATAAATAACTGTGTGTTGTCCTGACCATGGGATCAAAGTACAGATAGAGCAGCCTTGTCATGAACAAATGGGAACACTAACTGTCTACCAATCAAGGTGAGCTATAGCAAATTCAGGTATTTTGGTACTAGCCATATGGACGAGAGATGGTGGCCAGTGTCCTAACTTAGCAGAGAGCAGAATTTCCTTTAGTATAGTAATAAGCTCGATCTGTACTTGATCACAGGCAAGAGCCCAGGAAATATTCTTTCCCAATCTATATTCTGCATGTACTAAGGTAACAATTTTCTGTTCTATAATGGGAGATATAAGAGCAAAGGTATCTACAACTACATTGGACAGTTTAGAGGAAGCTTCAGTAATAATATGTTGTGAAGTAAAACCATCAGCCGCATGCTGAGCAGTGGATCCCATTTTATTACGGAGCACCTCTATATCAATTATATTAAGGGCACCCAGTGCAGTCCCTGTGCCACCTAAAATTGTATCAATTAATTCACGCTTGTGTCGAAATTGCTTGGCTCGGGGTGTTACTGACTGCATATCAAACCAAGTATTGAGCATTTGTATGTGGTTGGCAACAAACTGAGAGCAATTTGGATATTTGTGAGTAACTAGAAACAATTTGGGAAATAGATGCCAAGTAAGAAAATGGTATTCTACATCATATAAAACATTGTGTGGTGCATCATATTTAATCTGAAAGGGATGTCCTTCCTGAAATGGGTGGATATCAGAAAGGTAGAGTGCAGGAGGAGCAGAAGTGGTGGGAGGGGTGGGATGAGGGGTGGTAGGTAAACAAGATACATCCAAAAGGAATGAAGTCTCAGTGATGTGCTGTTGATCACTCACAACCCATGTATAAGTTATTTTCCAGGTACCTCTGTCCTGACGGGAAATATTGTACAAAATCAAGGCAGGAGTACCTAGAAAGTAATGTTCTGGAGGTGCCCTCAATTCTTGTGTCCTTTCTAGAGAAGTGGAAACTGGTGGCTCCCACTGTACTTGAGTGATGTTTAATGAATAGAACACTGGCTTGTCCTGTAAGGAACAGAAACTCAGGATGACCAGATCCTTTCCTTCCAGGAAAGGTGGGGGTATTTCTTGATAGCGATATACCCCACCTGTGGAGTTAGCCCAGCCAATCATGCATATTCTGATGATAGTTCCTGTAATGAGACTTGGGTAGAAGAGAGCAGATACAAGAACAACAGGAAACCGAGACATAATAAAAGCTAACTTGTTTCACTCTACTAGGGAGTAAACTAGTGCTCCCCACTTATACTATGTAACAACAGAAATAATGTTTACTACTTATTTACATAACTATTAGACACATGTCCATTATATAGGACACATCAACTATACAGCAGAAGTAAATAGTTACCATCCTCAAGCGACTTTTGTTTAGAAAGCAGTTGTCCGTGCTGTCTTCAGAAAGCAGCTGTCCGTGCTGTCTTCAGGTGGTATCTGAAAGCAAAGACTAATAAAACACGTATTACCTATATGGTTTCAACTGGGTGATGTGTTTCCAATACTGCTGGTTGTTGGGCATTAGGATTTGGTATAGGCTTGGGCCTAAGGTATCAGTAACTAAGTACGGTCCTTCCCACTTTGCAGTTCCAAAGGGAAGGTTTGGTCTAGGTCTCAGAATCATCACTTTACTCCCAACCTTGAGGGGTCTTAAATCAGAACCTTTTGCATGTACCTCCTGCAAATAATCTCTAGCTTTTTCTGTGTTAGCTAGCACAGTGGTCTGAATTTCTTTTAGATGTTCTTGCATGGATTTCATCCACTCATTGGTGAGAATTACGGTCTGGTCCTCTGGAAGAAAAGGATGCAGCATATTTTCCCACCGTTGCATTGGCCTTCCCATTAAGGCTTCATAGGGTGCGAAACCTGTGGATTTACAGACATTAGCTCTGATACGCATAAGGACTAAAGGGAGCACCAGATCCCAATTTTCCCCAGTCAGATTAAGCATAGGGCTGAGGTGGGCCTTAATTGTTTGATTCATTCTTTCTACCTGCCCTGCTGCCTGTGGATGGTACGGAATGTGGAGTTGTTGTTCTATGCCTAGAAAATCAAACAATTCCTTGATGAGCTGAGAAACAAATGCAGGACCATTATCAGAATCAATAGTCTTGGGAATGCCCCAGCGTGTAAAAAATTGCATAGTTAGGATTTCTGCAGTGGTTCGAGCAGTTTGATCTGGGACAGGGAATGCTTCTACCCAATGAGAAAAGGAATCAACAACAGTGAGCAAAAAATCTATTTTTCCTAGCTGTTAACGGAAGAGGGCCCACATGATCTATTTGCAATCTCTCAAATGGGCCATGAGGAGGTGCTCTCATTAACTGTCCCCTTCTCTTTTTAGGTTGCTTCCCAAATGAAGCACAGATTACACAGGAGGAAACATGATCCTGTATATCATGTTTCATTTCTGGCCACCATACCAACCTATTGAGGATAGTCTGCATTTCTTCTGCTTTAGGGTGTCCCATAGGACCTGCACCATGAACTCAATGCATCCACTCTTTACCTCGAGCTCTAGGAATAGCTATAACCAAGCCTTCCTCTCTTTTTGCACATAGAATGTCTTTCTCTATAGCGAGTGTGAGAAAGGGTGTGTGCTGATATAGGTTATCTGGGGCGTCCTGCACAAGCTTCCTCAAATTGGAAAGCTCAGGGTCCTTTGTCTGCAGTGCTACGAAGTAATCTGGTGGTATTATCTGATCATAATCTGTGGAACGTGTAGCAATAGCAACCATGCATGTCTGCTCATACCAGGGCCATATGAGGCCTACATGGCATGCTTCCTTGGCTAGTGAATCTGCTAATGTGTTTCCTTTCACTAAAGGGCCTTTCTTCCTATGTGCCTTTACTTTAACTAAATGTACTCTCTGAAACTTCTCACTCAGTTCTTGTGCCATAGTCCACAGTGATGAATTTTTCACTGTGGACCCATCCGTAGATTTAAATTTATTTGCCAGCCACCAGGGTAACAGGGCAATGGCACTTTTAAAGACATAATCAGAATCTAAAATGATTTGTATCTCTGGGTGTGAACCCTGATATTGTTGCATACAAGCTACAAAAGCAGCCAGCTCATAGTACTGTGCTGACGCTGACCCACAGGAATACTGTCTCTGCAGTACCACTTGGTTATTTGGGTCCAATTGTACAATTGCAAAACCTGCTAGTCGCCTGCCTCCTTCACATTGGCTACTACCATCAATATATACTGTAGGAAGAAAAGGTGAAATTTTGTCTAGTCCCAGTTTCCTAAAGATCATGTGATTGGGGGCACTGGGTGAGGACTGGCAGTCATGAGATTGCCCCTCCAGCAAAATTCCAGCCACTTGCACATTAGGTTCTTTCAACAATTCAAACTTTACATTCTGTGCTTGCAACATGAGAGTCCACTGGACTATTCTCTCAGTCCTAATCTTGCTACATGCTAACTTTCCCTCTACAATGAATTTGAGGGGGGGGGGGGGTTGATGGCTGCATATGTATGTGGTTTGAGCACCAATGATGTATGTAAGTTTCTGCTTAGCCGCATAGGAAGCCAGTACATGTTTTTCACAGTTTCCCATTTTGAGTTCAGGAGAAGTGAGAACTCTGGAACAGAAGGCAATAGGGCGATCTACTCCTCCTAGGCGTTGTGTTAGAGCTGCACCTATACTGTTCTCTCCAACTACAGGGTACAGGAAAAAATGTTGTGTGTGATCTGGGTGTGCAAGAACAGGAGCAGAAGTCAGTGTGCTTTAATTTAGTTACAGCTTCTGTATGTTCTTCCTCCCAAACATAACTTTTACTTTTTAGCAGGGAGTAAAGTGGAGCTGCCACTTCAGCATAATTGTGCATGAAGTCACGACAGAAACCGGTGAGCCCTAGAAATGACTGGAGTGATTTCTGATCTGTAGGAAGTGGAAGTTTCTGTATCAGCTCTATCCTCTGAGAATCTACGGATTTACCATCCTGGCCAATAGTAACCCCTATAAAGGAAACCTGTGATTTGCACAGTTGAGCCTTGGCAGGATTAACTTTAAGACCAGCTTGTAAGAGAGCTTTTAAAACTTCTCTTACATGACTCCAGTGTACAGCTTCATTCTCAGACTGAATCAGAATGTCATCTACATACTGAATTATATTATCTCTGCAAGACAATAGTGACAGGGCTTCCTGCATGTATTTATGAAATATTGAGGGGGAATCCTTATATCCCTGTGGAAGCACAGTCCATGCATATTGTTTATTCAGCCACTGAAAGGCTGTTTTGTACTGGCATTCAAGGGCCAGGGGCAGACTCCAAAACCCATTGGATATGTCTAAAACAGAGAAAAATTTACATTTGGGGTTCAGTTTAGAGATCATTTCAGGGTATGAGGCTACCACGGGCACTACAGATTTTGAAACTTGATTCAGGGCACGGATGTCCATAGTGAGCCTGAAGGAACCCTCCGGTTTAACTATTGGCCAGGCTGGTGAATTGCATGTGGAAGAAATAGGTCTAATCAGACCCCTCTCCTCCAGTATCTTCATAATTTTAGTCACTGGTTCTATAGCCTGATGAGGTACTGGATATTGTTTCTGTGGTGGAGGATCCTCGCCTTCCAACAGTATTTCTGTGTGCATTTTCCCACAATCTAACTTGTCTTGAGCCCAGACTGGAATATCAGCCACCTCTGAGGGAATTACACACAGATCATACTGATGAGCTGCCTTGGTGCACTGAGTTGCTAACTGCATGGGAATGACTTCATGCACTAAAGTTTTAGAAGCACTTGAAGTTCCTGAATACTGCCACAATTTAAGATTAGCCATATCCACCACCAAATTTAACTGGTTGAGAACGTCAATTCCAATTATTTCTTTTGGTGTGTTCACTATAGTGGAGACAGTGGTTTCTAACATTTCCTTGTTTTGTTCACTGTGCACAGGGATACCCCATTTAACTGGGATAGCCACACATTTGGAAGCTGTGTCATTAATTCCTTGAATTTCATAAATTTCCATATTTTTCTGATCTGCAGTGGGAGAAGCTCTGTTTGTAAAACTAATTCCAGCCCCTGCGTCAATCAAAGCTAGTTTATCCTGACCCCCTATTCTACTGATAACATTGGGGCATCCACAAGAGTCCAGTATCAAGGATGTTACAAGCCTTAAACTGTATTCTGGGCCTGTATCTGTTTCATCATCCAGAGGCTCTGGAATTGAGTCCTCTGCTGAGAGAACGGAGGCAGGCTGGGCTATGAAGGCTTGAGACATTTTGATATCTGAACCCAGGAGGTCAGGACATCCCTATGCACTAGTCTTGTGTTTGTCCTGAGCTGCTTGTATGTCCTGTTTTAATTTATCTATTTCTACCTGCAGTATGTATTTGTCCTGTTCCCATTTAATTTTCTCCTTTTCTAATCCATCTCTCTGTGCTTTGAGCTCCTGAAAGGGAATGTAACCTGAGGAGTTTCTAAAAGTACCTCTGCTTTGTCCTCTCCAAGGTGTCTGTCCTCAGTATCCTTTGTCTGTGTTTTTTGTGTATTGGGAGGATCCCTCAGCTTGCCACTTCCGTGCTTATAATACTGTTATGACCTGCGAGGGCTGGGTCTTCCAAACAGACCCAATTCTGAGCATTAAAGTATCAAAAGGGGTTGCTTTAGGGTCTTCAGAAAATAACAGAAGGTGTTTTGTAATCTCAGGGGATAGCAATTCTAATAAAAATGTTTTATGCGTGCTCTCCCTATAATCTTCTGCATTGGGCCAGGACTCCTGCTCATTAAGAACTGCTTTTAAAATCCAGGCTCTATATGCAAACTCTTCCAGTGTATCATTTGGTAGAGGTGAAATAATTTTAAATACTTGCATTGGGGAACAGTGAAATAGTTTCTCAATGCCCCTTTTATCCAACTGGCATGGGTGAGTGAGAGAGCCAACTTTATAATAGTGTGGCCCCAGAGCCAGATGCATAAGTCTATCAAAGTCTGATTGTTTTCTTATGTATTTCCCTAGACCCCAGGGAATCAGAATATCAGTGGCCCATTTGCACCAATCATTTACATTAAAAGGCATAGGGCCAATTTTCTCAACTATTCTTTCCATGTCTCTGTCTTTTAAATTGTCCTGCAGCATCACTTTAACTGGTGCTCTGAGTTAAGTACTGGGTGCCATGTCTGAGTCATCTGAATTATCCTCCTGACACAGATCCTGATTATTGCTCTGTTCTGGCTGAGATAAACTATTAGGATTTTCTTCCTCTGTGCTGTTTTCCTCTGTATTTTTCTCAGTCCTAAGTCCAGCTATGCCTACTTTTGTATTCTTTTGTTTCTCAATAGCTTGGATGCATGGCTTATAGGGTATGTCATAGGCATAGGGGGCTGAGGGAGAAATGGATGTTGGCCAGGGCATATATTTCTTTTGTCTTTCAGAGGCCAATTGATCCTTAACGTGCCTCAATTCAAGTTTAAGTGCTTCTAATTGCTCACTAACAGTTATAAAAGAATTTGTGGCTTGTATCACCTGAGTCCTTTGTATGGCAATGCAACTTTGTGCCTCCTCAAGGTCTTTGGTCAATTGGGTACAATGAGAAATCAGTTCAGTATTGTCCTGTTTCATGCTAATGAGCCCCCTGCACATGCTTTGGATAAAAAGGCATTTTCTTTTATTTGTTTTCTTTTTGAATTCTTGATAATGGTTTAACATTTGTCTTTGAATATTATACCATGATGACTCAGGGAATTCACCCTCAAAGGGACCACCTTTCCTCTTACAGTATGTCAGTACTATTTGTTTCAGTTCTTTAAAATCAAAGGCTTCCATATTTGAGACTGCAGAAAGGCTGTAGTTGGACTATCTCAAATGTGCAACCTTGGAAGGAGGAATGCTCACTTTTATGAAGAAGTGAGACTTAGAATTATAGTTGGAATGGCATAAATTTTATGGGTGTTCAGTAAAGAGTACTGGCATAAAGACCACGCCTTAAAATTATACCTGAATAAAAAGTGTTTATCACCTTTTAACAGGGTGGAAGTTTAGGATGAAATTATAGTAAGAAGGGTGTTAGGAGATTAACAGAACTGTCAGTTATACCTGACAGGAGACTGAGAAATAAAAGGCAAGACAGGAGGTAATAGTGTTACCTGGAAAGATGTATATTGTATTCAATGAGGGACTGTTTACCTGTGTACCACTTCCAAACTAAAGCTGGACTATCTCTCTGTCTTTTCTTAGCAGCTCAAATACTAGAGAAAAATCTGTGCCTTGTAACAAACCGTAACAAGCCTCTACCTACAAATAAGAAAATTGCAAGCCACTCTATGTAATGTCCCTAGGTGTAGGTAATATTAAAATTCTGGATTATTACAAAGCCTTTTGACAATAAAAATCTCACCTTGTCTAACCCACAAAACAAAGGTATCACTGGAACTTTTCACTAAATCCAGCCTGTAACCAAAATTGTCAATTGTACATGGTCACAAGGGCTTTTGATTTTCCTGTCGTACCCTGTCTGAAATCCACTTTAATGTATCAAACAAAATTATTACTTACCCAACTGGAGATCTGCTGTGAAGTCTGAGACGGCCCCCATAAAATGTAATCTTCTGGTTATGTAATCTTCTGAATATGTAATCTTCTGGTCTACTCTCCGTTTGGTCCTGGGTTCATTTCACAGAGACAGTAGGGTAAGCAGCACGAATAAGATAACCAAACAGGTGTGGCTTGGAAAAAAGGTTTTATATAGAAATAGGCTTATTACAAAGTTACAGAACAGAGGTAGGAGGTTGTTAGAAAGCTGCTTCAGTTTACTTCAATGAATCTGTGTGTGTGTGTGTATATGTGTGTGTGTGTGTGTGTGAGAGAGAGGTAAGAAAATGTGGGTCAGAGCCTCTTAGTAAGAAGAATAGGGCGAGAAAGAGAGAACAAGGGGGAGGGGAGAGAAGTGGGTGTCAGAGCCTCATGGCAAGGTGTGTCCGATGAAAATAGGAAGAGAGAGAGAAAGAGGAAGTATTTCTGTTCTTTATAGTGAATTTTCTCTAGCACCTCCCTTTGAGGTCTGCTATTGTTTCCAGTCACCTCCCTTTGAGGTCTGCTATTCTTGATTTAGCAAGGAGGGGCTGCAGACCAATCTCATCAGGCCCGGAGACTGACATCACCAGGAGGTCAGAGTTAATCTCATCTTGTAAACTACCCTCATTAAGTTTGGAGACTGATATCACCAGAGTAACAAAGCTGCTTGAAATCCAAGGTCTGGGAACAGCCATGACACCTATGCTAAGCAAAATGTCATGTTGATGTATGCTGACAGTATACTCATCATGGTCTATGTTCCCCTGGAAAGATGGATCAGAAGATGGTACAGAGGTGATATCCTAACCATGTGATGATTGTAGGAAGACCCAGATAGAGGGTAAAATTACAGAACAAATATAGTGCAGTTGAAAAAAATACAAGGGGGATATTCAGCGGCAGCGGCCAGTTTATTTAAAGCGTCAGGCCATCGCCTCTTTAACATATTTATTTTATTTATTTACTTAGTTAACATTTCTTATATACCGCCTTTCATGATATCAAGGCGGTTTACATTGAACAAACTGAAATTACATTGAACAGGGCATTGTAACTTGGAGATAACTATTTTACAGGGAACATGGGCTATGGAGGGTTAAGTGGCTTGCCCAAGACCACAAGGAGCACCTGTGGGACTAGAAACCCCAGTCCTTCCAGCCCAAGGTTGCTGTCCTCTAGTGGGATTTGAACCCCCGACCTTCCGGCCTGAAGTACCTTGCCCCAATCACTAGGCTACTCCTCCCTATGTTCAAATACCTAGTGGTATTTGAACATACTCCCAGATATTCAATGCCAGTGTCATATTGGGCTACCAGCACTGAATATCTGGTGTGCCCAGACAGCATGTTAGTTAACCGGGCAGCGGCAATATTCAGCTGCTGTCTGGTCTAAAGTAGCTAAATATTGCTGCTGATCAGTTATCATCAGCACCACCCTCAGAATGCCCCAGTGATATACGGTTAGCATCGGGGCATCTAGTGGTGTTAGAGGAGGATATTCAGTGGCACAAACCAGCTATGCGTCACTGAATAGCCCACTCATCACGATTAATGCGCTTAGCAAGTCTGCTAACCACATTAATCACTTTGAATATGCCCCCCTAGTTTTTTTTCAGACGGATTAATCTGGGCTTATAAATGCAAATTTGAATCCAGCATGACCCATATTGTAAACTGGGTTTATTCAAACAACCAGACGGCCCAGCTGTCGAAACACATCTTACATACAGCTGTTGTAGTGACATTCAAGGTAAGTTTGTTAGAAGCCATCCGGGGCCCTTTTTATCCTAATATTTATTAAAATCTTGCATTGATCTGGGAAGATTGGGCTCAGCTCTAATATGTAGTCTATATGAATAATGTCTAAACCCTGACTGGAAATTATCAAATGAAATTAAGGAATTGAAAGAGTCAGATTTGAGACAAGACTACACATTCTATTAACTTAGCAAGAAAAGGGTCTTAAGCAGTGATCGAATTACTGATTTTTTTAAAGTAATGTCCAGTTTCTAAGTATAAGTTTATTATAATCACAGACTAAGCCAAAAGGGCCTCTCTTTAGCTGCCTTAAATAACCATGCTGGGGTTTGTGTCGAGAGGACACCAGGTATAACAGCAATCTCAGAACAGATTGATATTTGAGGATGTTATGGGACTAGTTTGAAAGGAAAATTTCAGTAGAAAACAATTTTTAAACATCTGAGTGTATATCTTTACAGTAAATAGTTATATGGCCGACAAAAGACATGGTAGCTGTGCAGATAGCCATATTGAACCAGCAGACATTTTGGATTTCTGTGTCTACATTTTAGCAGTACCATAGTACCTATGTGTGTGCAAAAGCATATGAGGTGCGATCAAAAGTAACAACACAAGAAGTATAACACTGACAGTTATTGCACTCAGTCAGTCTCCTTCAAAGTAGTCACCTTCCGATAAAAAAATACTTCCTCCAGCATTCCTGACTCTGCTGGAAACAATTTTGAAATGCCTCTTTCGCTATGCTGTGAAGCTGCTGTGTCGAATTTTCTAAATGGTCTCCAAGTTGTAAAATCTCCTTCCTGTTGGTGGTAGTTTTAGTTTTGGAAACAAGAAAAAGCCACAGGGTGCAAGGTCAGGTGAGTGTGGAGGCTTATGGACTTGCCGATTTGGTGTTTGGCCAGGAACTGCTAGACAAGATGTGATGCATGAGTTGGGACAATATTGTGGTGAAACAACCATTCACCATCCTGTGCAACTCTGACCTCTTATGATGAATTGCATCTTTCAAATGAGTCAGAACTTTGACGTAGAACTCTGTATTGATGGTTTGGCCTTTTGGAGCATACTCATGATGAACAATACCCTGGTAATCAAAGAAAACTGTGAGCATGACCTTGACATTGCTCCTCACCTGATGGGCTTTCTTGGGTCTGGGAGAGATTGGAGTCTTCCATTGTGAGGATTGAGCCTTAGTTTCCAGGTCATAACGATTAACCCATGATTCATCACCAGTAATAATCTTTTTGATCAAATCTGAGTCATTTTCAATGCTTTTCAATAGACTGCAGCCAGGGCGTTATCATTTTTATGGTCAGGGGACAGGAGTTTCGGCATGAATTTTGCAGACACACATTTCATCCCTAAATCAACAGTAAGAATGGACTGTACAGACTCAGAACTGATATCTATGTCCTCAGCAAGCTCCCTTATAGGCAATCGATGATTTGAGCATATTGCGGCATACACTGTTTCAACTTGTCTTCATTCCTACTCGTCATCCAGAATGTTCGTCACTTCCAGAATGTTCGTCACTGTCAACACTTTGGCGGCTCTCTTGGAAACATTTGCAGCAGTCATAAACTTGAGCATGACTCATGCATTCATCTCCGTACACTTGTTGTAACTTGTCATAAGTCTCTGCATGAATCTCTCAAGTTTCTGACAGAATTTAATGCAAATTTGTTGTTCAATTTTTTCACTCATCGTAAATCTGACAAACTACTTTTTCATGATACCAAACATCATGTGATTAAAAAAAAGTACAGGTATGCTGCAGTCATGCTACATTCTGCACATGCAGTGCACATAACTAGTTCACTGCATGCTTAATAGCATCATGGTGCGACGTATTGTTATATAGCTACACAAGTCTCGATAATTTTTAATCACACCTCGTATGCTTGATTCAAAAAATCTGGGTTTCCTCATCGTCTCTCCGGGCCAGTCCAGGCACTATAGGGATTGTCAATCTTCTCCAGCAGCTGAGGACTGAAAACTGAAGTTTTGCAGAAACAGTGACTGGCTCCCCCTACTGGTCATTCCTCAGTCTTTCAGTCCTCAGCAGCTGAAGGGACGTTGATCGACTGGCTCCTGGAGATAGCAAGTTAAATGATTGTTAATCTGGTCTCACTTTATTTATTTTATTTAGTTTTTCTTCAGCAATGATAGAGCTCTAGCAGGGCTCTTTATCCCGGTCTCTACATATTACTTGTTTCAGTTTAACAATAGACCAGGTTGATCGGAGCAGAGAGGCAGAGCCTGCCTTAGGGGTTAGCTCCTTTGCCGGGGTGTGAGCGCGGATACTGGGAGCCCCAGAGACCTTCAGCCCGCCCCCGGAGCCAGATACACTCTTCCGTTAGCAGCGGTAGCGAGTGTTCTGAGCAGGGCATTCAGCGGTACTCAGCATCGGAGAAGACAACGAAGGTCAGTCTGATTGCACAGGCTTTATTTTCATCTTGAGCGGTTCAGTATTGGCAGCGATCGGGTAGTTCTCATAGGAGAGAGCAGTTGCTTAGTTCTGTCTCGTTTGTGTTAGCAGCGATTCTGAGCAGCGCATTGGTCCGGGGTCTCTGCTCGGCGAGTGCTTTTTCTTTTTGCTCTGCTTTCGTCACGTTTAGAATCGCCAGTATGGAGGGCCAGTCAGATTCCTGCGATCGGGCAGGGGGCCTTCAAAACCTGTCAGAAATGGCGGGAAAGGCAACCATTTCAGATAAGTCGGACATTTTGAGTTCTAGTAAGGCTGGTACCATGAAGAAAAAGGCAAAGACAAAGAAGCCTATTTCAGTGGGGGAAGCTCCTTCACAGGCTTTAGCTGCAACGCCGGGAAGCTTAGAGGCTGCTTTTTCGGCTGAATTTATTTTAGCCTTGCATCAGGCTTATTGTCTAAAGTGGCATCAGGCTCAGGGTAAAGACCCTGTCCCCCTCCCCTTTCAAAACCCGGTACAGGACATTTCTCTCTTGGACCCGGGAGAGGGCATGTCCAAATCAGTCCAGGGGGTGCAGGGAAGCGCCGATAGCATCGGGCTGCTCATCCCAGATCTCCAAGGAATAGAAGAAGGAGAGATCCTAGTGGACTCTGGCATGGATCAGTGGGCCACTGATCCTGAGGAAGGGGACATAGGTGCCCATGAGGATCCTAGTTTATTTCGTGTATTTAGAAAGGAAGAATTGGGGGCACTTATTTCACAAACGCTAGCAGCGTTGAATCTTGTTCTTCCAGCGACTCAGGAACAGCCTTTGGAAGATCCTCTGCTCCAAGGATTTAAAACCGAACAAAGATGTTTTCCCGTACACCAAGTTATGAAGCAGATGGTGGAGTCTGAGTGGGAATGTCCAGAGGCTACTCTTCGGGGAGCTCGGACTTTCGGCCGCTTGTATCCATTGCCACAAGAGGAGCAGGACTTGCTGAGGATGCCTAAGGTGGATGCCTTGGTGTCAGCTGTGACTAAAAAGACCACGATTCCTGAGGAGGGCGGGGCGGCCCTCAAAGATTTGCAGGACAGGAAACTGGAATCTCTTTTGAAGCAGACTTTTGAGACCTGTGCCTTGTCGCTGAGAGCGGCTATCTGCGGCACTTATGTTTCCAGAGCATCCATTCATTGGATTCAAGGCGGTGCTCATACTAAAGCAGACAATGAAGAAGGGGCAAAGCTAGAGTCAGCCGCAGCCTACCTAGCTGATGCCTTCTATGATCTTGTCAGAGTGTCAGCGAAGTCTATTGCTTCGCTCATTGCTGCCAGGAGATTTCTATGGTTAAGGAATTGGGCAGCGGACGTATCCTCTAGGACGCATCTCAGTAAGCTGCCGTACAAGGGCACGCTACTTTTTGGAGGTGCTCTGGAAAAGATTGTGAAGGATCTGGGAGACTCTAAAGGAGGTCGTCTTCTGGAAGATCGCCCAAGAGGTCAGAAGCCTAGCGGTCTGCACAGAGCTCCGTAGAGAGATTTTCGTAGATTCAGAGGTTCTCGGTTTGTCCCTTATCAGAGGGGACGCTTTGTGGCTCGAGGGCAGTCCTTTTGGGGAGCTCGGGGGTTCGGCAGCGGTTATTTTTCAACCCAGCAGAACTCCATCAAGAAGCCACGATGAAGGGAGCTCGGTCCAGACGGAAATTCCGGTGGGAGGTCATCTTCAGTTTTTCCTTTCCGTCTGGGCCACCATAACATCAGACCTCTGGGTTCTAGAAATTATTTGCAACGGATTCGCCCTCGAATTTGCTCGACTGTGGACAGAGGCTTTCGTGGTGTCTCTCTGTGGGTCAGCAGAAAAGGCAACGGCGGTAGCGGAGACTCTTCTTCGGTTGCTTTGCCTGCGGGCGGTGGTGCTGGTCCCTCACGACCAGTTAGGGTTAGGTCGGTACTCGATTTATTTCGTGGTGCCCAAGAAGGAAGGATCTTTTCGTCCTATCTTGGATCTCAAGCACGTCAACCGCTGTCTGAGAGTTCCGCGCTTCCGCATGGAGACTCTTCGGTCGGTTATTTGTGCGGTACAGCCCTCAGAGGTGCTTACGTCTATAGATCTCACAGAGGCCTATCTCCATATACCCGTCCGTCCTGAGCATCAAAAGTTTTTATGTTTTGCGGTGCCCATGGGTCATTTTCAATTCCAAGCGTTGCCTTTTAGTTTGGCTACGGCACCCCGCACCTTCACGAAGGTAATGGTGGTGGTGGCAGCGGTGTTAAGGCGAGAAGGCGTTCTAGTGCACCCGTATCTCGACGATTGGTTGATTCGGGTGCCGTCCGTGTCGGAGTCAGTGGTAGCGACAGCACGGTTGGTCGATCTGCTGGAATGGTTGGGCTGGGTTATAAACCAGGCCAAGAGTCAGTTGCGACCAGTGCAACAGCTTCTTTACTTGGGAGCAGTGTTCAACACAAACGTAAGAGCGGTGTTTTTGCCGGAGAGCAGAGTACAAAAGATTTTGAGGCAAGTGACGGCGTTCTTGCGCTTGAAAGCTCCAACAGCGTGGCGTTACTTGCAACTTCTCGGCTCCATGGCGGCGGCCTTAGACCTACTACCCTGGGCTCGAGCGCACATGCGTCCCTTGCAACAGGCCTTGCTGTCCAGGTGGTTGCCACAAGATCATCCGCTGGATCGCAAATTGCTTCGGTCGCAGGAAGTAAGCGACAGTCTACTGTGGTGGCTGGATCCCATCCATCTTCGAGCGGGGGTGCCGCTGAACCCACCGGACTGGGTGCTTCTCACGACAGACGCCAGCCTGGCGGGCTGGGGGGCGCATTGTCAATCGCAAATGGCTCAGGGGTGTTGGCCACTGGAGACGGAAGGTTCCTCCATAAATCTTTTGGAGCTCCGAGCGGTTCGTCTAGCACTTCACGAGTTTTGTCATGTTGTCGAAGGGAAGGTGGTTCGAATTTTTTCCGACAATGCGGTGACGGTGTCCTATATCAATCGGCAGGGAGGAACAGGCAGTTCCATCTTGTTGGAAGAGAGTCAGAAACTGATGTGTTGGGCGGAAACGCATCTAGTGGCTCTTTCGGCAGCGCACGTGGCAGGACGCGACAATGTGCAGGCAGATTATCTCAGCCGACATGGGATAGATCCTGGAGAATGGGAATTGAATATGGCGGTGTTTCACAGCCTCACCCGTCGCTGGGGCCAGCCGGTAATGGAGCTGATGGCCACCTTCGGCAATGCCAAGGCAAGTTGTTTTTTCAGCAGGCGGAGAGAGCGTATGTCGGAAGGTCTCGATGGTCTGGCGCAGCCGTGGCCTTCCGTGATGCTGCTTTACGTTTTTCCTCCTTGGCCTCTGATAGGACGAGTTCTTCAGCGTATAGAAAGACACAACGGTCGTGTAATTCTCATTGCCCCAGATTGGCCCAGAAGGCCGTGGTATGCGGATCTGGTTCGTCTCCGAGTGGAAAAACCTTGGAGGTTGCCTGCGCGGTCGGATCTCTTGAGTCAAGGTCCCCTACTCATGCCGGACGTGGATCGCTTCTCGCTTATGGCTTGGCTCTTGAAAGGGAAAGGTTGATGCGTAGAAGTTATTCGACGTCGGTGGTAGCCACTCTCTTGAGGGCTAGGAGACGGTCTACGTGTGGCGTATTTTTGAGCGCTGGTGCGCAGAGCGGGGATTCCGTCCGGGCGACACTCTAGTCCCTCAGGTGCTGTCTTTCCTCCAAGATGGTCTGGATAGGGGCTTAGCTCTCGCCACCCTTAGGGTTCAGCTGGCGGCGCTGTCATGTTTTCGAGGTAAGGTGAAGGGAGTTTGCCTCTCTGGTCATCCGGATATTTTAAGATTCTTAAGAGCGGTTAAGAACATAATCCTCCGGTTCGGTCTGTGGTGCCGGCCTGGGATCTGAATTTAGTCCTCGAAGCTTTAGCGCGGCCTCCGTTTGAGCCGTCAAGAGAGGTGTCGCTCAAAGAGCTCTCGTGGAAGACCGCTTTCCTAGTGGCCTTGTGTTCTGCGAGAAGAGTTTCGGATCTTCAAGCGCTGTCGTGCAGGAAGCCGTTTTTACAGTTTTCTCAAGAGAAGGTGGTATTACGGCCAGTTCCCTCCTTTCTCCCGAAAGTTGTGTCAAATTTTCATGTCAATCAAACTATTTCCCTTCCGACATTTAACGTTTATGAAGGTAAACCCATCGATGCCGTTCTCCGAAATTTGGATTTAGCTGTGGTGCTTAAAAGATACCTGCGGCGGACCAAGTCCTTTCGCAAAACGGACAGGCTATTTATACTGTTTGGCGGTCCTCGGAAGGGAGAAGCGGCGTCCAAGGCTTCCATTGCGAGATGGGTTAAACACGCCATAGCAGCGGCGTAACAGGCGAGCGGGAAATTGCCCCCGCAGGGCTTGCGCGCTCACTCCACTCATAGCCAGGCAGCATCCTGGGCCGAGTTTGCTTTGATTCCGCCTGTGGATATATGTAGGGTGGCTACCTGGTCGTCTCTGCACACTTTTGCAAAGCACTATAGGTTGGATGTTCAGGCTAGGGAAGACGCAAAGGTGGGAGCGTCGGCCATTATTGCAGGGCTAGCGGGTCCCTCCCAGGGTTGAGTACTGCTTTGGTACTGCCCCTATAGTGCCTGGACTGGCCCGGAGAGTCGATGAGGAAGAAGAAATTAGACCTTACCTGCTAATTGTCTTTCTTGGAGTTCTCTCTGGGCCAGTCCAAGACCCACCCGTGGCATGCACCTATGATCAGTGTTTCCGAGTTCTTCGGGGACGTTTAGAGATGTCTATTCTTGACCAGGCTTCAGGCTTCTTGACTGTCTGAGTGACAGATGCAGGATGAGTATTGTTGGATCCTCCGCTCTAGGAGCTGGGTCTGTATGATCTATGAGGCTTCCTCACATAGGGCGGAGAATCGTTTTCAAGAGGGGAGCTAGTTTTGAAAAAAAAAAATAGGAGAAAAGACAAACATGCGGCAGCTAGAGTAACTGCAAGCTGTTAGGTGGGTTCGGTCTCTTTGTTCTGTTTGTGTGTTACAGTGGGTTTAGTTTTTTTGGCTTTCGTTTTTGAGTTTACTGCTTAGTAAGGGTTAGACTGAGGAATGACCAGTAGGGGGAGCCAGTCACTGTTTCTGCAAAACTTCAGTTTTCAGTCCTCAGCTGCTGGAGAAGATTGACAACCCCTATAGTGCCTGGACTGGCCCGGAGAGAACTCCAGGAAAGACAATTAGCAGGTAAGGTCTAATTTCTTCTTTCTTGTGAATGTCATTCAAATGATACTGGACTCGAACTAAATTCAGGTGTCCTGCATGGCAGCACCAGGATTTCTACTAAGTCATAAGTTGCTACCTAGTCATAAGTTTTAAAGATCATATCTTTTAACTATGTTGTAGGATTCTTGGGCTGAACAGTTAACCTAGTTGGAGCTTATATTCTAAAAGCTAGTGAGTTGATAACATATATTGATAACTTATATGTATAAATTTTGTTCAGATATTCATTGGGATGTGCACACATCTGCTACTAAATGCACACTCATATAACATATGATCATAATTTTTGATGAATGTCAGCGCTGAGTGCATGACAATACGAATATGCCTGGGAATGCCTCCAGCTCCTCCTGTACTTATGTGACTAGATTTTATATGCATATCCAATTATGTGCATATAATCTAGCCAGTGCAAGGGTTGGGAAATTCAAACTTCAGTGTTTGTGCAGCTGACTTCAGAACTTAATTGTGCAAACCCTTTGAATATTGACTCTATTATTTACACCTACCTTGTACTGCCAGCCCCAGATATCTTTCTGCATGGGCCTTCTCTTCTACTCTCAACCACACCAGCACTCCCTCCTCTCTACATGTACTTCTGAAATTCAAACTTCATGTGTAGGGAGGGAGGGAAGGAGGGATGGACAGATAGTTCTGTTGTTGAGCATCTGTTTATTTGTCTATCACTAAAGTGAAAAATGCCTGAAAAACATGTGCCAAATAAGAGGTAAAATTGAGGAAAGGTAACCAGTAGTGACTCTCTTCTAATCCACAGTGCCACTCATCTGTAAGAGGTCAACAATGGAAAATAGAGTGAGAACTGAATGCTACTCTGAGAGGGACACCCTGCTGTCTCGTACTTCTATGAGGTGTTATCCAGAGAGAATGTGACTACGCTGAATAGATTAAAATAACATTCAGTATAAATGTGTTACCCAGATATCAATAATAGTGAGAATTCTGAGAACTGATGTTGTAAAGACAGAAGGTGGTGGTATCCAAGATGGCTGCATAGGCAGTTGTCTCCATACGTGCTTTTTCAGAATGCCGAAAAGGAAAGGGAAACCTTGCAAGGAGCCTCCCAAGCTGCAAAGACTCCCTCCCTCTTGCTTACCTCTATTCCTGGTTCTATGAATGTGTACCTTGCTTGTGTGGGGAGTCAACAGGCACAAGCCAGCGTTTCTCCGAATCTGCCGGTGTCAGGGCTTGAGAGCTTGGTGTCTTCACTCGGGTGCGACCTGTCACCAGAGCTGCGGTTCCCTTCCACTTTGCCTGCTCGATTATTCCACCCAGTTATCTCCATGATGAGATGTGCAGCTCTATCGGCAGGAAACAATGCAAATGGGATAGGACCGGCGACTGAACCGGTGTCTGCAATCAATGCCTTGTCTACGGGAGGAGCACATGACCAGAGGATATGGAAAGTGAAGGCAACACATGCTGGGGCGTCAGGAGGATCCCCTGCACCCACTGTGAATGAGGTGGATTCCAATTCTGATTTTCTGATTTTGTTTTCCTTGGAGCGCCCAGCAATGTTTTCCCTTGAGTTGATATGGACGGCGATTTCCTCAATGGGTGAAGTACTGGCACAGCAGATGAATAGAATAGCGCTGCAGGTTCAGTCTAATACTGTGTTATCTCAGGCCAATGCTAGTGAATTAGGTACTGTTAAAGAGTCCGTTACAAAGTTGCACTGGGAGGTTCAGAAGCATGGGAACTATTTCTTTGACTATGAAAGATTTATCTGCTATGAAATTTAAAACTGAGCTACTAGAGAATCAAGTTCACTCAGTGAACTTAAGTTTAGTGAATTTTCCATGCTCATCTCTAGTGTCGACAAGAGATATGTGGAAACAATATTCGATTGAAGTATTAGGGGTACCACCTGAATCCCAGCTCCTCTTTCAAAAATGGATTATGTTCCATTTTGGAAGAAAAGTCCTGCTGATTCTCAGCAGACCTCTCTTCCTGATTTACAGCATGTTGATATTTTAAATATTTCTAATATTCTTGAATTTACTGATACCGATACTGTGATGCTACTGTTAATTTCCTTAGCGTTGCCGTCCGATCGTGAATGGCTGTTTAAATTATATTTTCGGAAGCGCTCCATTCCCTTTAAGGAATTGTTAATTCTTATAAATCTGTATCTGACCCATGAGACTCAGCAGCGGCGGAAGGAATTCCTTCTGCTCAAGCCGACGGTGGTCCAGCTGGGGGGGTTGTTTTTTCTAAAATTTCTTGCAAGTGCCTTGTTAGGCTACAGGCTCAGAATTTTGTTTTTTTTCAACCTTCCAAAGCTGGCAGCCTTTGTGGGTTCTTGCCTCCCTATCTCATCTACGGATGTAATCCATCAGGATTATATATGCAGCTGTGTATAGGAATCTGTGGATTAAACTGCCTTATTATGCTCTCCTTGCATGTTTCATAGATATTTGCTTTGTTCTTGGGTCCCCATTGTTGTTGTGCCTGGGTAGGGAGTATAAATGCTTATTGCTGTTGTATTGTATGTTTATTTGCTTGACTTTAATCTACTCTGCCTTTTTCCTTTACAAGTGTTATGCTTGGAAATAAGTGAAAATTCATAAATACAAAATAAAAACAAAAAAAGACAGAAGGTGAATGGGCACACTTGTTGCCTGTATTTGTGCAGATTGTGAATTATAGAAAGAATAGTTTGTGGCTCACAGTTAATCCTGAGTTTGAATATTTACAGTCGATTCTTCCATCTGCCTGAAAATAAGGAGGACCCTGGTTAGCCTCCATTAAAAAGCACATACTTCAGGGCCCTGATTACAGTGTAACTGATTACAGTGGTACACAAAACGTCTCCTTCCATGTTAGCTGCATTACAGTGCTATCTAAAATTTAAGAAAGGGAAATGTTTTAATTTTTTTCTCTTTAGCTTCTGCAGCTAGTATGATAAACTTTGCAGTTTTCCTGGTCATGCTGTGTCTTTGTAACTGGAACCAACATTTCAGCCACCATACTGTGGCTTTCTTCAGGGCAAAGTGGTTAATCAGTGGATATCTGTTATTTTATATAGTAGTCCTCAAACCGGATTGGTGGAATTGAGGTGGGAAATTGAATTTTAATTTTGGAGGGAAAGTCCATTGGAGAAAGGATGGAGACCTCTCTTTTTTCCTATAGAAAATTCTCTGGTGAATTTATGAAAAATCATTTTTATTGTCATTATTCCAAACATTCCACATCTACAGAGTAACAGAAAAGTAGCAGATCGTCCAACTGCGCTATACATCCGTTCTTCTAACAGACTCATAAACCTACCCAACAAGCCTTACTTCTATCCCTCCCATCCCACTGATCCTCCCCTCCCCTCAAGTCTCTTGCAACCCAGAACACCCATCAAATTACCCTGTACACGCCTCCTGCATCCATCGGCTTCCGAAAAACATTAATATATTCATCAAACGTCCAAACAGTGGAACGGCAGAACATCACAAGTACATCTTCTTATCAATACACCATGTATAACATTGTTTATAACTCTGAGGCCCTCCAAATCAAACTCCCACTGCCAACCCCCCCAATTCCCCCCACCCCCAACTCTCTCCCCAAATCCCCCGCCCTGCTTACTTCCCCCCTCCCTCCCCTCCCTTCCTCCCTCCCCTCCCCCCTCCCCCGGATCCCTCTAAGATCTAGGGATATTCAAGATGCCCTTCCCTATCGGTACAGATTCCACTACGGTCCCACTAATGGTTACTCCCATATATATGTCACTCCCCCACCCTGTCTCCCCCCGGCCTCCCATCAGTCCAGGCCTATCAAAGTAGAAGCTTCTTGAGACTGTAAACTATTGGCTAATCCCCAAACCCGTTTGCCCCTTTCCACTGCCTCCCCCCCTAGAATTCTCGCTGTACGATTCTCCATCTCTCTCAAATCCATCATTGCTCGCTCCCATTCTCCTACTCCCGGAGCCTTGTCCTCCAACCAATGTCTCAATATACACTTCTTTGCCACCAAAAATCCTTTCTCGCAGAGTTTACGCTCCCCAGTTGCTATAGGCGTCGCTCCCTCATAGAGTCCCAAGAGTCCCCACTCAGGGGAGATCCACATCAGCCGATTAACCCAGCTGCTTAGTTTAATTTCCACCTCCTTCCAGAATTTTTCAATGTGTGTACAATACCAGAAACGGTGGGCTAGAGAACCAACTTCGATCTCGCACAATGTACACTTATCTGTCTCGGCTAGGCCTATCTTCGCCACCCAAACATTATGTCCGTATGCTCTCCACGGGAACTTGTATTGCACTTCCTGTATCTCTACCAACTCTGAGAGCCCCCTAATTGCTGAAAAAGCTTTTTCCAACCGCTCTGCGTTCACTATTGGCATGTTATCCCTCTGCCACCTCTCCGCCAAGCCTTCCAATGCCCTTTGCTCTTCTCCAAATCTACCCCCAGGGAGCAGCTCCCTTCGCAGCGATTTTACAGGGATTTTCCCCTCCGAGGCATGAAAGAGATCCATCATGCCTCCTTTCTTCAGCACTAGGCTGGTTTGTTTTTGCAAGTCTCGTACATGGTGTCTAGCTTGCAGGTAGAAATAGAAATCGTGCTGCCTCAACTGATACCTAACCCGTAGCGAAGTGTAGGACTCTATCTCCTCCTCCCCTATGATTTTCAAATGCCCAATGTACTGTATGCCTTTCAGGGCCCACTCGCCCCTCAAACCCCGGGCCAAAATAGATGTTGCCTGTCAGCGGGATGCAATCTGTCCACCTCCATAGTACCCCCCTGTGCTGACATAGAATTTTCCATGCCTGACATACTCCTCGCAGACACCTAGACTCTCGCCACTCTGTCGACAATTCTCTCTGTATACAGTGCAACATCTTGACTCTATGGTGTTTGCCAGACATATCAGCTAGTAAGTCCAGCGGCATAATTTCCCCCATGTCTTCTATCAGATCTCGTAAGGCTCTAGTTAAATACAGCAAATTATAGGCCCGCAAAGAAGCCAAGCCCGCACCCCCTATCTCTACCGGTTTCAACAATGTGGCAAAGACAATGCGGGGCCTGCGCCCCCTTCACAGAAATTTGGTTAGGTGTCTCTGTAGCTCCTGCAAATCCCTCCTCAATACCCACACTGGGATATGGCGGAATACATACAGCCACCGGGGGACTTCTATCATACTGAAAAGTGCTATGCGTCTCTTCAACGAGAGAGGCAATTCCCGCCACTTTTTTAACCTCTCTATTGAGCTTACCATCATAGGCTCGATGTTAACTTGGTATAAATGTGTCGTTGAGGCTGGGATTTGAATGCCCAAATACCGAAGCTGACCTTCTGCCCAAACCAATGGGAAGTCACCCCTCCACTGACTCCTCACCTTCCCCCTGACATCTAACGCCAGAGACTTAGTGTTATTTATCTTTAACCCCGAAAAGGCCCCAAACCTCTCAATCTGTTGCAGGACGCCCTCGAGCGAGCGTTGGGGGTTCGTTAGGCACAACATCATATCATCCGCAAACGCGCTGATCCGTATTCCTCCATTCCTCCATTGTATGCCCTGTATTTCCTCTGATTGCAACAAGGCTAACAGCAACGGTTCAAGCTGTAACACAAACAGCAAGGGCGAGAGTGGGCATCCCTGCCTAGTTCCTCTTTTTAGCACGAAGGATTCTGACTTATCCCCTCCTACTGCAATGTATGCTAGAGGTTCTGTATACAAGGCTCTGACCCATCCGGTAAACGCTCCCTCAAGTCCAAATCTCCGCATTACTTCAAACATATAGTCCCATGAGACCCTGCCAAAGACCTTCTCGGCATCGAGACTAACTAGGAGCAGAGGTTGTCCCGCCTGTACACACCTCTCCATTCCCAGTAGTATGCTATTTATATTCTTAGACGCTTCTCTGCCTCTCACAAACCCCGCTTGGTGCCGGCCCACTAAATTCGGTAGCAGAGCTTGCAGCCTCTCCGCCATCACCAAGGCTAAGATTTTCATATCATAATTTATCAAGGAGATTGGCCGATAGGCAGCCAGGTCCGTCGGGTTCTTGCCCTCCTTATATATGAGCGATATGGAAGCAGTCCGCATATCCCTGGGAAAGCCCCCAACTTCCAAGACCTGAGCATACAGAGCCGCTAGGGTCGGAGTTACTTGAGCTTCCAGCATTTTGTAAAACTCAGATCCATACCCATCGGGTCCCGGTGCCTTATGAGGCTTCCCTGACCTGATGACTTTCTGAATCTCCCCCCCTCCGATAGGTTTATTTAAGTCTAATAAGTCTTGCTGAGAAACCTGAGGCAACTTAACTTTATCCAAAAACAACCTCTCTTCTTTACGGTCCTCCACATCCGGGGTATATAAGGTCTCATAAAATTGCCTAAAAACCTCTGCTACCTTCTTTGAGTCACTCTGTTTCCATCCTTCTTTATCACAGATAACTGTTATGGCCCTAGAACCCGCCCCCCCCCCCCCTCCTTCACTAAGCACGCTAGGAGTTTACCTGATCTATTCCCATAGCGGAAGAACTGGTGGCGATAATATTGCATTGAATAGACCGCTCTGTCTTGAAGCAGGTTATTCAACTGCTTTTGTACCTCCAGGTACACCTGTAACCTCTCCCCCTTCAAACTCCCCACCGCCTTCCTCTTCAGGTGCTCCAGCTCATGGGTTAAATGCGCGACAGCACTATTGATCTTCCTTTTCTCTCTAGACATGTAGGCGATGATATGCCCTCTCATTACCACTTTACCAGCCTCCCAGATTATGGCCATTGAATTACTACTTCTTTCATTGAACTCAAGGTACTCTTCCCACTTTTGCTGCAAGAATTCCTGAAATTCTTTATCACTCCACTTCTGCCTGGGGAAGGACCACCTATAGCTCCCTGTGCCTGTGCCTTTCCAATCTATCCACACCATTGCGTGGTCCAAAATCACAATGGGTTTCAGCTCTGCTTTCAGCACACTCCCAAAGTCTCTTTCCGAGACTAATATGTAATCAATTCGCGACCAGGTCCCATGCACACGAGACAGATGTGTATAGTCTCTCTCCCCCTCATGCAGTACTCTCCAAACATCTAACACGCCTCCCATTTGACAGAGGTAGCTAACCCCTCTTCTAACCCAGCCTCTCCCCTGTTTTGGACTAGACTTGTCTAAATCTGGATCATGTGGGTAGTTAAAGTCTCCTGCTATAATTATCAGGGCCTTCGGGGCTGCCTCTATTTTCCTCAAGATACGCCTAAAAAACTCATGCTCATATACATTTGGGGCATATATATTACCTATAAACAGCTCTGTTCCATTTAGTCGCACATGTAGAAATATAAATCTGCCCTGTGGGTCCACCTCCTCCCCCATCACTTCTACTTGAATCCCTTTTCTTATTAAAATTGCCACTCCTTTCTTTTTCCCCCCCCCACTGACGTGGCACACACATGACCCACCCAATCCTTCCACAGCTTAGCATGTTCGACAGCATTTAAATGCGTCTCCTGCAAAAGTGCTACTTGGGCCTTTTCTTTTTTCAGAGCCTGAAGAACCTTCGTCCTCTTGACCGGGGTATTTATGCCTCCCACATTCCAGGAAACTATACGCATATCAGGTCCCATCCACATCTTGTGTGTTGATGTTCTCCACATTGATGCTATATCCTCTATACCATACTACCAGGGGCCACCCAGCCTCAGTCCCCGGTACGTTCCCCTCTTGTTCCCATTGCTGCATCAATCCCCCACCTGTAAGCATGCTTTGATCGCTCCCTTGTTCCTCAGCCTCCCGCGTCCCCCCACCCCCCTCCCCTCCCTCCCACTTCCCCACCCCACCCCACCCGTCCTCCCCCCTCTCCCTTCCGCTCCTCCCCCCTCACCGCCCCCCTCTCCTGTCATTCCCCTTCCCCCGTCCTTCCCAAAATTATTACAGCCTAGTCCTTGGCCCATACCCGCCGAGGTCGAGTCCCTGCTGATGCTGCAGGAATGCCTCGAAATCAAGACTCCCCTCACCCCGTATCATGTCTCCAGCACAGTTTAGGCATCATAGAATATCCTACCACCAGCAATCTATTCGTACCCCTCAGCACCCATATCATAACAGTCTCATATGTCCAAAGCGCTATTGCCTTTTCCTTTTCAGAGTCCAAATTGGCTCCGGTCACATAATCAGATCACACACTTCTCTCTCTGGCCAAAGTCTGTACATGAGCTGTGAACTCCACTGCTTCTCATATCTTCTCTTCTTGCCCACCACACACACTCAAGCCAACCCCAGCTCCGCACCTTTCAGGTTCTCCAGCTGCTCCACGAATCGCTTCGCCGCCTCTGCCGTTTCAAAAACATGATTTTTCCCTTGGCTGAGGACTCTCAAAGTGGCCGGGTAGGCCAAAGTGAAGCGCAGCTTTTGCTTGAACAATACCGAGCAGACGGCGGAGAACTCCCTCCGCTTTGCAGCCACTGACGCTGAGTAATCTTGGAAAAGAAGGAGCCATTGATTGTCTAAGTGTAGCTCTCCTTTTTTGCGGTATGCTTGCAATATCTGCATTTTGTGCTGAAAGTTGAGGACGCGTAGAATCACCACTTGTGGTCGATTCTGCTCTTGCCGTCGGGGCCCAATGCAGTGTGCTCGCTCTATCTTGAAGTGGCCCACGAGCACCCCCAGGCCTAGCTCCTCCGGCAGCCATTTTTCCAGTAGGGGAAGCAACATGTGCTCCGTCGTCGCTTCGGAGATCCCCACAATCCGCAGGTTGTTTCTTCTTGATCTGTTTTCCAGATCATCTATTTTAAGTTGTAAAGATTCAATTTGTTTGTTCTGTTCCAAGCGCGCTCTTTCCTGTCTTCCTTCACTGTCCTCTAAGCACGCCACACGCTGCTCCAACTCCTCTACCCTCCTCCCGAACTCTGTCATCGCTTCACTCACTCCCTCCAGCTTCTTCATAATTAGATCAAATTTGGGATCTAGCAATTTAACAACTTCTTTCACTAGCTCCTCTGGTGCAGAGTCCATACTCTTGCCCCCAGGTGAGGCCGGATGCAACATTGCTGAAGGCCCTGGCCCCGCTCTGCCAGCCCTCTCTCGGTCTTTTTTGCGGCCAACGGCATAGTTATTGTCCGCCGCCAACTTCCTCCGATCTGTTGTTATGTCCTCTGTATTTACCGGCTCACTCAGGTACTTTATGTGCAAAGGGGTGATAAATGTTCAGCTTAATACTCGAGGCATCCCCAGAGCAAGTAAGGAAATGTCCTCACTCACTCACGCATCACGTGGACTCCTCTGGTGAATTTAAAGATGCTTTCCCCATAGAATTTCATTAAATGTTCTCCTTGGCTTCTGCAGCTATTATGATAAACTTTGCAGTTTTCTGGATCATGCTGCATCTTTGTAACTGGAACAGGCATTTCAGCCATCATACTATGGCTTTCTTCAGGGTGAAGTGGTTAAGCAGTGGGTTTCTGTTCTTTTATATAGCAGTCCTCAAACCGGATTGGTGGGATTGAGGCTTAGTACCTGAGCATTGGAGAGTGACTAATGTAACACCAATTTTTAAAAAGGGGTTCCAGGGGTTAGTCAGAATGGGCAAAATGGTATAACCATTATAAAGAACATTACTGAACATGTCTTGGCTTAATGACAGAAAGCTGACATGGATTTAGCCAAGGAATGTCTTGTCTCACTTACCTGTTACATTTTTTCGAAGGTGTCGACAGATAGATAAAGGTGAATCAGTTGATACAGTGTATCTGGATTTTCAGAAAGCCTTTGACAAGGTCCCTCATGAGAAACTCGTGCGTAAATTAAAAAGTCACAGGATAGGAGGCAGTGTACTATTGTGGATTAGGAACTCGTTGAAAGATAGAAAACGGAGAGTAGGGCTAAATGGACACTTTTCTCAATGGAGAAAAGTGAATAGTGGCGTACCCCAGGGATAAGAACATAAGAACATAAGATATGCCATACTGGGTCAGACCAAGGTCCATCAAGCCCAGTATTCTGTTTCCAACCGTAGCCAAACTAGGTCATATGTACCTAGCAGTTTCCCCAAGAGACACAAGTTCCACAATGCTGGGCCCACTGCTTTTGAACATAATAACCTGGAAATGGGAATAATGAGTGAGGTGATCAAATTTGTAGATGAAACAAAATTATTAAACATTGTTAAAATGCAAGAGGATTGTGAAACAATTGAAAGAGGACCTTGAAAAATTTGGAGACTGGGCATCCAAATGGCAGATGAAATTTAAAGAGGCATGCAGAGTCATGCATTTAGGGGCATGAAAATGTTCTAACACTCTACTGTTGCTGTTAGTGGTGGAAGGAGTGCCTGGGCTAGAAGATGTTCTGTTGCCCAGAAGCCAGGAAAGGGAAGAGTAGTTGTTGCTAGATGGAGAAGGGGGTGAGGAAGAGAGGGAGTCAGAGGGCTGCTAACATTTCTCTTTCTAAGCTCAGCCAACCTTCTATCTATAGTTTAGGCCAAAAAGATTTCAGTGCTGTAAACCAGCACGAATGCGAAATTGGTATTGATCCAAAATAGCATTGGAATCTATAAACTGTTGCAACTGATCAAGAATCACCTCTTCTACAAGTGTATAAAAAATTAGCAGACTCGAGATTGTTTGAAAATAGGGACATTCGCTTTGGAGATTGTAAACAACTTTGATATTGTTGCGAAAAGACATACCCTATAGCAAGTTTTAATAAAATAAGCATAAACAAGAGGAAACAGTCATCTCCATTCCTCCAAGCCCACTTCTTATTCTAAAGAAGCATTGAAAAGTTCAGACTGAAGTTGCCAGAACTCTTCTAAGTTTCTTCAATATCCTCTGATTTATCTCTTCCTCTTTGCTTTGCCTAATGTTAGTTTAGGTAGCTCCTCAAAAACTGAAAATCATTTGAGGTCTATGTCACTTCCATTCTTATTTGTATTTCTTTTCTGTGGTCCTGTTCCTGGCCCTTCATTTGTAAATCCTGTACAGAAATATTTGTTTAGCAATTCTATTTTCTCATCATTCTCAAAATACTCCTTCCTTTCATCTTTGAGTCTCACGGTGCCAATTTTGCACTTTCTCATGCCACTAGCATATTTACTAGCATATTTAAAAAAAATCATGTCCCTTCTTTTTCACTGTATTAGCTATTTTTAATTTCATTTACATTTTTGCTTTTCTGATGACTTTCCTTGTTCCTCTTAGCTTTTCCAGATAGTTTCTTTCCTGTTTTCATCTTTTTTTAAATCTCTTGTAGTTTATGAAAGTTAACCTTTTAGTCCTTACATTTTCAGCTACTTCTTACAAAAACCACAGCAGCTTCTTTTTCATTATCCTAACAAAAAGGTTTGGTACCCTTACACTCTCTCTTTTCTATTTTGTCCGCTGCTTTTCTGCTTCCCCTGGATTCTGCCATATAGCTAACTCCTTAAGGTATTTCCCTATCTTGACAAGTTAGTTTTCCTGAAATCTAGGACTCTCACCTTTGAATGAACCATCACAGCCTGTGCCTTAATACTAAATCATACCATCTGGCCAAGAACAAGAAAGGAGCCACAATGACATCACCCACAATGACATCAGAAAAACTCTCCTCATTTGTAAGCACCAGCTCCAGTATCATCCCATCTCATGTGAGTTCCATTGCCAGTACCCGGTACAGTCTTTGTGAACCTTTTACACTTGAGAGTGAAAATGTTCCTAAGAGGGCAATAAATACTTGTTCTTTCTGCCTGTGCTCTTTATCTAGATGGACTTTACAGGCAATAAGCTTATTGGTTAGTTCTGAATGATACATTCTATTCAACATAGGGAATAATCCTTGAGTTAAATGTATTAGATTGCTTCTTAGCGCTTGAGTTGCAAGTTTGATACTTGAACTTCACTAAAACAGAAAATATTGCCTTTCCTGGATGTAGCCAACTTTCCACAAACTGTTTTATCATATTTTAGAATTACTGCAGGAAAGCAATTTTATCGTCATAAAAGAACAAAATTTTATTTATAGTAAAAAAAGAATTTTTTTTCAAAGCTTAAATTTAATGTGCCTTTGACTTTTGGGCATGATTAACAGTCCTGCAATTATTTGAAAAATTAACTGTTAATTAAATTTTTTCTTTAGCAGTGAGTTAGATTTAATGTAATGCAGATAATTGTTTAAATATTTTATTATGCGATTTTGTTTATGCAAGGTTTGTTTTACTATGTTCTCTTATTTGCTCATTTATTAAACATGATTTGGCTAATGAGCAGCTTCTAACCTAAGCAGTTTTAAATAACTAAAGTTCATAAGTATACATCATTGAGATCTGTTCTTGGAAAGGGATCCAATTCTTGCACCTGCAAATTCTCAACTAAAATTAATAATACTGTATTTTTCTAATGCTGTCACCTTTTAACAATAATTTTTGATAACTATGGCACTTGAACTCTTAAACTCTGCAATTGCTTCTTTTAGTTTTCTAGTTTTCTCATTTTCTCATAGTCTCCCTTTTGAAAGTTAAATGCTAGTACAGTAGTTTTCTTTAGTGTTCTCCCTCTCGTTATTATTCAGATTTCATCACAGGCAAGGCTGTCCCAGCCATCAGGCAAACCAGGCAGTTGCTTCAGAGGGGCAGCAAAGAGCAGCACAAGTCAAAGCAAAACAGTAGATTTTGACAGCCCACAAACACAGAACCATCAGCACATTTTTTACCTGCAGAGAGACTGGGCATGCGCATACATAAAAACAAAGTTTTTTAATTGCAAGTATGATATCCAATAATGCATTTTTACAAGATTGTTTTGGGAGGGGTGGTGAGGCAATGATCTTGGGGGAGAGGAAGTGTAAGTTTGAAAGTTCACCTAGTGCACTCAAAAACCTTGTATGGCCCTGATCATAGGTTGCCTCTTGCAAAAAATCCTGCATTCCACTAAGGACTAGCTCTAAAATAGCTCCCCTTCTCATCAGTTCCTGGGCAGCTGCTCCATGAAGCAGTCATATAGTTCATCTATGGCTGGGACACATTGTATCAACCAAAGCTACATCTTAAATTGTCAGCTGCCTTTAGTTGCAACATAAAGATAGAATATAAAATCTCTGTCTCCATAAATCTCTGTCTCCATCGACATGTACAGCCTAGTTCAGAATGCAGGAAATGTGTGGAAGAACTGAGATGGAAGTGGTGAGGATGAGAAGCATCTGTGACAATGAGAACTGCTTTTTGAAGAGTCTAAGATCTCCAGCAGATGAAACTACTAAAATATGATAGCTGGACAAAGATCGGCAGAGCCTACAGAAAATAAACCCCAATTCCACTTTCCCTCAAACTGAGGAGCAGGGGTGGATCTATCATTAGGCAGGGTGAGGCAGATGCTTCAGGCAGCATATTTCAGAAGTGGCAAAAAATGTCCCCTCCCAAAACAGGCCAGTGGCAGCCCCTTGCGCTGCCTAAAAAAAAAAAAGATAATCGCAGAGACAGGCTCCCCCACTGCAACCTTTCGTGCATTTGCAGCAGCGAGGGCAGCGGGCCTCAGACTCTAAGGGGTATGTTTACTAAACCGGGCTAACGGTTAACCCGGGCTATCTGCAACTAGGTCCCATTGAATAATATGGGACTTAGTGGCAGATAGCCCGGGTTAACCGTTAGCCCGGTTTAGTAAACATACCCCTAAATACCAAAAAAAAAAGGCGCAGGTCGTTGCAACTCCATGCTTGGAAGGACTGCAAATGCCCGCCCCCTTTGACGCCTCACATCAAGGGCATTTTGTAAGCTGTGTGAAAAAAGTAATAAATAAATAACTACCAGACTCCAGAGGTCCAGGATCGTGGACAGAGACAGTCTGAGGGCAGGTTCGGGGCTCAGCTGGAATCAGGCAGTCAGCGCTGTAAAATTTGGGTTTTTACTTCCTGAGTAAAGCTGCCATGAACATCAGGCAGGCTGAGCAGGGCAGTTTTGGGGCTTTGCTGCAATCGGGACTGTCCGATGCCATTGCGGTCCTGATCGCAGCAAAGAACAGCAGCGGCAGCAGCAGCAGTTAAACAAACAAAAAAACCAGAGAAAAGTTGTTTAGTAAAGCCTCCTCATCATGGCTAAGTTCAGCTATGAGTCCCTGCAGCTCAATACAGCTCCTCAGCTTATTTATTTATTTATTTTAAAAAGAAACTCTGCTGCTGCTGCTTCTGCTGCTCTTTGCTGCGATCAGGACCACAATAGCATCGGTCAGTCCTGATTGCAGCAAAGCCCCAAAACTGCCCTGCTCAGCCTGCCCGATGTTCTCAGCAGCATTCAGCCGCCATCAGGCAGCTTTACTGGGGGAACCCCCCCACCCCCATTTTACTGCTGCTGACTGCCCAATTCCATCTGAACTCCAAACCCGCCATCAGACTGCTTCTGCCCATGATCCCAGAACCTTGTAATTATTTATTTATTAATATTTTTTTTTTTGTAAACTCTGTTTATTGAAAACCAAATAATACAGAACATTCAAAACAATATATAAAAACAACAAATACCACAAAAAATGGCATTTCTAGTGATCTCTCAGACCAGAATTCCTCAGCAAATCAATCATACAAATACAGCAAAAAAACAAATTTACAATATTCCCCTCTCCCCCCCTTTCCCCTCCTTTCCCCACCAACCTCCCTCCCACCCCACAGCCTCCCCCTTCAGCAACCAACCCCCCATAGTGAACATGCATACTAATTATATTATTAATATCCTACGACCTTCTCAACCCAATTGAAGCACTTCATTCCGGACACGAGGCCTCAATATCTGAATATATGGTTCCCAAATTAGCAGGAATAAGGCCCAACGTCGAGCACTTCCTCTAGCCTCTCTCCTTTCCATAAGCATCAGTTGGTGAAAGTTGTTGCGCCATTCCCAATAGGTGGGACCTGACGCTTCTCTCCGCCTATGAAGTTTTTAACATATGGGTTACAAATACTCGCCCCCTCTGATACAATGTGATGCGTTAGAGGGGGCAGTCCTTCCAAGTGCGGAGTCGCAAAGATTCATGCTTTTTTTTTCTTGGTGTGTTTCAAATCTATTGTTTATTGTTTATTTCACATTTAATATACCGCCTCCCATAACATCGAGGCGGTTTACAAACAAAATCAATAGTTAAAAAAGAGGAAAGTACAATAAATGATAGAAGGGAGGAAAGTAGAGGCAGAATAAATATCCAGTTCAAAGACAGAAAACAGAGAAAGAAATCTTAGGGGGGAAAAGCTAGAGAGAAAAGATGAGTCTTAAGAAGAGAACGGAATTTGGGATAGGATTCTTCTGTACGGAGGTTGGTGGGGAGGGAGTTCCAGAGAGAGGGTCCTAAATAGTAGAATGCCGATTTCCTGGTAGATTGCAGATGAGCTTTGGAGGGTGCTGGAAGGTGAAGACGGTTAACGTGTATGGACCGAAGACTACGTGAGGGGGTATGGTAAGTCAGTAAATCCGAAAGGTAAGCAGGTGTTGAGCGATAAATGGCTTTATGAGTTAAGGTGAGGACTTTAAATGATATCCGGTAGTCAAGTGGCAGCCAGTGGAGGTGATGTAGCAGAGGGGTGACATGGTCACGAGGGGAAGCGTGGAGGATCATGCGAGCAGCTGTATTTTGGATCAATTGAAGACGGTGTTTTTGATATTGGGGGAGACCGGCGAAAATAGTGTTGCAAAAGTCTAATCTGGTGATGACCAAAGAAAGGAGAAGAGTAGTGAGGGCCTGAGTGGACAGAAAGGGACGAATAGCACGAATTTTCCGGAGACATAGAAAGGAGCACCGAGAAATGTGAGAGATATGGTCATGAAAACTAAGGGCGCTATCAAGAAACACCCCAAGGTAGCGAAGCTTAGGGACTACAGTGATGGTGGAGCCTGCAAGGGATGGAGCAAGTGAAGGAGTAGGAGAAGTGTGCGGGAACCAAATTGCAGCAGTCTTGTTAACATTGAGCACCAGACAGTTTGAGGAAAGCCAAGAAGAAATAGTGGACAAACAATCTTCTAAAGGTGATATATCAGGGTGGGATGAAGAAGTGTGATGCATCAGAAAGATATCATCAGCATAGAAGTAACTTGAAATCCCGGATTGTTGAATGATTAGTGCCAAAGGGGCAAGAAAGACGTTAAACAATAAAGGAGCCAAAATGGAACCCTGAGGGACACCACAAGGGAGTGGAAAATGGTCGGAGAGTGAAAGGGAGGAGGAAACAGCAAAGGACCGATGACAGAGAAATGAATGAAACCAGTGATATACCGAACCACGAATACCCGCATCCCGAAGACGAGAGAGAAGAAGGGCGTGGTCCACCAGGTCAAATGCTGCCGAGAGATCGAGTGATACCGCTAGAGTGATGTTGCCCTGGTCGTGAGAGGTATGAATTTCATTTAATACAGCAGTGATTGTGGACTCGACACTAAAACCGGGTCTGAAACCGGATTGCCTGGGATGAAAAAACAGTGTAGAGGCAAGGTAGTGAGAAAAGTTGTGAGAAAACCACCTTTTCCAAGAGCTTAGAGGAGAAAGGGAGGTTGGAAACTGGGCGATAGTGAGCAGGGATGGAGGGATCAAGGGTAGGTTGCTTTAGAAGAGGGCGAACTGTGGCATGTTTCCAGGGGGTAGGGAAGAAACCAGAAGATAAGCTAGAATTAATGATGGTCAGCAGAGGTTGAAGTAATGAGGCAGGGGGTTCAGAGAACCATAAAGAAGGAATAGGATCCAAATCACAGGTAGTTTTCCGAGTAGTAGACAGTAAATGAAGCAATTCTGAAGAGGAAACAGATGAGAAGGTGGACCAAGTGTGGGAAAGGCATGGAGAGAATGGGGGAGAGACAGGAGGGGGTGATGGCAGGGCTTGGGGGCAGTGAGGGAGAGAGGAACGGAGATTCTGGATTTTAGCGGAAAAAAAGGTCGCCAGGGTGGTAGGGCTAGGGGCTATGTTGGGATGAGAAGAGCCCTGAACAGAAGAGGACTGCAAGCGAGAGTGAGTGTTCAATGTAGCGAAAAGCTGACGGGATCTGTTAGGGGCAGCTATGATTGTGGAGGAGTAAAAAGAGCATTTCGCCTGATGAATAGCGGAGCGGTAATGGGCATGGCAGGATTTAAATTTGTGATAGGAGGAGGCAGAGGGGGCCTTGCGCCAGAGACGCTCAGCTCTTCGTAAATGAGAGCGAAGTAGAGAGAGCCCAGCGTGGTACCAAGACTGGTGAGTACGGCGCCGAGGTTTGACAAGTTTGATAGGGGCAACTTGGTCAAGGGTGCGTGACAGCTCAAAATTCCACGTTGTGACCTGGGAGGAGGGCGAGCAGGAAGGGAAATCAGACGGGAGAGGAAGGAGAGCAGTGGAGAAGGCCTGCATAGTGGACGGGTTGAGGCGCCGGGAAGGACGGGCGGGTGGAGAGAGGGGAGGGGGAGCCAAGGGAGGGGCCTGAAAGGTGAACAGAAGGTAGAGATGATCTGACCAGGGTATGGAGACTGCAGAAGGAGCAGAAATGATATATGGAGAAGACAGTGGGGAAATGATTAAATCAAGAATGTGACCTGCAACATGAGTGGGTGAAGAGACATGCTGAAGTAAGGAAAGATCACGGAGTAGGGAGGAGAAGGCAACGTCCCTGGCCGAGGTAGGGGAGTCAAAATGGACATTAAAGTCACCCAGTAAATGGAGTTGAGGAAATTGAAGGACCAAATCATAGACAGAAGCTAGGAGGGAATCCCAGATGGGGGGAGAGGAAGATGGAGGGAGATAAATAAGGAGAAATTGAAGAGCAGGTAAGCTATTCAACTGGAGTAGAAGAGACTCAGGATAAGTTAGTGAGGCAGATGAAATCTTGGAGAGGGGTAGCGAGGAGCGGTAAATTACCGCAACCCCCACCACCTGACCGAGTAATACGCGGGACAGATATGGCGTCATAGTCAGGGGGAAGGCAACGCTGAAGGAGAGACTCTTTTCCCTCCTTAAGCCAGGTCTCGACCAAGAAAAGAACATCGATATGCTCTCGATCAATAAGGTCATAGATTAGAGCAGTTTTTGAGCGCAGGGACCGACAATTAAGCAGACTCAATCGGAGGGGCGCTGGTAGAACAGACCCAGAATGCGGCGGGTAGGGGGAATGAGCAGAAACTCGAGAGGGAGGGGCCAGTACCACAGGGCACAGATGGGCACGAGAAGGGGCCTCAGAGCGGGTAATTGATAAGGAAGAGGGCAGGGGGCAGCGACCCCAGAGTACCGGGATGGCCGACATATCCGACAGATAGAGCAGCAAAAGACAAAGAGTAAAGCAAGTGATAGAGCGGACGGATAAACACTTACAGTTAGATGCAGCAGACGAATTGGAGAGCGTGGAGAGAACAGGATGATCCGCGCCAGGAGCCATAGAAAATGAAGTGGAGGCGCCACAGAGTGAGAGGAGACTGTCGCCCGCGTCATCGCCCCAAGGAGCGCGTCCAAGGAGCGTCCTGCTCCTTGGACGCGCTCCTTTGGCGCGGGACGCTGCAGACAGCGTCTTAAAATAGTAGTGGCTGACTGTTGCGCAATTGCGTTGTACGCGATTGCGTCGTGTCCAGGGGTGGAGCTGTGATGGCAGGAAGCAGCGCACTAGGAGAAGAAGGAGAAATGAGAGGGGGGAAGCAAAACGCAAGTATAAATACACAAGGCAGGAGGGACAGCAATAAACTAACTATAGACAGAGGTGGACAGGGCAAATAATAGCAAATAATACAAATACAGGTAAATGCAGGAAGCAGCTTACAGACGGCTACACTGGGTATCAGGAGAGCGCAGGAGAATGCTGGGACGCCGCAGACAGCGTCTTAAAATAGTAGTGGCTGACTGTTGCGCAATCTCGTTGTACGCGATTGCGTCGTGTCCAGGGGTGGAGCTGTGATGGCAGGAAGCAGCGCAAGACGGCTACACTGGGTATCAGGAGAGCGCAGGAGAATGCTGGGACGCCGCAGACAGCGTCTTAAAATAGTAGTGGCTGACTGTTGCGCAATCGCGTTGTACACGATTGCGTCGTGTCCAGGGGTGGAGCTGTGATGGCAGGAAGCAGCGCAAGACAGCTACACTGGTTATCAGGAGAGAGTAGGAGAATCTGAAGCCCGCTGCAGACATTGGAAAAGCAGGCATCGGCAGTGGTGGTGAGGGGGGGAGAGAATGGTTGGAAGGGGGATGTAGGAAACCGGCAGGGGGGTGGAGAACAGATACTGGAGACGGACTGGCAGTATGGCGGGGAGGGGGTGGAGAGCTGATGGACATGGGATGTGGGGTATAGGGCATAGTTAGCAGAGGCTGGACACAGGGTAGAGATGGAGAACAGATGCTGGACATGGAGGGGATAGGATGAGAAAAAGGGGAGAGGCGCTAAATGGTGAGAGGGGGGAGACACAAGACAGGGCAGGAGAGAAGGGGAGAGATGCTGGACACAGGGAGAGCAAAAGAGAATCAAAGAGTGGAAATAATTGGCTGGGGAAGGATAGAGAATTGGGGTGTGAAAGGGCCGCATTAAAAGTTGAACGGTGGTAGGAAGATGCAGTTAAAAGATGAAGATTGAGAACTGGATGTTAAGAAGGAGAAATCAAATCTGATTTGATAGAGAAAAATGGAAGAAAGACAAAAGGAAAGATCAGTGTCAGAGATGGAAGGAAGGGAAGAAGACAGGAGAGAAGAGAAGTAGCAAATGGACCAGAGACCCAGAGGGTGAGTTAAGAGAACACAAGGAAAGCAGAAACCAGAGACTTGGATCAATGCGATTAGAGAATAAAATGAGCAGACAGCAAAAGGTAGAAAATTTAGATTTATTTTCAGTTTAGTTATTGGAATATGTCTGTCTTTGGACTTCACAGGCCTGATATTCAACCTGCGACAGTCAGTGTTTTAAAAGTATCTGACTGCCACGGTCAAAAGTGAAACCAGATATTCAGTGCCAGAATCTGGATATCCTCTGGCACTGAAAATATCAGGTTTCAACCCTGACTGGCACAGCTATCCAGACGGCCTCTATCCAAATATGCAGTTTCAGCTAAAGTTAGGACCGTTATTGAGATGACATGACTTTATACGGGCATGTAGCTGTTTAGCAGACTGAAAATCGCTGCTAACCAGCTAAGTGCTTGGGCTACCCTCGCCCCATCCATGGATCACCCTGCAACTCTCCAGACAGTGCTGCAGTGTTTATAGGGAATATTCAGCATTTCTATTAGTGCTGCTAATCAGATAAACCCCTTTGAATATTGGGCTGTATGTACATATTTTATCTTTATATACTGCATTGTACAGGGGCATTTGCAGTTCTTTCTGTTTCTCTGGTGTATTGCATGCAGAGTCTAGGCTTTTGGGATTTCAATTTAATTTGTGTCTACATAATTTTATTTTTAGTTTGTGTTTAATTTATTTTATGCTTGCTAAGAATCTATCTGTATTCTCAGATTGTGACCAAGGCCAGGTATTCTGTAACATGGAGTTTCTATGTAAGAATCGACAGCAATCTGGCTTGTTTGGTTTTTTGACTAGGTGTATGGATATTTTAGAACCCACTGAAATAAAAATATTTAGGAAGATGTTTACTAAGCTGGTTTAACTGTTAATGCGGCAGATAGCGCATGCTATCTGTGTGCATTACAGTTAATGCATGGAAATTGCAGATAATGTAGCAGTTTTCTGCACTATTTGCAAAAACCGTGTTATCTGCAAGAGTGGGCAGGATATGAGCGGAGAGTGGGTGTGTGTGCAACGCATGGTTACTGCAGACATCAACAGCGATAACTGTTAAAGTTGCAGACAACATGGGTGCTCATAATACCACCTCAGTGGGTGGCATTATGTGCATCCATAGTGCTGCCGGGGAACACTCTCTGCAATTTTGGTGCATCATCTGCTGCGGAAATACTGTGCACGCTCCCAATACGTACATAACACACAGCTTTTGCAGCTAAAGCCATGCTATCAGCACTTTTTTGCCACGTTAGCTGCAAAAGTCTAATGTGCTTTAGTAAACAGATTCCCTTAGAGTGTTGCTCTTTTCCGGGAAGGTTGTTTTGTGAGTTTTGGGAGTTGATACTGTTATGGTAAGGTAGATTTTATCTATAGGTCCTGAGTAATTTTTGTAAGATTTTATATTACCTCACAATATGTCCATGACTAGTGAAGTTTTATATTGTTGATACTGAGATGACACCAGAATCAGAAATTATTTTGTGTATGTTGACAATGTTCTCCCCAGGAGCTTTTGAATGGGTGCACCACCCAGCTGATTTTACTGACCACCCAGCTAACATAATCATGGCCAAATAATGAGAAGGAATGGAAAAAGGAAAGGTAACTAATTATGTTGTCTGCTGCCTACCAGCTTATAATGTGACTCACCCAGCTGCACCTTCATGCCACCTGGCTGGCAAAAATTTCTGGGGAGAATGTTGGTTGAGTTCTATGGGGGAAGTGTCCTCTGCACTCATTATTGGGAGAAGAGTTTCTTTGGATGTCGAACATATGTTAAAAAATAAAAGACGAGAAGCACCGCAGTTTGTAACACCAAAATAAAATTAGCCGTGGTTCTTACTTTTTCATTTTGCTCCTTGGTTTGTGATCACTTGGTATCTCCTTTTGTTTTTGCAGATTGTATATTTAATAACATGCCAATCCAGTGTGCGGTGTCAGGAGTCAATGTGTTTTACATTAGATTCCCAGGCTATATAATTAATCTGCTACATTTTTTGCTGCATAAAAACAGCATAATAGAGTTGTTGTCTCGTATAGCCTAGGAATATATTGCTTTTTTTATTTGTGGGATAACCACCCGACAGGTGTTGAGTGGGGGAGAAGCTCCTGACTAGAGCTCTGTGGAAACCCCTCCATTTTGGCTGGGTGGGGGCCAGCTTATCTCTGACCTGAGGCAGAAGATTGTCTTGAATCGCCCCTGCAGCCCTTAAAGTGGAAGGGGTGAAAACATCCCAGGAACAAAAGGAATCAGAGCTCAAAAACCTCAAAACTTCAAGATCAGTGACAACTGAGAAATGAAGGTTATTGATGTTTGATAGATTCCCCTCTGAGGGGTACAGAGGCATCAATCTGCTGTTGATGGAGGTATGCTGTCTGCCTGTCCTAGGAGATATGCTGTGTGCCTAATTCTGAGACCTAAGATGGTATGGAGAGTTTGCCAAGACTCATCAAGCCTACTATTATTGAATGCTGCTGATCCATACTGGCTGAAAAGATAATACTAAGTATCCCCTAAATGTATCAAAATTCACTTCATGGCCTGAGAGAGATAAAGCGATAGATGCGCAGGAGGTATTTATTTTATTTATTTTTATTTTATTTATTTAGCAAGCATTTGTAGCCCGCTCCTTCCAGCGATCAGAAGCGGGTAGGATTACTATTGTGAAACTGCCGAATCAAGGCAGGTACAAATTTTGTTTACATACAGATTGTCAGAAAAGCACATCATACAGAGTTAACACTTCTTAGCTATGGGGGAGTTCATTTACATATATACATAAATACATATATACAGGATAATCTTCTTGGACACAGTGGTCAGGGGCTGCTCCATCTGTGGGTTTAGTTCAGGTTGAAATGTGATTGGAAAATGTGCGTTTTGAGTTTCTTTCTGAAGTCTAGAAGGTCATTGCTAGCTCGTAGTTCTGGTGGGAGTTGGTTCCACAGTGTTGGCGCCGCATATGAGAAAGCCCTGTGGCTGGTGTTAGCTTTGGCAGATCTTATATCTGTTGGAGTGTGAAGGATGTTGGAATTGTGGGTTCTTCTGTTTCGGGTAGGAGGTTGCAATCTTACTAGGTTGTTGAGGAAGGAAGGTGCTAAGTTGTGGATGAGTTTGAAGGTGGTTGTTAGTATTTTGTATTTTGTGCGAGCTGTTATGGGTAGCCAGTGTAATTGAATTAGTACTGGTGTGATGTGGTCACTTAGATTTTTCTTCATTATGACCCTGGCAGCTACATTTTGTGCCATTTGTAATATGTTTAGGTTTTTTTTAGGTAAACCTTGTAGGATGGCGTTGCAGTAGTCAAAATGTGGCATGATGAGTGCTTGGGCCACTGTTCTGAAGTCTTGGGGATCAATAATATTCCGAATGGGTTGGAGCACTCTAAGCTTGTGGAAAACTGCTCTGTTGGTCTTTCGGAGGTGTTTTTCCATCTTTAGGTCACAGTCAAATGTGACTCCTAGATACTTTATTTCTTTTTTTGTTTGGTAAGTGTTGTTACATAGTGTTATTGATGTGGGAGGGTCAAAATTCGTCTAGGTCTGTGGAATCTAGGTTTATGTGGGATGCAATGGTGCTTATGAGGTGTTCCTCGTTGAGTTTGCTGAATTTCCTAATGGGGTTGGTCATTCTCATCTCCTTTGAGTTTTTGGGTTGGCACTGTAGTTTAAGTTTACAGTTGATTTGGTGGTGGTCTGACCATGGTACTTGAGTTATGTTTATTATAGGTAGTTCATTGCTTTGTTGTGGATTTCTGGGTATGAAAATCATATCTAGGATGTTTCCTCTATCGTGTGTGGGGTTGCTTATTATTTGTTGGAAACCCAATTGGTCGATGGCTTCATAGAAGGAGTCCGTGTGGGACGGAGGAATTGATGCTAGGTTCAAATCTCCGAGGATGATCTGGAATTTTTTGCTTTGTGTGGATGTGATGGTTTCTAGTGCTGTGGCTAGTGTTTCGTGCTGTGGTGAGGGAGGTCGATAGATTAGGCAGATGGATAATGCCATGCTCTCGACTTTAAGTAGGTCAAGATCTGGATTTGTGACCGTAGATGTGGTTGTGAGTTGAAGGCTGGTTTTGGCTGCTATAAGGACTCCGCCTCCTCTTCTGTTGATGCGTGGGCGTTGTGTATTCTCAATCATTCCCTGTTGAAAGTGAGGGCCGAAAGAAAACAAATTCACATCCCAAAAATGAATGCATGGCTGTGTGAATGATGTCACTGAGAGCAATTTGGCTTCCTGGATCATAAGGTAATTTTCCAAGAGCTGCTATCAGAGATACAGTGTCTTCCACAGCAGACTGGTTAACCCACTGAGGGGGGGGGGGGGTTAAACTAGGATCTTCAGGCCCCCCAGGTAAGTTAAACATTAAATACTTGTACTGAAATAGGAAAAAAGGGCAACACCTGGAAAGTGGTGCACTCTAATGCTCATTGTATGCTAAATAAAGTTTCAGATCTAGAGACTGAAATAGAGAACATGAATTTGGAGACGTGGTACATGGAGAACCATGTCTAGAATACAGTTATGGAAGAGCAGACTAGATAGGCCATGTGGTCTTTTTCTGCCGTCATGTTTCTATGTTTCTGGTATATCACCCATTGCAGGAGTCCTCTTTTTTTCTTTAGAGAGCCTCTGTGTTTGTCCCATGCTTTTTTGAATTTAGATACTGTCCTCCTCTCTACCACCTCAACTGGGAGACTATTAATGCATCTACCACTCTTTTCATGAAGAAATATTTCTGCATATTACTCCTATCTTCTTTCACCCTCATCCTATGTCCTCTCATAGCAGAGCTTGCTTTCAATCGAAAGAGGCTCTCTGTCCTGCCTTTCCTCTAAAGTATACATATTAAGGTCCTTAAGTCTGTTCTCATATGCTTTATAATGAAGACCATTAACCATTTTAGTAGCCTTCCTCTGCACTGACTCCAACCTGTTTATAACCTTTTGAAGGTGCGGTTTCCAGAATTGTACACAGTACTCCAAATGAGGTCTCACCAAAGACTTATACAGAGACATTATCACCTCCTTTCTTCTGCTGCCATTCCTCTCCCTATGCACCCAATCATCCTTCTAGTTTTTGTCATCACCTTTTCTACCTGTTTAGCTACTTTGAGATCATCAGACACAATCACGCCTAGGTTCCGCTCTTCTTTCGTGGACAGAAGTATGTCACCCCCTGTACTGTATCACTCCCTTGGATTGTTGCAGTCCAAAAGCATGACCCTATATTTTTTAGCATTAAATCTCAGTTGCCAAATTCTAGACCATTCTTCAAGCCTAGCTAGATCTCTCCTCATGTTTTCTATATTATCTACACCTTCCTGGGTGTCTACTCTGTTGCAGATTTTGGTATCATCTGCAAAGAGGCAAACCTTACCTGACAGCCCTTTTACAATATCTCTAACAAAGATGTTAAAAAGAATCAGACCAAGGACAGATGTTTATGTTCATGTTTATTGAGCACTTGATATACCACAGCTTTTGTAACAAGCAAGGTGGTTTGCAATATCAAATATGGAAAGGAGAGGCCAAGGCCTGAAAAGAAAGGAACTACAATATCGGAACAGGACAGGACATCAAGAGGCATGAAAAACCACAAAAGAGGGGGGGAGGGTGGGAATCAGCAGGGGCCAGAGGAAAAGTTAAATGCTATGTTGAAAAGGTGGATTTTGAGTAAAGCCTTGAAATTAGAAAAGGAACGTTCCTGATGGAGAGCGAAGGGGAGGGAGTTCCATAGAGAAGGAGCCAAAAAGAAAAAAGCAGAACGACAGGTAGACTGGAGATAGGCATGTGATGGGGAAGGAAAACCAGGTGACCATTATGAAGGGAACGAATACTGCGGGTGAGAGTATGGAACTGGAGCAAATCTGCTAGATATTGCGGGGTGGAGGTGTGAATAGCATGATGAGCAAGCATGAGAATCTTGAAGCGAAAGAGGTAAGCCAGGGGGAGCCAGTGTAATTGAAACAGAATAGGGATAATATGGTCTCTTCGCTGAGCGGTTGTTATTTTTATTTTTTTTATTTACATTCTCTTATGATCCGGGCTGCCTTATTTTGAATTAACTGAAGAGGATGGAGCTGAGATTTAGAGATACCAGAGACATTCACGTTGCCAAAATCAAGTCTGCTGATAACCAGGGATAATAAAAAGGTGGTGAGAGCTGGTACAGACAAGAAAGGATGAAGAGCACACACCTGACGGAGAAAATAGAAGGATCATCGCGTGAGAAGAGAAATGTGCTCAGGGAAAGAAAGAGCCAAATCTAAAGTCACCCCAAGGTAGAAAAGGGAGGGCACGAAGGGTATGGCATGACCAAAGATGTGGGGGGCCAGGGAAGGGCAAGGACCATCAAAGGTGAACCAGATTGCCATTGTTTTAGACACATTTAAGTGTAGGCAACTGGAGAAGAGCTAATCAGAAACCTTGGCTAAACAGGCATTTAGCTGGGTGAGATCAGGGTGCTGAGGAGAAGTGTGGTGCAGCAGAAAAATGTCATCTGCATAGTAGTATGCGGATAGCCCAAACTGTTGTATAAGCAAAGCAAGTGAAGTGAGGAAAATACTGAATAGCAAAAGAGCCAAGACCGAGCCTTGTGGAACGCCACACAGAGGGGAACAGGGTCAGAAACAGTGCGACCAAAAACCATTGAGAAGGAGCGGGAAGACAGAAAGAAGTGAAACCATCGGAAAACTGTGCCCCTAATACCAGCATCGTGAAGTCGAGATAGAAGGATAGAGTGGTCCACCCGATCGAAGGCTGCAGACAGATCAAGGGAGACAGCGATGGAAATATCTCACTGATCAGATTGGTGGGGGTGCATATAGTGTGTGGAATCAAGGTGCTGGGAAAGCTGCAGAAATACCAGCTTTTTCAGAATTTTTGACAGAAAAGGCAAATTAGAAACCGGCTGGTAGTTAGCTGGATCCGAAGAGTCAAGGGAGGACTTTTTCAGAAGGGGGCGAACCAAAGTGTGTTTCCAGCTGGAGGGAAAAGAGCCAAAGGATAAGCTGGAGTTTATCATGGTCTGAATGAAGGGGAGGAGCGCCAGCGCAGCTCAACTAACCAGGTCGAGGGGATAGGGTCTGCGAGACAGTAGGTTTTGCGTGAAGCCGTTACAAGCTTCAGGACCTCCGTTGGCGTGACAGGTTACCAGTAGACTGCTGCAGGGGATCCCTGGGGCACTCCACTGGTAACCTTCACCTCAGAGTGAACTCCATTTACCTGTACCCTTTGTCACCTCCCACCCAACCAATTTCTAACCCAAGCACTAACTTTAGAGTCCATCAGAAGGGTGCTTAGTTTGTTTATGTCATCTGTGTGGAACATTGTCAAATGCTTTACTGAAATCTAAATGCACCATATCTAGGGCTCTCCATCGGTCCAACTTCCTGATTTCTCTGACAAGACCTACTCCTGGTGAATCTGTGCTGCCTCGGATCCTATAATCCATTGGACTCCAAAAACCTCACTTTTTTCTCTTTCAGCAGCATATCCAATAATTTACTTACCACTGAGATTAAATTAACTGGCCTGTAGTTTTCAACCACATCCTTACTTCCACTTTTGTGTACAGGGACCACATATGCCTCTCTCCAGTCCTCTGGAACCACCCTCAACTCCAAAGAGGCATTGAAAAGGTCAGTCAGTGGAGCTGCTAGAACGTCCCCAAGTTTCTTCAGCATTCTTGGATGTAGCCCATCTGGTTCCATCGCTTTGTCCACTTTTAGTTTAGCTAGTTCCTCACGAACACAGTTCTCTGAAAATCGTTTGAGTTGCCCCCCCCCCCCCCGCCTCACTTTTGTTTCTAATTGTGGGTGTTGTCTGAGGTTCTGCTACCGGCCCTTCATCTGTGAACACAGAACAGAAATTGTTAAGCAATTCTGCTTTATCCTCATCAGCTTCTACATATTCCTCCGCTTCACCCTTGAGTCTGACAATACCACTTTTATGCTTCCTTCTTACTAACATATCTAAAAAATGTCTTATCCCCCCATTTTATTACATTGGCTATTTCTTTTTCTTTTTGTACCTTTGCTTTCCTGACTACTTTGCCATCCTTTCTAAGGTTTGCCAAATATAGATGCCTGTCTTCCTCTCTTTGTGATCTCTTGTATTTCATGAAGGAATCCTCTTTTTCTTCACCTTTTCAGCTGCTTCTTTCAAAACCTATTACGGTCTCCTTTTCCTTTTCCCTTTTATTTACTAACAAAAAGGTTGGTTGCCCTTAAAATATCCCCTTTCAGTTTTGCCAACTGTTTTTCTACATTCCCCAGCTGTTCCCATCCCGCTAATGACTCCTTGAGGTATTGGCCCATCTTGGCAAAGTTAGCTTTCCTAAAGTCTAAGATCCTCGCTTTTGAATGGATTTTATCAGCCCTAGTCCTAATACTGAACCACACCATTTGGTGATCACTGGATGCAAGATGATCTCCTACTGTAACATCAGAAACACTTTCTCTATTGGTAAGCACCAAGTCCAGTATGGCCCCTTCACATGTGGGTTCTGTTATGAGTTGCCTGAATACTTCTTCCTGTAAAGAATCCAGGATCTCCTTGCTTCTAGATGACACTGCAGCAGGGATGCGCCAATCAGTATCAGTAAAATCCACTATCAGTTAGCATTTCCCCTTTCCTGGCAATGCTGCGTATGTCTTCTATTAAATCTCCGTCCACGTCTTCTCTCTGTGATGGAGGTCTGTATATTACCCCAATGCAAATAGATTTCTCTTTCCCGCTTTCTATTTTAACCCACAGTGCCTTCTCTCTCCCTTTTAAGCCCTGTATTTCCATAACTTTAATATTATTTTTTTACATATAGTGCCACTCCTCCTCCCCTTCTTCCTACCCTGTCCTTTCTGAATAACGTATAGCCTTTTATAGTTATATCCCAGTCATGGTTGTCCGTGAACCATGTCTCTGTAACTGCCATTAAATCCAAGTCAGCCTCTCCCTTTAAAGCCTCAGCATCTGGGATCTTATTTCCCATGTTATGGGCATTTATAGACACTGCTTTCTAGATGTTGCCCCTTTACTTATTTCTATAAAGGTATTTAATGTTTCACTTACCTGGGGGCTTTCTTTACCTATATCCAATGACTCTAGTGTAAAGCCCTCTTCAACAGGCTAGCCAGTCTGCTACTGAGGATAATTCAATTCTTCTTGGACAGATTGATGCCATCTCTGCTCTGCAGCCCTTGGAACATCATCCCATGGTCTTGGAAACCAAAACACTCTCTGTGACACCATCCACGCAACAATATATTTATCTCCAGGATGCAAGCTTCTCTACCCTGACCTTTACTCTCAACAGGGAGGATTGAAGAGAACACTACCTGCACTCCTATCTGCTTCATCCTCTGTCCCAGAGCCATGAAATCACTCTTGATATGCTCAGAGGGATACCTGGCAGTATCATTTGTGCCAGTATGAATGAGCAACATCAGGTAATAATCAGTAGGCTTGATGAGTCTCAACAAACTTTCCATAACATCTTGGATTTTGGCACTTGGCAGATAGCATAGCTCTCTGGACATCAAGTCTGGTCGGCAGATGGATGCCTCAGTACCCCTCAGAAGAGAGACACCAACCACCACTATCCTTTGCTTCCTAGTGGTCACTATTTCAGCAACTTTGGGGTGCTTGAGCTCTGGTTCTTCACTTTCCTGGGATGCCTCCAGCTCCTCCACTTCCAGAGCAGCATAATGGTTCTTCAATTCAAGGGCTTGAGGAAATGGATTGATGATTCTGCAGGCCCTGGTGACTCATGTCAAACCTTGATCCTCCTGTAGGCTCCCATCCTCACCTCTGCTGGAGAGCTTGGATGTTTCAAAAAGCATCTCATCAATGTACCTCTCACAGTCTTGAATACTTCTCAGCCTTGCCCCTTTTCTCTGAGCTCCTCCACCTGTTTCCTGAGAGATTCATCATGTAGGCATCCTGCAGATGGAACCAGTCCTTCAACTGGCATTGGGATCTCTGTCTGGACAGAGGTAGAAGCTGTAACAGGGGCAATAGCTTTGGCAATATGATTTTTCACAGCCATTGTTCAGTTGGTGGAGCTTTGGTACCTTGCTTTGAAATGGAGAGACCCTGTTAGGAATGCCTTAGAACGGGGCTCTCCAAACCTGTCCTGGAGGGCTGCAATCCAGCCAGGATTTTGGGCTATCCCTAAAGGAGTGGCCTAGTGGTTGGGGCAAGGTACCAGGGGTTCAAATCCCACTAGAGGACTGGGGTTCAAATCCCACTAGAGGACAGCAACCCTGGGTTGGAAGGACTGGGGTTTCTAGTCCCACAATTTATAATGCCCTGTTCAATGTAAACCACCTTGATATCATGAAAGGCAGTATATAAGAAATGCTAAAGAAATAAGATACATTTGAATACAATGAGGGCAGTGCATGCAAATATATCTCATGCATATTCATTAGGGATTTCCCAAAAACCTGGCTGGATTGCAACCCTCCAGGACAGGTTTGGAGACCCCTGCCTTAGAAGATTTTGAAGACTTTTATGCAGTCCTCAGTTCTTTCACAGGCTAATCAAGCCCACTACCTCCTGATGAGGTATGAGTGGCTTCAAAGAGCTGAGAGAAAGAAAAACTAACAGCAGAGTTTTAAACTTACACCACTAAAAACCCCCAAGTATTTCCCCTTTTATAATAAAGCAGCAAAAAGACTATCTCTTTTAAAAATGTAGACCAAAACCCCTTTAAGAACTCTCAAGCAAAGAACTGGTAATTAAAAGCCGCACACTCTTACCTTGCTTTGAAATGCAGAGAGCCTGGCTATAATCTTTTCAACAGGGACAAGGTAGGAAGAATGGGAGGAGGAGTGGTGCTGTATATAAAAAAAATGATATTAAAGCAACAGGGCTTATGAGGTAAGGAGGTGGCTTTATGAGGGAAGGGTTAGGACAGCCGTTATAGTTGGTGATTCGATCATTAGGCAAGTAGATAGCTGGGTGGCTGGTGGACATGAAGATCGCCTGGTAACATGCCTGCCTGGTGCGAAGGTAGCGGACCTCATGCGCCACCTAGACAAGTTCTTAGATTGTGCTGGGGAGGAGTCTGCTGTCTTGGAACATATCGGTACCAAAGACATAGGAAAATGTGGTAGGGAGGTTCTGGAGGCTAAATTTTAGGTAGGAAGTTGAAATCCAGAACTTCCAGGGTAGCATTCTCTGAAATGCTTTCCGTTCCACGCGCAGGACCCAGAAGGGAAGCAGAGCTCTGGAGTCTCAATGTGTGGATGAGACAATGGTGCAAGGATGAGGGTTTTGGATTTGTTAGGAACTGGATAACATTCTGGGGAAAGGAGAGGCTCTTCCGAAGGGATGGGCTTCACCTTAACTGGGATGGAACCAGGCTGCTGGCATTAACCTTTAAAAAGGAGATAGAGCAGCTTTTAAACTAGATAATAGGGGTGAGCCGACAGTTGCCCAAGAGCGCATGGTTCGGAACAATATATTCTTGAAGGATTCTACAAAAAAAATGAAGTTAGGGCACATCAGCAGAGAGGTTCCAATAAAGACAAACGTAGCCCAAATGCCCTTGAGTACAGAGCAGACAGAGCTTAAATATTCCAAATTACCCCTGCCTATCGATAACCAGATTAATATGAATAAAATTCAGTCTCTAAAATGCTTGTATGCAAATGCTAGAAGTCTAAAAAATAAAATGGGAGAGTTAGACTATATAGCACTAAATGAGAGGTTAGATATGATTGGTATCTCAGAGACATGGTGGAAGGAGGACAACCAGTGGGACACTGTGATACTTGGGTACAAACTATATCGTAATGATAGAGCTGATCAAATTGGTTGAGGGGTTTCACTCTATGTTAGAGAGGGCATTGAGTCACAAAGGATTAAAGTTTTGCAGGAAACAAAATTTACTGTAGAATCTCTATGGATTGAAATTCCATGTAAAAAGGGGAAGGCGATGGGAGTGGGGTTGTACCACCGACCGCCTGGCTAGAATGAACAAATGGATGATGAAATGCTCAAAGAAAGCAGGGAAGCTAACAAAAGTTACAGAACAGTAATAATAATGGGTGATTTCAGTTACCCCGGTATTGACTGGGTCAGTGTCATGGTTGGACATGCTAGGGGGATAAGGTTTCGAGATGAAATAAATGACGGCTTCTTGGAGCAGCTGGTTCATGTACCGACCAGAAAGGAAGCCATTTTGGACTTAGTCCGTAATGGAACACCAGATCTGGTGCAAGAGATATGGGTGTTGGGGCCACTTGGCAATAGTGATCATAGCATGATCGCATTTGATTTAATTAATGGAGAAGGGATGGTAAGAAAATCCACAGTACTACCTTTAACTTTCGAAAGGGAGACTATGATAAAATGAGGAAAATAGTTTTATAAAAAACTAAAAGGAGCAGTTGCAAAGGTTAAAGACTTACATCAAGCTTGGGTGTTGTTTAAAAATACGATCTTGGAAAATTACGGAAATGTGGGAGGGGCAAGACGGTGGCAGGAAGTGGATTGTCGGTGGCTGCCCCGCAGTAAGGTTCGGCATTTTTCCTGCTGATGGTGCACTCTGCCTTCGATTAAGATGGGGTGGAGGAAAAGGAAGCAAGCGAGTGTACCTGGTGTTTGCTCGCTACCTTCTGCTGCCGGTAAGAAAACTCTGGACTCATGTGGCTTCGCAGCTGTCAGGTCTGGAGCGACGTCTTCGTTGGCACAGCATGAAGAATTGCTGTCTGTGCTGGGCGCATCAGGGGTGTGTCTTTCACCAGATCAGTGGGGGCCCCCGATACAGCCAGGAAGCGTATCATCTACTGACAGTGTTTTCTCTTTCTCCTCGCCTGGCTTGCTGGTGAGCACCCTGGAGCCTGGTGAAGAGAGGCGACAGCTGGAAGTTTTGGGCTCACACTCCGGAGGGCAGAGGCAGCTGGAGGGAGGTGGTGTGTTTGAACCGCCTCCCACTACGGTGCAGCCGCGGCTGTCGGGGCCTGGAGGTGGGTCGCTTCTGGTTCATTGGGGTTTGGTTAAACCCGCAGTAATAATTTTGGACGCGCTGTGGGGTGCTATATCTGCCTTGACCACTACCCTATCAACAGTTATGGGGACAGTTAGTTCTGAATTGTCTACTATGAAAATGGCATTATCATAGACTTCCAGGGGCCAAGAGTTCCAGGCGGGTATCTTATCACAGGTGAAAGAAGATTTGAGTCGCCTTCAGGAGGAACATGTGGTCTTGATGAAGGAAAGATCAGTGTTGACTCGAAAGACTGAGCAAATAGAAAATCAAGCACGAAGGAACAATCTTCGTGTTTTGAACTTTCCTAGGTCTCCTCTTATGTCCCCGTTGGAAATGGTGCGGAAGTATTTTGGTGAGGTGCTCAAGATTCCGCAGGAGCACCTGCCCCCCTTGACCAGGGTTCAGTATCTATCTGTTAATACCCTGGGAATCAGGAGAAATGGTTTGGAGGCACCAATGTGTGGGGAAGGGGACCTGACTGGTTTTCTGGAAAGCTCTTTGGATGTGATAACGGAGAGAACTACTATGCTGGTGACTCTAGCCCTGGAGTCCGATAAGGTTTTGTTTCTTCGGTCTTTTTTCAAGAATTTGAATGAGACGTTTCTAGGCTCACAAGTTCGTATATTTCCTGACCTCTCTCGTCCAACCCAGTTAAGGAGGAAGGAATTCCTAGTGTATCGGGCCAGGACCGTCTCTCTGGGTGCTATTTTGTGTTAAAATTTCCATCTCATTGTTATATTTCCTATCAAGGAAAGAATTTCCTGTTTTTTGAGCCCAAGCAGCTTCTAGAGTTCTTAAATGCAAGGGATGAGATCAGGGTAGATGTGGGTTCCCATACGGCTGACGCATAAGTCTTGTCCTGCCTTGTTCTTCTATTTCTTTAGTAAAGGTCTCTTTATGATCGGGATGGGATTATAATGGGACGCTTTCCTGTATAATTTCCTGTTACCCCGCCCCCTTTTCTTTCCCTATAATTCTTTATGTGGCCTAATGATTGGTATATGATGTTTTTTTTCTTTTTTGTGATCTATTGTCGCAGTTGTATAATACGAATTTTCCATATTTCTTGGTTCATTCATGTGAATGCTTGAGTGTTCTTATATATAAACTCCAATAAAGATTAAATTAAAAAAAAATACTATCTTGGAAGCCCAGACCAGCTGTATTCCACGCTTTAAGAAAAGTGGAAGGAAGTCCAAAAAACTGCCAGCATGGTTTAAAGGTAAGGTCAGAGAGTCTGTTGTTCCCAAAAAAGCATCTTTCAGGAAACAGAAAAAAGAGCCCAATGATGAAAACTGGACACAGCAGAAGTAATGGCAAGTTAAATGCAAGACATTGATAAGGCAGGCAAAGAGAGAATTTGAGAAGAAACTGGCTATGGAAGCAAAAATGCGTAATAAAAACTTTTTCAAGTACATTTGTAGCAAAAAACCTGTGAGAGTTAGTTGGAACTTTAGATGATAGAGGGGTAAAAGGGGAACTAAGAGGGGACAAGGCTATAGTAGAGAGACTGAATGAATTCTTTGCTTCGGTCTTTACTGAGGAAGATGTAAGGATGTTACCCATGACTGAAGTGGTATTTAAAGGTGATACTGCGGAAGAATTGAAAGAAATATCAATACACCAGAATGATATCCTGTCTGCAGCCTCTCTACTCCCACCTAGTCAATTTCCACGAAAGCACCATGGAAGAGCCCCTTGGTTCTCTACAAACTTGAGAAGCCTCAAAAGAGAACTTAGACGTCTTGAACGTAAATGGAGACACTCTCAAGACCCTTTAGCACTCATTGCTTACACAGCTAAACTCCAAACTTACTGCTCAGAAACCCTCAACCATAAAAAAAATACAATGAGAAGATTATCCAACGGTCTCTTAACAAACCTAGAGAACTTTTCTCTATTACCAAATCCTTAATAAATGAGCCCTTACAGCAGGACCAGACACCAAAAATAGCTGCACAATCCATAGCCGACCACCTGATCTCCAAATTCCTCCCGCCCTCATCAACTACTAACCTACTCCACCTTACTGAATACAGCACCCAACCACATGTACCAACCTCTGCAAATTCATGGAATGAATTTGACACCCTTTCTTTAGATAACATTTCTAATGTTATAAAAGATTTGAATGCCTCAACCTCTGCTCTTGACCCTTGCCCTGTCCCCTGGATCAAATCTACTAGAGGTTCTCTCAGCCCATACATTCTACATATTGTACAATCATCCCTCCAGACTGGTTCAGTACCGCCTCTACTTAAGTGTGCCACTATCCGTCCTATCCTAAAAGGATCAAAACTAGACCCAACTTCTCCTGTTTCCTATAGATCCATCTCTAGTATCCCTTTTCTGGCAAAAATAACTGAAAAGGTAGTCCAAACCCAACTACAGAACTTTATCGATGATCACTCCCCCCTCGACTTATTCCAACATGGTTTCAAAAAAACCATGGTGTTGAAACCCTTCTTACCTCCCTACTAGATTCATTATACCTCTACACCCAGAACCCTTCCCAAGGATGTCTCCTCATATTCCTTGACTTATCTGCTGCCTTCGACTCCCTTCCCCACCACCAACTCCTAAACAGACTCTATGATATAGGACTGAGAGGCACAACTCTAAACTGGTTCCGTTCCTATTTAACCGATAGAACCCAACAAGCTCATATTGGAAATGATACCTCCCTTCCTTTCACCCTAAAACAGGGTGTCCCCCAAGGATCCAGTCTATCCGCTCTTCTTTTCAATATCTTCCTTCAGCCTGTCTGTAAGATTTTCCAAAACCATGGCATTCAATACCAGCTATATGCTGATGACATGATGTGCTTCACCCCATTTAACCTCTCAAACCCTAACTTTTCTAAACTAAATGAATGATTAACCAATCTTAAACCTTGGCTCTCCCAGCACAACCTCATAATCAATCAATCCAAAACCGAGGTTCTTCAGGTATTCTCCAATCCCGCATACACCCCACCCCCCTCCCTCACTATTGGCGATCTCACACTCACCATAAAAAACCAAGTGAAATATCTTGGCATTATCCTTGATCAGTCCCTCTCCTTTACTGAACAAATAAAGAGAACCACCATTACAATATACGCTAAGCTACGTATCCTCCGAAACCTCAAGCCTCTCTTAAACCCTGACTCTTTCCGTACTGTCTGTCAGGCCCTTACAATCCCTTCTCTCGATTACTGCAACCATATCTATCAGGGCCTCCCCAAGAACGCTATACAGCCACTTCAACTAGCCCAAAATACGTTAGCGCGGCTTATAACCAACAACCCCAGGCGATCCCACATTACACCAGTTCTCTATGATCTCCACTGGCTCCCTGTTCAACATAGAGTTAAATTCAAGGTGATAACTCTTATACATAAAATCATTACCAATGAATCAGCTCCATGCCTCTCTCTCCACTCCTTTCCTCCTCCAACAACACAAGAACACGCCGCTCTATTACTAAAAACCTTCTCACCATCCCTACAACTAAGAGACATTGCAAGCAATTGACTAATAACAGGGCTTTCTCACTCTATGCTCCATCCTTATGGAATACCCTTCCCCACGAACTGCGGAACTGTTCAAACTCCTCAGAGGTCAGAAAGAAGTTAAAAAACTTTCTCTTCCTTGAACATTTTTCCCTTCCACCTTAGTACTTAACCCCTATACACTCTCCTCCCTACATTTGCCTCTCAAATCCTATTATACAGCCTATTGGTTTCCTTGTAAATACCTATGTAAACAGTTAATCACTGTTCATTGTAATTAGTTCTCATCCTTTATCCCATGTATTCCTGTTACTTTGTTCCTTGTAAACAGTTGAAACATACTGCCAAAATGTTCTGTATATAAATCTTGTTAAATAAAATAAATAAATAAATACACCAGGAAGATGTATTACAACAATTTGATAAACTAAAGAGTAGCAAATCACCTGGACCAGATGGTATACATCCAAGGGCGTTGAAAGAACTGAAATATGAGATTGCAGGCCTGCTATTAGTAATCTGTGAACTATCATTAAAATAATCTGTAATACCTGAATATTGGAGGATCATCAATGTAACGCCATTTTTTAAAAAGGGTTCCAGGGGTGATCTGGGAAACTACAGACTGCTGAGCCTGATGTCAATACCAGGAAAAATGGTAGAAACCATCATAAAGAACAAAATTACTCAACATATAGATAATCATGGCTTTATGTGAGACAGCCAATATGGCTTTAGACAAGGAAGATCTTGTCCTACTAAACTGTTCTGTTTTTTTGAAGGTACGAATAAGCAAGTAGACAAAGGTGAGTAGGTTGACATAGTGTATCTGGACTTTCAGAAAGCTTTTGACAAGGTCCTTCATCAGAGACTTTGGCAAAACTAAAAAATCATGGGATAAGAGGCAGTGTACTATTGTGGATCAGGAATTGGTTAAAAGATAGAAAGCAGAGGGTAGGGCTAAATGGCCAATTTTCCCAATGGAATACCACAGGAATCTGTGCTGGGTCCGCTGCTTTTTGACATATTAATAAATGACCTGGAAAAGGGAATAACGAGTGAGGTTATCAAATTTGCAGATGACACAAAACTATTTAAAGTTGCTAAAACCCATGAGGATTGTGGAAAATTGCAAGAGAAAAATTTGAAGACCGGGCATTCAAATGACAGATGAAATTTAATGTGGACAAGTGCAAAGTTATGCACCTAGGAAAGAACAACCCAAACTATGGTTACATGATACAAGTTTCCACATTGGGAACCACCACCCAGGAAAAAGATTTAGGTGTCATCGTGGATAACATGTTAAAGCCCTTTGCTCAGTGTGCAGCGGCGGCCAAGAGAGCAAATAGAATGCTAGGTATCATAAAGAAAGGAATGAAAAATAAAACAAAGGATATTATATTGCCTCTGTATCGTTCTATGGTGTGACCGCACCTTGTATATTGTGTGCAATTCTGGTCGCCGTATCTTGAAAAGGATATAGCATTATCAGAGAAGGTACAGAGATGAGCCACCAAAATGGTAAAGAGGATGGAAGGATACTCCTATGAAGAGAGGCTAAAAAGGTTAGGGCTCTTCAACTTGGAAAAGAGACAGTTGAGGGGAGATATGATGCAATGCAATGTGTTCCTTCGAGTCAGTCCTGACTCCTGGCGACCCAGAAGCTCCTGGGTTTTCTTGGCAGTGTCACCCACCGGAAGTAGATTGCCAGGCCTTTCTTCCGAGGCAATGTAAATTAATGAATGGAGTGGAATGGGTAAACGTAGATCAATTGTTTACGTCATCAGAATATAAAAAGACTAGGGGACATGCAATAAAGCTACAGGGTAACCTATTTAAGACTAATAAGAGAAAATATTTTTTCACTCAACGTATAATCAAACTCTGGAATTTGTTACCAGAGTATGTAGTAAAAGCTGTTAGTGTAGCTGGGTTTAGAAAAGGTTTGGAGAAGTTCCTGGAGAAAAGGTCTATAAACCATTATTATTATTATTATTTTTATTTAAATTTTTATTAAGTTTTTACATTCATGAATAACAGGAATGAAGTAGCAAAAAGAATATATATATATATCTCCCAAATACAATAAAGAATTCAAATACACCAAATACTTTTCAATAGACATCATCAACTTTTAGACCACAAACAAAAAGGCAAAATTGACAAAATTGAAGAGGCCTCAGGAAATAATTAACAAAGGAAAAAAAAGGAAATAAATTTCAGAGCAGAGACTTAAGCGTCAGCCGTAGTGGTCGCAATTTGCACCTCAATTCCCTCCCTAGCTATCAGAAAATCCAGCAACTGACTTGGTTAAAAAAATAGAAAAACTTTACCATCATAGGAAATTACACAACGAGAGGGAAATCTTAAATGAAAAGTAGCTCCCAGGGATAGAACTCTAGAGCGCAAGCCCAAGAATTCTTTCCTCCTCACCTGGGTAGCACGAGATAAGTCAGGAAACATATACACTTTGGATCCCAAGAAGTTACAATTGAAATTCCTGAAATATGCCCGAAGAATTAAAGATTTATCAAGCTCCAAGGCTAGAGTCACAAGTAAAGTAGGACGGCCAGTTACCACCTCTAAGGAGTCCTCCAGGAATGCGGTAAGATCCCCAATCCCCACCACCGGGTTCCCAGAGGTTGGCCTACCAGTACCGCTCGCTACAGTTAGATACTGTGCTCGAACGATTGGGGGCTAATTATCTGCAGGAAGTTTGAGCACCTCCTGAAGATATTTACGCACCATATCAATAGAAGACATGACTGGAGATTTAGGAAAATTTAACAACCTTAAATTATTCCTACGAGTATAATTCTCCAAGTACTCAGTATTTTTTGATAATAAGATCTTATCTTTAGCTTGGGCAGCACATAACCCACGCAAATGTTACAGTTCCTTTTCAACTCCCTCCAAACGTCGAACTTGCTCCATCTGAACACTTTTTGCTTCAGAAATATCATTATGCATCGAGAATCTCTTTTCAATACCCCAACAACTGCCATAAGGGAAGTATTAACGGTAGCAACAGCGTCCCACAGTGCTTCCATATCTACATTAGATGGCTTAATTAAACCTCGCAAGTCTGGAATCATAGCTAAACCATCTAGCGGCTCTGTAGAACTTCCACTCTGCCGGACATTATTTTCCACTCTTCTCCCATCCACAGCGACCTGCTCAAAAGGTAAGAATGCTGACAATTCTCCCACCGGAGCAGTGCCCTGTTCGCTCCCAACCGCCGACGAGCATCTCACAGCCCTGGCGGGAATCACACTGCAAACCGGGTCATAGCTTCCAGGTCGAGGAGGGGGGGGAACGTAACTCCGGTGACAACCACACCCCCGATGCACTCAGAGCCGATGCCTCCAACATCGCCAGCTCCGCCGAAGACGCTGCTCCATTCCCCGCAAAGGTAAATCCGCATGCCGCCAGTGTCTTCTGCCCCGTTGCTCCAGAAGCAGGCAACCCTGAGGGTAAGGAAGCCTGCTTTCTTTTCCGACGTCCCATCCCAAAATCGAATGCCGAAACGGCAGCTGGGCACACAGCAACCACGGCACCGCTTACCAGCAGATAAGCTCTGACGCCATCTTGCCTCTTCCCAGAACCCATAAACCATTATTAAAAGGGACTCAGGATATCACTGCTTGACCCAATACAAGCATTGAGGAACCTATGTCTTTTGGGGAGACTGCTAGGTACGTATGACCTAGATTGGCCACTGTTGGAAACAGGATACTGGGCTTGATGGACCTTGGTCTGACCCAGTATGGCATATCTTATGCTCTTATGTTCTTCATTGCGGATGGTGCAGAGTTCCCCTGATTATGAGGTGGATGATGAATAATGGCTTATCAATACATTTTAAGAAGACTGAAGCTATGATTTTTTTTTAGAAATCTGACTTGTAAGCCACTATCTTTATCACCCTGAATGACTCTGCCATGCCTATGAAAGAGAAGATTCATTATTTAGGGATAGTACTGGACTAGCAATTTTCATTTCACTTGTGACAGTGGTGCGTGATCTTCATTTTAAACTTTGTTTAGTGCAGAGGCTGCATTTAATTTTTGAACATTAATATTTTCGGGCAGTAGTTCAATTGATGATTTTGTAGTCCTGAAGTCCCACCTCCAGTCTGGCAGCATCCCTGTTGCCATGGAGGAGAGAGGTCACGTGACAGTACAGCATCACTCTGGTATGGCAGGAAGTGATCCTGTAACTAGGACCTGTCCTCCAGGTGATGTAAAACCCTTTCACACCGAGGAAGTTTCTCCAGGGCCATGTGCCCATGAGGGAAGGGTTAGGACAGCCGTTATAGTTGGTGATTCGATCATTAGGCATGTAGATAGCTGGGTGGCTGGTGGACGTGAGGATCGCCTGGTAACATGCCTGCCTGGTGTGAAGGTAGCGGACCTCACGCGCCACCTAGATAAGGTCTTAGATAGAGCTGGGGAGGAGTCTGCTGTCTTGGTACATATTGGCACCAATGACATAGGAAAATGTGGTAGGGAGGTTCTGGAGGCTAAATTTAGGCTTTTAGGTAGGAAGTTGAAATCCAGAACTTCCAGGGTAGCGTTCTCCGAAATGCTTCCCGTTCCATGTGCAGGACCCAAAAGGCTGACAGAGCTCCGAAGTCTCAATACGTGGATGAGACAATGGTGCAGAGATGAGGGTTTTGGATTTGTTAGGAACTGGGGAACATTCTGGGGAAAGGAGGGGCTCTTCCGAAGGGATGGGCTTCACCTTAACCGGGATGGAACCAGGCTGCTGGCATTAACCTTTAAAAAGGAGATTGAGCAGCTTTTAAACTAGATAATAGGGGAAAGCCGACAGTCACCCAAGAGCGGATGGTTCGGAAGAATGTATCCTTGAAGGATACTACCAAAAGCAGAGAGGTTCCAAAAAAGAGTAAAGTAGCCCAAATGCCCTCGAGTATGGAGCAGACAGAGCTTAAAGATCCCAAATTACCCATGTCTACCAATAGCCAAATTAATTTGAATAAAATACAGTCTCTAAAATGCTTGTATGCAAATGCTTGTTGTTAAGTGCCGTCGAGTCGGAGTCGACTCATGGCGACCCTCTGGATAGCTATCCTAAATTGTGTTCAGTCTCCAGTCAGGCAGCTCATTGTTGACAGACTGGTACCCGTAGCTGCTGTTATTGTATCGATCCATCTCATTGCTGGCCTTCCTCTTTTGCGTTGACCTTCTATCTTGCCAAGCATAATGTCTTTCTCTAATGATCTCTCTCTTCGCATGATGTGTCCAAAGTATGAAAGTCGAAGTCTTGTCATCTGAGCTTCTAAAGAAAGCTTAGGTTTGATCTCCTCTAGTACCGACTGGTTTGTTCTTCGAGCAGTCCATGGTATACACAGTATTCGCCGCCAGCACCATAATTCAAAGGCATCAATTTTCTTCCTGTCTGTCTTTTTCACTGTCCAGCTTTCACATCCATATGATGTTATTGAAAAAACCATGGCTTGAACAAGTCGAATCTTTGTATGGAGAGAGACATCTCTGCTCTTGAGAATCTTATCTAGGTCTTTCATAGCCATTCTGCCAAGAGCAATGCGTCGTCTGATTTCTTGACTGCTTGTTGCTTCTTTATTGATAGTTGATCCAAGTAGGTTAAAGTTGTTCACAATTTCAATTTCTTCTCCTTCAACGACGAACCTGTTGATTATGCCAGTTGTCATGATCTTTGTCTTCTTTACATTAAGGTGCAGGCCCATTTTGAGACTATGTTCTTTGATTGTGAGAAGCAAATGTTTCAGATCATCTTCACTTTCAGCCAGTAATGTGGTATCATCAGCATAGCGAAGGTTGTTGATGACTCTTCCACCAATCTTCACACCTCTGTTGTCTTCATACAATCCTGCTTCTCTGATGATTTGTTCTGCATACAAATTAAACAGGTAGGGGGAAAGTATGCAGCCTTGTCTTACATCTTTGCTTATTTTAAACCATTCTGTTTCTCCTTGTTCCGTTCGAACTGTTGCTTCTTGATCAATGTACAGATTGCGCAAGAGAACGATCAGGTGTTCTGGTATACCCATGCTTCTTAATGTGGCCCAGAGTTTCTCATGGTTTACACAGTCAAAAGCCTTGCTATAGTCGATAAAGCACAAATAGATATCCTTTTGGTATTCTTTAGTCTTTTCAAGGATCCATCTCACATCCGCAATGATGTCTCTCGTTCCTCGCCCTTTCCTGAACACTGCTTGCACTTCAGGTGGTTCTTGTTCCAGGTATGGTTGTAATCTCTTTTGAATAATCTTCAGAAGAATCTTGCTGGCATGTGGGATCAGAGCGATTGTGCGATAATTTCCACAGTCAGTTGGATCACCTTTCTTTAGTATTGGTATAAACACAGATCTTTTCCAGTCAGTTGGCCATGATGTTGTCTTCCATATTTCTTGGCAGAGTCTTGTGAGTACGGTAACAGCTGCATCAGATTGCTGCAATACCTCTATGGGAATGCTATCAATGCCTGGTGCTTTGTTCTTTGATAAGGCTTTCAATGCTGCTTCAACTTCTTCTTTCATCACCAATGGTTCCCGATCATAAGGTACAGGTTGAAACGGCTGTTGGTCCACTTGATCTTTATCATATAAAAACTCTGTATATTCCTTCCACCTTTTCTTGATCTTCTCAGCATCATTCAACATAGAACCTTGAGCATCTTGTAACATTCCAATTCGAGGCTGGAACTTTTTTCTTTAACTCTCGTAGCTTTAGGAAAGCCGATCTTGTTCTTCCTCTAATAGTTTCAGCTTCTATTTCCTTGCAAGTGTCATTGTAGTACTTTTCCTTGTCCTGTCTTGCTGCACGTTGGAAATCTCTGTTGAGTTCTGTGATTGTCATGCAAATGCTAGAAGTCTAAAAAATAAGATGGGAGAGTTAGAATATATAGTACTAAATGAGAGGTTAGATATGATTGGAATATCAGAAACATGGTGGAAGGAGGACAACCAGTGAGACACTGTGATACCTGGGTACAAACTATATCGTAATGATAGAGCTGATCAAATTGGTGGAGGGGTTGCGCTCTATGTTAGAGAGGGCATTGAGTCAGAAGGGATTAAAGTTTTGTAGGAAACAAAATTTGCTGTAGAATCTCTATGGATTGAAATTCCATGTAAAAAGGGGAAGGCGATGGCAGTGGGGGTGTACTATCGACCACCTGGCCAGAATGAACAAATGAATGATGAAATGCTCAAAGAAATCAAGGAAGCTAACAAAAGTTACAGTGCAGTAATAATAATGGGTGACTTCAATTACCCTGGTATCAACTGGGTCAGTGTCACGGCAGGACATGCTAGGGAGATAAAGTTCCTAGATTAAATAAATGACTGCTTCTTGGAGCAGCTGGTTCATGAACCGAGTAGAGGGGAAGCAATATTAGACCTAGTCCTTAGTGAAACACCAGATCTAGTGCAAGAGATAAGGGTGTTGGGGGCCACTTGGCAATGGTGATCATAGCATGATCACCTTTGATTTAATTAGTGGAGGAGAGATATTAAGGAAATCCACAGTACTACCTTTTAACTTTCAAAAGGGAGACTATGATAAAATGAGGAAAATAGTAAAGAAAAAACTAAAAGGAGCAGGTGCAAAGGTTAAAGACTTACATCAAGCTTGGGTGTTGTTGAAAAATACTATCTTGGAAGCCCAAACCAGCTTTATTCCACTCTTTAAGAAAAGTGGAAGGAAGTCCAAAAAACTGCCAGCATGATTTAAAGGTGAGGTCAGAGAGTCTGTTGTTGCCAAAAAAGCAACTTTCAGGAAATGGATAAAAGAGTCAAATGACGAAACCTGGAAACAGCACAAGCACTGGCAAGTCAAATGCAAAGCATTGATAAAGCAGGCAAAGGGAGAATTTGAGAAGAAGCTTGCTGCAGAAGCAAAAATGCGAAATAAAGATTTTTTCAAGTACATTCGTAGCAAAAAACCTGTGAGAGAGTCAGTTGGTCCATTAGATGATAGAGAAGTTAAAGGGGTACTAAGAGGCGACAAGGCGATAGCGGAGAGACTGAATGAATTCTTTGCTTCGGTCTTTACTGAGGAAGATGTAGGGATGTTACCCATGACTGAAGTGGTATTTAAAGGTGAGGAAGAATTGAAGGAAATATCGATACATCGGGAAGATGTATTACAACTATTAGATAAACTAAAGAGTAGCAAATCACCTGGGCTGGATGGTATACATCCAAGGCTGTTGAAAGAATTGAAATATGAGATTGCAGACCTGCTATTAGTAATCTGTGAACTATCATTAAAATCATCTCTAATACCTGAAGATTGGAGGATCGCCAATGTAACACCAATTTTTAAAAAAGGTTCCAGGGTTGATCCGGAAAACTACAGACCGGTGAGCCTCACGTCAGTACCGGGAAAAATGGTAGAAACCATCATAAAGAATAAAATTACTCAGCATGTAGATAGTCATGGCCTAATGGGAGATACCCAACATGGCTTTAGACAAGGAAGATCTTGTCTTACAAATCTGTTATGTTTTTTTTAAGGTGTGAATAAACAGGTGGACAAAGGTGAGTCGGTTGATATAGTGTATCTGGACTTTCAGAAAGCCTTTGACAAGGTCCCTCATCAGAGACTTTTGGCAAAACTAAAGAGTCATGGGATAGGAGGCAGTGTACTACTGTGGATCAGGAACTGGTTAAAAGATAGAAAGCAGAGGGTTGGGCTAAATGGCCAATTTTCCCAATGGAGAAAGGTGAATAGTGGTGTACCCCAGGGATCTGTGCTGGGTCGCTGCTTTTTGAAATATTCATAAATGACCTGGAAAGTGGAATAACGAGTGAGGTTATCAAATTTGCAGATGACACAAAACTATTTAAAGTTGTTAAAACCCAAGAGGATTGTGGAAAATTGCAAGAGGATCTTGATAAATTGGAAGACTGGGCATCAAAATGGCAGATGAAATTTAATGTGGACAAGTGCAAAGTTATGCACCTAGGGAAGAACAACCCAAACTATGGTTACACGATGCAAGGTTCCACATTAGGAACCACCACCCAGGAAAAAGATTTAGGCGTCATTGTGGATAACATGTTAAAACCCTTGGCCCAGTGTGCAGCGCCGGCCAAGAGAGCAAATAGAATACTAGGTATCATAAAGAAAGGAATGGAAAATAAAACAAAAGATATTATAATGCCTCTATATCGTTCCATGGTGAGACCGCACCTTCAATATTGTGTGCAATTCTGGTCGCCGTATCTTAAAAAGGTTATAGTATGATTAGAAAAGGTTCAGAGAAGAGCCACCAAAATGGTAAAAGGGATGGAAGGATACTCCTATGAAGAAAGGCTAAAAAGGTTAGGGCTCTTTAACCTGGAAAAGATATGGCTGAGGGGAGATATGATAGAAGTCTATAAATTAATGAACGGAGTGGAACGGGTAAACGTAGATCGATTGTTTACCTTATCAGAATATAGAAAGGCTAGGGGACATGCAGTGAAGCTACAGGGTAAACTATTTAAGACTAATAAAAGAAAATATTTTTTCACTCAACGTGTAATCAAACTCTGGAATTTGTTACCGGAGGATGTAGTAAAGGCTGTTAGTGTAGCTGGGTTTAAAAAAGGTTTGGACAAGTTCCTGGAGGAAAGGTCCATAAACCATTATTAAGAAGGGACCCAGGATATCAATGCTTGACTGAGTACAAGCATTGTGGAACCTGTGTCTTTTGGGGAAACTGCTAGGTACGTATGACCTAGATTGGCCACTGTTGGAAACAGGATACTGAGCTTGGTGGACCTTGGTCTGACCCAGTATGGGATATCTTATGTTCTTATATACTGTAATATGATCTGTTTGGGATTGCTACATTGTGTATTGAAGACATTACAATTGGCTCTAAATGCTGCTGCTCAAGTGATTCAAGGTTTGCCTAATTTGATCATATTATGCCATATGTGGACTGCCTTGCCTTTTTCGAGTACAGTTTAAGTGTTTATGTTTTGTGTTCAAGGCTTTGTATATGTTCTCTGCACCAGAACCTTGCTTGCTTTTAACTTCATTATGTTCCAATAAGGCCTGTGAGGTCAGTCACAAAATATTTTTTGACTGTCCCTTCTATTACCATGGTGAGGTTGATGGCTATTTGTGCCAGGAATTTCAGCTGTGGGGGCTCTTTTTAATAAAATACATTGCCTGATGCTGCTTATATATATTGATGCTGCAGTATACAATGAAGTTTGCTGCTTCATTGTATATTGCTCATTGGAAGAATTCACTATAAGGATGATTGATGTAGAAGGGCAAATGTTTTTCAAAAGATTGATGTGATCAATGTAACTCATATTTTAGCCCGAGAGTTCTGAGACCTCCTTATAAGCTGATAAAAGTGCTGCAGAGAGTTGGTGTAATAAGAAGTGTTTCCTTCTCTCTTGGAATTTGTTTTATGAAAATCTACCATCAGTTTTGGTATGGTGGAGTGTTTTGTTACTATTGGATTTTCACTTCAACAGCTGACCAAATATTTCATTTGTAGATTACAAATAATAGTCAGGGTTTGGTAAACAGCATTTTGAATTACTGGGACATTCCAGAGGTGGGCTCGTTCATGATGGAGGACAATACCAAGTGCCTTCTGTTTTCTTCAGGTGGCCCAGCCAGCAAAGCTTAGCATCCAGGACCTTCCCAGCTGGATTGGAGTCTACTCTGTGTATTTCCACCCATTCCTCTAACCTTGTACATGATTCAGAAACTATGGTGTGACAGGGCCAGGATCACCCTCTCACAGTCTCATATTGGTTTTGTTCTTTAACTGCTGTTATTTTCTGTGTTTTTATGTTAACTTTAAGTAACTAAATAACTTACCAATAGTAAGATGTAGACAGCAGTCCATCATCAAGATAGAGGATGTCCAGTCATTTGCACTGGACATGTCATATGTGTGAACTTGGGGCAAATACCTTCTGGCTCTCAGAGAATGTATCGAATCTCTGGAGCCTAGAGTAGCAAACATAAAGGAGCTAAGGCAGATAGAAAAGTATATAGGGAGGACTTTCAGTGACACAGAAGTCCTTTCTCCAGTTTGATAGCTTTTCTGCTGTATTGGAGAAGAAAGGTCACCTGGAAGGACATTACCTTGGTGTGACTGTAAGTAATCCTATAGCCAGGACCTTCCCTCTGAGTGATGATTGCATTGAGGACTTGTTTCCAGGGATGGGTGCCCAGCATGGAGATGTTAGGATGGCTGTTGTAGTTGGGATGCAGCCATGGGGAATGTAGATAGCTGAGTGGTTGGTGGATGTGAGAATCACTTGGTAACTTGCTTGCCTGATTCAAAGATGATGGACCTTGTGTGCCATATAAATAGGATTTTAGACAATGCTGGTGAGCAGCTGGCTCTCTTGGTACATGTGGGTACCAGAACATGGGAAAGTGTAGGAGAGAGGCTCTAAAACTAAATTTATACTTTTAAGTAGAGAGTTGAAATTAAGAATAACAAAGATAGCATTCTCAGAAATACTTTCCATTCCATAAAAGCCCCCAGGTAAGTGAAACATTAAATACCTTTATGGAAATGGGTAAAAGGAACAACATATGGAAAGCGGTGTGTATAAATACCCGTAGCAAGGGGAAATAAGATTCCAGATTTGAAGCTTTAATGGGAGAGGCTGACTTGGATTTAGTGGCAGTTACAGAAACATGGTTCACAGAAAACCATGACTGGGATGTAACTATACCAGGCTATACTTTACTCAGAAAGGACAGGGTAAGAAGAAGGGGAGGAGGAGTGGCCCTATATGTAAAATATAATATTAAAGTTTTGGAACTACAGAGCTTAAAAGGAAGAGTGAAGGCTCTGTGCATTAAATTAGATAGAGGGAAAGAGAAATCTGTTTGCATTTGTGTGATATACAGACCTCCCTCACAGGAGGAAGAGGTGGACGGAGAGTTAATTGAAAACATACGCAGCATTGCTAAGAAAGGGAAAGTGCTACTGATAAGGGATTTCAATATGCCAGGTGTTGACTGGCACATCCCTGCTGCAGTGTCATCTAAAAGCAAGGAGATCCTGGATTCTTTACAGGAAGAAGTATTCAGGCAACTGGTAACAGAACCCACACATGAAGAGGCCATACTGGACTTGGTGCTTACCAATGGTGAAAGTGTTTCTGATGTTATAGTGGGAGATCATTTTGCATCCAGTGATCACCAGATGGTATGGTTCAGTATTACGACTAGGGCTGTTAAAATCCATTCAAAAGCAAGGGTCTTAGACTTTAGGAAAGCTAACTTTGCCAAGATGGGCCAATACCTCAGGGAGTTGTTAGCGGGATGGGAACAGCTGGGGAATGTAGAAAAACAGTGTACAAAGCTGAAAGGGGATATTTTAAGGGAAACCAACCTTTTTGTTGAAATAGTAAATAAAGGTAAAAGGAAAAGGAAACCGCTATGGTGTTCGAAAGAAGTAGCTGAAAAAGTGAAGAAAAAAAGCGAGGCCTTCATAACATACAAGAGATCAGAGAGACAGGAAGACAGGCATCTATATTTGGAAAAACAGAGGCTGGCAAAGTAGTCAGGAAAGCAAAGATACAAAAAGAAGTAGTAGACAATGCAATAAAATAGGGGGATAAAACATTTTTCAGATATGTTAGTGAGAGGAGGAAGGACAAAAGTGGTATTGTCAGACTGAAGGGTGAAGGGGAGGAATATTTATTTATTTATTTAGACAGATTTGTATGCCACCTTTTCCTTCAATCAAGGTGGTCACGTCACATCACTATTGGAGGGTTACATTTAACATTAGGGTACGTGTAAACATTTAGACAGTACAGTTACTTAACAGTATTTAGACAGTACAATTGAGGTAACATTTAACATGAAGGTATTAAGTAACGTGATATGATAGATTTGTGTGTGAGGGTAGGATGGGTGTGCGTTTAGTTGGCGGAGTTACTTAACAGTACAGTTACTTAGCAGTATTTAGACAGTACAATTGAGTAACATTTAACATGAAGGTATTTAGTAACGTGATATGATAGATTTGTGTGTGAGGGTAGGAATATGTAGAAGCGGATGAGGATAAAGCGGAATTGCTTAACAAATATTTCTGTTCTGTGTTCACAGATGAAGAGCCAGGAGCAGGACCTCAGAAAACACCCACAAACAGGAACAGAAGTGAGGGGCATCTTCAACAATTTTCAGAAGACTGTATTCATGAGAAACTAGCTCAACTTAAAGTAGACAAAGCGATGGGACCGTATGGGATACACTCTAGAATACTGAGGGAACTTGGGGACATTCTAGAAGCTTCACTTACTGACCTTTTCAATGCCTCGTTGGAGTCGGGAGTGATGCCAAAGGACTGGAGAGAGGCACATATGGTCCTTTTACACAAAAACAGAAGTAAGCATGTGGTTGAAAACCACAGGCCGCTTAGTTTAACTTCGGTGGTGAGTAAATTATTGGAAGCACTGCTGAAAGAGAAAATAGTGAGGTTTCTGGAGGTCAGCGGATTACAGGATCAGAGGCAGCATGGATTCACCAGAGGCAGGTCTTGTCAGACAAATCTGATTCATTTCTTTGAGTGGGTGACCAGTGAGTTGGACGGAGAAAGAGCCCTAGATGTGGTATATTTAGATTTCTGTAAAACCTTTGATACCGTTCCTCACAGGCGACTTATAAACAAACTGAGCACCCTAGGGATGGACCCTAAAGCTACTGCTTGGGTTAGAAATTGGTTGAGTGGGAGGCGACAAAGGGTACAGGTAAAAGGAGGTCACTCTGAGGAGAAGAAGGTTACCAGTTGTGTGCCCCAGGGATCTGTCCTTGGTCCGATTCTTTTTAACATCTTTGTTAATGATATAGCGGAAGGGCTGTCAGGTAAGGTTTGCCTCTTTGCGGATGATACCAAAATCTGCAATAGAATAGACACCCAGGAAGGTATAGATAACATGAGGAGGTATCTAGCTAAGCTTGAAGGATGGTCTAGAATTTGACAGCAGAGATTTAATGTTAAAAAATGCAGGGTCATGCATTTGGGCTGCAGCAATCCAAGGGAGCAATATAGTATAAGGGGTGAAGTACGTTTGTCCACTAATGAAGAGTGGGACCTAGACGTGATTGTGTCTGATGATCTTAAAGTAGCTAAACAGGTACAAAAGGCAACGGCAAAAGCTAGAAGGATGCTTGGGTGCATAGGGAGAGGAATGGCCAGCAGAAGAAAGGAGGTGATAGTGCCTCTGTATAAGTCTTTGGTGCAACCTCATTTGGAGTATTGTGTTCAATTCTGGAGACCACACCTTCAAAAGGATATATTTATTTATTTGGTTCTTCTATACCGCCCCTTCCAGCGATCAGGGGCGGTTTACAATTAACACAACAAAGTTACAATGGATTTGATCTATGTACACAGATACATGTTACATTACATTTAACAAGTAGGTGAACTCCTACATGAACACTGTAGCCTTAAGAGGCTGGAATCTGTACAGAGGGTGGCTACTAAAATGGTTAGTGGTCTTCATTATGTAGCATATGAGGACAGACTTAAAGATCTTAATATGTACACCTTACAGGAAAGGCGGGATAGAGGTGATAAGATTGAGAAATTTAAATACTTACATGGCATAAATGCACAGGAGGAGAGCCTCTTTCGATTGAAAACAATCTCTGCTACGAGGCGACATAGGATGAGAGTGAAAGGGGATAGATTCAGGAGTGATATGCGGAAATATTTCTTTATGGAAAGAGTGGTGGATCCTTGGAATAGTCTTCCAGTGGAGGTGGTAGAGATGAGGACAGTATCTGAATTTAAAGAAGCATGTGACAAACACAGAGGATCTCTAAAGTAAAAAAGGGGAATGTTGTAGTGGTTGATATGGAAGGACAGACAAGATAGGCCATGTGGTCTTTTTCTGTCGTCATGTTTCTATCCAGGAGGTGGGCAGAGTTCTGGAGTTTTAATGCATGGATGAAATGATAATATAGGAAGGAGGAATTAAGATTTGTTGGAAACTGGAAAACATTCTGGGGAAGGTATGGCCTGTTTTGAAAGGATGTTCTCCACCTTAACCAGGGTGAAACCAGGATGCTGCTGCTAATCTTAAAAAGGAGATGAAGCTGCTTTTAAACTAGAATTTGCCGAAAAGCTGAGAGTTGCTCAGGAGCACATGGTTCAGAATAAGGTATTTTCATAAGCTACTGGCAAACACATAAGAAGTCACAGAATCACTAACTTCTGCTGTTAAACTCCTCTTCTTTCCAGTGCCTCCTCTCTCCCTTTTAAGCTCTGTAGTGCCAAAGCTTTAATATTATTTTTTAGATTTAGTGCCACTCCTCCTCCCCTTGTTCCTACTCTGCCTTTTCTGAATAAAGTATAGCCTGGTATAGTTACATCCCAGTCATGATTTTCTATGAACCATGTTTCTGTAACTGCCACTAAATCCAAGTCAGCCTCTCCCATTAAAGCTTCAACATCTGGGATCTTATTTCCCATGCTACAGGCATTTATACACATCGCTTTCCATATGTTGTTCCTTTTACCCATTTCCATAAAGGTATTTAATGTTTCACTTACCTGGGGGCTTTCACTTACCTGGAAGCTTTCTTCACCCATCTCCAATGAATCTAGTTTAACACTAGAAGCCCCAAAAAGGCATTTTACCTAGAAATCCCAAAGTGCGTCAATTGACGCATTATCACGACGACTGCATTGAGCATGAAATGCAGATGTGAATTAATTTGAAGTTACTTATTTGCTTACTATGTGCAGTATGTGACATTACATAACTGACATGGTTTTAGCAGTGGCACTGGTATAAAGCTTCGAAGATGCATTTGCATCTATTGACACACTTTGGGGCTTCTAGTGTTAAAGCCCTCTTCAGTAGATTAGCCAATCTGCTACTGAAGACTTGTTGACTTTTCTTGGATAGAAGGACGCCATCTCTGCTCTGCAACCCTTGGAACAGCATCCCATGGTCCAGGAAACCAAAATGCTCTTGATGACACCATCCACAGCCATGCATTCATCTCCAGGATGCAAGCTTCTCTGCATTGGCCTTTACCCTTAATAGGGAGGATTGAAGAGAACACCACCTGCGACCCTATCTGCTTCACCCTCTGTCCTAGAGCCATGAAGTCACTTTTGATACACTGGCAGTATCATTTGTGCCGACATGGATTAGCAACATTGGTTAATAGTGGGCTTGATGAGTCTCAGCAAACTCTCCGTAACATCTCGGATTTTGGCACCTGGCAAACTGCATACCTCTCTGGACATCAAGTCTGGTCAGCAGATAGACGCCTCAGTACCCCTCAGAAGAGAGTCACCAACCACCACTACCCTTCGCTTCCTTGTGATCACTGATTCTGCAACTTTGGTGTGCTCGAGCTCTGGTTCTTCCCTTTCCTGGGATGCTTTCACCTCTTCCACTTTCAGGGCTGCATAATGGTTCTTCAGTTCAAGGGCTGGAGAAGTTGGATTGGTGATTCTGCAGGCCCTGGCGACTTGTGTTCAACCTTTGTCATTCTGTAGGCTCCCATCTTCTCCTCTGCTGGAGAGCTTGGATGTTGCAAGAAGCATCTCATCAATGTACTTTTCACTGTCTTGAATGCTCAGCCTCGCCACCTCCTCTCTGAGTTCCTCCACTTGTTTCCTGAGAGCTTCTGTCTGCAGGCATCTTGCACATGGAACTGGTACTTCAGCTGGCATTGGGACCTCTGTCTGGACAGATGCAGAAGCTGTAATGGGGGCAACAGCTTTGGTGATACGATTTTTCCTAGCCATTGTTCAGTCGGTGGAGCTTAGGTATCCTGTTAAAAAGGAGTAGAAGATTGTAACAGTGATACACTGTTTTTGATCTGTGGTTTAAAAAGGGTTATCCAGAGGAAACCCCTCTTACTGATTCAAGATATTAAATAGTAAAATTAACCGGAGGTGAAAGAAATTTAATTTCTTAGATTTTGGACACGTGTTACTGAGATGAAACTTTGGCTTTTGAATGAGGATGGGAATGGAATCTTGGAGAGTGATAGAGCTTGAGTTTTAAAAGTTTTTCTTTTAGGGCTGCAGATTTTGTTTAGGCAACATTTTTGTTTTAGGGCTGTGACTGCTGGGGTGTCTGAGGTTTGGCTAGTTAGAATTTTAGTCCTTTATCTGAGATTCTTGCAAACTTGCAACCCTTATTAATTTGTTTGGGCTAATAGGGAACTAGAGATAAAGGTGATTTAGAGTAAAATATTTCTATTAGTTACTAAAGTTTGTAGTACAGATATGCTGCACAAGTTGAAGTAAAGAAGAAAGAAGAAGCTGTTACATAGAAATATAGAAATATGATGACAGAAAAAGACCACATGGCCTATCTAGTCTGTCCTTCCATATCAACAGCTACAACAGTCCCCTTTTTTCCTTTAGAGATCCTCTGTGTTTGTCCCATGCTTTTTTGAATTCAGATACTGTCCTCATCTCTACCACCTCCACTGGGAGACTATTCCACAGATCCACCACTCTTTCAGTAAAGAAATATTTCTGCATATCACTCCTGAATCTATCCCCCTTCACCCTCATCCCATGTCTCCTCGTAGCAGAACTTGCTTTCAATTGAAAGAGGCTCTCCCCTGAACATTTATGCCATGGAGGTATTTAAACATCTCAATCATATCAACTCTATCCCGCCTTTCCTCTAAGGTGTACATAGTAAGATCCTTAAGTCTGTCCTCATATGCTTTATAATGAAGACCACTAATCATATTAGTAGCCACCCTCTGCACCGACTCCATCCTGTTCACATCCTTTTGAAGGTATGGTCTCCAGAATTGCACACTATGCTCCAAATGAGGTCGCACCAAAGACTTATACAGAGGCACTATCACCTCCTTTTTTCTGCTAGCCATTCTTCTCTGTATGCACCCAAGCATTCTTCTAGCTTTTGCCGTCGCCTTTTCTACCTGTTTAGCTACTTTAAGATCATCAGACACAACCACGCCTAGGTCCCGCTCTTCTTTAGTGGACAAAAGTACTTCACCACCTATACTAAATTGCTCCCTGGGATTGCTGCAGCCCAAATGCATGACCTTACATTTTTTAACATTAAATCCCAGCTGCCAAATTCTAGACCATTCTTCAAGCTTAGCTAGATCCCTCCTCATGTTATCTACACCTTCCTGGGTGTCTACTCTATTGCAGATTTTGTTATCATCCGCAGAAAGGTAAACCTTACATGACAGCCCTTCCGCTATATCACTAACAAAGATGTTAAAAAGAATCAGACCAAGGACAGATCCCTGGGGCACACCACTGGTAACATCCTTCTCCTCAGAGTGAGCTCCATTTACCTGTACTCTTTGTCGCCTCCCACCCAACCAATTTCTAACCCAAGCAGTAACTTTAGGGTCTGTCCCTAGGATGCAAAGTTTGTTTATAAGTCGCCTGTGAGGAACAGTGTCAAAGGCTTTACTGAAATCTAAATACACCACATCTAGGGCTCTCCCTCGGTCCAAATCCCTGGTCACCCAGTCAAAGAAATCAATCAGATTTGTCTGACAAGACCTGCCTCTGGTGAATCCATGCTGCCTCGGATCCTGTAATCCTCTGGACTCGAGAAACCTCACTATTTTCTCTTTCAGCAGCGTTTCCAATAATTTACTCACCACTGAAGTTAAACTAACCGGCCTGTAGTATTCAACCACATCCTTACTTCTGCTTTTGTGTAAAGGCATCAGATGAGACTCTCTCTAGTCCTTTGGCACTACTCCTGACTCCAACGAGGCTTTGAAAAGGTCCATCAGTGGAGCTGCTAGAACGTCCCCCAAGTTCCCTCAGTATTCTAGGGTGTATCCCATCTGGTCCCATTGCTTTGTCTATTTTAAGTTGAGCTAGTTTCTCACGAACAAAGTCTTCTGAAAATTGTTCAAAATGACCCTCGTTTCTGTTTCTGTTTCTGGGTGTTTTCTGAGGTCCTGCTCCTGGTTCTTCATCTGTGAACACAGAACAGAAATATTTGTTAAGCAATTCTGCTTTATCCTCATCAGCTTCTACATATTCCTCCCCTTAACCCTTGAGTCTGACAATACCACTTTTGCCCTTCCTCTTCTCACTAACATATCTGAAAAATGTCTTATCCACCCATTTTATTGCATTGGCTATTTCCTCCTGTTTTTGAATCTTTGCTTTCCTGACTACTTTGCTAGCTTCTCTAAGTTTTTCCAAATATAGATGCCTGTCTTCCTCTCTCTGTGATCTCTTGTATTTCATGAAGGCTTCCCTCTTTTTCTTCACTTTTTCAGCTACTTCTTTCGAAAGCCATAGCGGTCTTCTTTTCCTTTTACCTTTATTTACCATTTTAACAAAAAGGTTGGTTGCCCTTAAATTATCCCCTTTCAGTTTTGCCCACTGTTTTTCTACATCCCCTAGCTGTTCCCATCCCTCTAACGACTCCCTGAGGTATTGGCCCATCTTGGCAAAGTTAGTCTTCCTAAAGTCTAAGACCCTCACTTTTGAATGGATTCTAACAGCCCTAGTCCTAATACTGAACCACACCATCTGGTGATCACTAGATGTAAAATGATCTCCCACTATAACATCAGAAACACTTGGTAAGCACCAAGTCCAGTATGGCCCCTTCACGTGTGGGATCTGTTACCAATTGCTTGAATAGTTCTCCCTGTAGAGAATCCAGGATCTCTTTACTTCTAGATGATACGGCAGCAGGAAGGTGCCAATCAACATCTGGTATATTGAAATCCCCTATCAGTAGCACTTCCCCTTTCCTAGCAATGCTGCGTATGTCTTCAATTAACTCTGTCCACCTCTTCCTCTTGTGAGGGAGGTCTTAATATCACACCAATGCAGATAGATTTCTCTTTCCCTCTTTCTAGTTTAACCCACAATGCCTCCTCTCTCCCTTTTAAGCTCTGTAATTCCAAAGCTTTAATAGTATTTTTTACATATAGTGCCACTACTCCTCCCCTTCTTTCTACCTTGTCCTTTCTGAATAAAGTATAGCCAGGTATAGTTACATCCCAGTCGTGGTTTTATGTGAACCATGTTTCCGTAACTGCCATTAAATCCAAATTGGCCACTCCCACCAAAGCTTCAACATCAGGGATCTTATTTTCCATGCTATTTTATACACACTGCTTTCCATATGTTACCCCTGTTACCCATTTCCATAAAGGTATTTAATGTATCACTTACCTGGAGGCTTTCACTTACCTGGGGGCTTTTTTCACCCATCTCCAACGAGTCTAGTTTAAAGCCCTCTTCAGTAGATTAGCCAGTCTTCTACTGAAGACACATTGACCTTTCTTGGACAGATGGATGCCATCTCTGCTCTGCAACCCTTGGAACATCATCCCATGGTCTAGAAAACAAAAAGTTCTCGATGACACCATCCACGCAGCCATGCATTCATCTCCCGGATGTGAGCCTCGCTGCCTTGGCCTTTACCCTCAACAGGGAGGATTGAAGAGAACACCACCTGTGCACCTAACTGCTTCACCCTCTGTCCCAGAGCCATGAAGTCACTTTTGATAAGCTCAGAGGGATACCTGGCAGTATCATTGTTTGTTATCATTTGTTCCGAGATGGATTAGCAACATTGGGTAATAGTCAGTGGGCTTGATGAGTCTCGGCAAACTCTCCGTAACATCTTGGATTTTGGCACCAGGCAGACAGCATACCTCTCTGGACATCAAGTCTGGTCGGCAGATGGACGCCTCAGTACCCCTCAGAAGAGAGTTACCTTCACCACTATCCTTCGCTTCCTTGTGCTCACTAATTCTGAAACTTTGGGGTGCTTGAGCTCTGGTTCTTCCCTTTCCTAGGATGCTTTCACCTCCTCCACTACCAGGGCTGCATAATGGTTCTCCAGCTCAAGGGCTGGAGAAGTTGGATTGGTGATTCTGAAGGCCCTGATGATTTTTATCCAACCTTTGTCATTCTATTGGCACCCATCTTTTCCTCTGATAGAGAACTTGGATGTTTCAAGAAGCATCTCATCAATGTACTTCTCACTGTCTTGAATGCTCCTCAGCCTCGCCACCTCCTCTCTGAGTTCCTCCACTTGTTTCCTCAGAGCTTCAGCATGCAGGCACCCTGCACATGGAACCGGTCCTTCAATTGGCATTGGGACTTCTGTCTGGACAGAGGCAGTAGCTGTAATGGGGGCAACAGCTTTAGCTATATGATTTTTCCCAGCCATTGTTCTGTTCGTGGCGCTTAGGTATCTGTTAAAGCAAAAGAGAGAGATCTACCAAAGTACCAGCCGGTTTCCCAGCGATCCTTTCAGAGAAAAAGCAGTTAAATCTCTTTAATTATATTCAAAATGTGCTGTTCCAAGTCCCTGTGCTTTGTTAAATGGGGAGGTGCCCTATAAAGCCAGACTGCTCACTAGGGGTGGGTAGGTGATTAGGTGTCAGCAGTTCCCAAAAGCTGAGAAGGTTACCAGAGTTTAAAAGCTACTGCACTAAAGAAAATATTGCTATTAAAGCACCAAAAAGAATGTAACTTTGCTTTAAAAATATACCAAAACCCTTTTAAGAGCTCCTAGTGCAATTTTCAACTTGTTAAATACATAATTTCGGCTATTTTTCCAATAAAATAGCCAAAGTTATATATTCAGCTGTTAGCCCGTATGCATTGAGTGCCACCACTATTACCACTACATATAGTAAGTGCTGTGGACTATCAGCCTCTGTGTATTTTTGCATTGAATATATGTGATATTTTAAGAGATTAAAGTATTTAGTAACATTAATACAGTTTGCTATCGTAATTGGTACAGAGGGTAGCTACTAAAATGGTTAGTGGTCTTCATCATAAAGCATATGAGGACAGACTGAAGGATCTTAATATGTACACCTTAGAGGAAAGGCGGGATAGAGATGATATGATTGAGATGTTTAAATACCTCCGTGGCATAAATGTTCAGGGAGAGAGCCTCTTTCAATTGAAAGCAAATTCTGCTATGAGGGGACATGGGATGAGGGTGAAGGGAGATAGATTCAGGAGTGATATGCTGAAATATTTCTTTACGAAAAGAGTAGTAGATCCGTGGAATAGTCTCCCAGTGGAGATGGTAGAGATGAGGATAGTAACTTAATTCAAAAAAGCATGGGACAAACACAGAGGATCTCTAAAGGTAAAAAGGGGACTGTTGTAGTTGTTGATATGGAAGGACAGACTAGATAGGCCATGTGGTCTTTTTCTGTCGTCATATTTCTGTTTCTATGTTTTGTTGTGCCCTTTTTGGGGCAGGCCCTCCTACCTGGATTCTTAGGCTTACCTGGCCCTTCTAACAGGAAGGAAAAAAAACAAGACACATACACAGAAAATCAGTTATATTAATTCCAGAGCTCTACAAGAAAGATCATCAGAGGGTGCAAATCATGGCTCCTCCTCTAACTACCTTCAAATATTTTCCACCAGAGATCTGCTTTTATTTAGAAGTATCAGCTGACATAGTTAATTTTTGATTAACATCAGATGATATTCATGTTATAAAATTACAGGCCTGGAATAAAATCTTCTTACAGGATCATTTTTCTGCTGATGCTTTGCAAAAATCATAAAAAAAAATGGAAGTTACAAAGCCAAGCCCATAATCACAAAACGACAGTAGGTGTCGCTACAATTCTGTCATCAAACAAGAGTTGATTAGTTACACTTATAATTTCTTTCTAAATTCTGCTAATTTCCCAAGCTTTTATTTGATTTCCAGTTATATGTTGACCTAAGGCCTCTGATTCTCGGAAAGCTCATGCAATAGTGCTGACATTAGTTGTTATCAATTTGACCCATCATTTACCACAAGAAGGGCGGAGGGATTACAGAATGTCCCCAAAATTTGCAGAAGCTAACCTTTGGTCACAGTAGCTGTGTACACAATTTGTTAGTTAATCTCTTTTGCAATTAACTGTCAGCAATTCTTATAGAGACAGAAGCTTCTATCTAAAAATATATATTTTGCAGTTCAGCCTAGCATTTCAATAAGCATATATTTTTACCTGAGTAAAGGTATATGGCTATAGCCACCTTCACAGCCCTGTTTTTTCATCATTATCTGTGCTTGCATCACTGTCCTTATCTATATCAAGAGTACCATAAATATGGTCGTCACTATCCATAGCCAAATCAAGGTTGCCATAGACCAGATGATTTATATTAGTGTAAGTTGCCTTATCACACAAAAGCTCATCAGTCTCTGCTATAGACTCTAACCTTGTTCTGGGGCCTTGGTCAGTCCTTCCTTTCTCACAGTCCTCCCTTTGGTTCTGCTCAGAACCACTTTCTACATTAAAAGGCAATTCTCGGATTAAATCCCCAGAACTGGGAACACTTCGTAGCCTAAGGACTGCAATAGTGCTTGTGGTCTTAGCTATATATGAAGTACAACATTTCATAAAACAGGTAAGGCCTATTCCTAGAAGCAGGAGGGCTACTAGGAAGCTGAAAAGGCCCGTCAGTAAGGCCTTTAAGGGACCTGACAGGCCACCCCACATATTTTCAAACCAGTGCCATACGGAATCAGAAGTACCTTCAATATTATCTTTGGAAAAATGTGTTTCCTTTCTTACCTGATCTAGGATAATAGTTACCACCTTTCTCTGGGAGTCGACGATTGTACAGCAGTGATTGTGGACGACACCACAAACTCCTTCTTCCTTGGCTAATAAATAATCCAAGGCCATACGGTTTTGGGTGGAGTAAGCGGTTAGTTTGTCAACAATACCTTGCATGACTATGAGGGCATCAGTCAAATCCTGAGCTGTTACTTCCATCAGGGCATATATTCATAATATTTGTTCACCATAACATTCTGTAGGATGTATGGAACCAAAGGTACTGAGCCAAACTGTTCCAGTAAAGGTGTTTACTTCTTTTTGGGTAAGCATAGTAGTATCATCTAGCAGCTTACGTGCTGCACTTATATCTGCACTATGGTCATCCGCAGCTCTACGTTGACGGCTAGGGGACACCCCAAGTAAAGACTCATAAGGGACAAATTTCCATGGCAGGACAAGGGTAGTTACATAGCAGTTGCCAGACCAGTTAGCAGGCAGCTGAACATAAGCTAGGGTTCCACACACAAAGTAATGGCCCACTAATGCAAGGAGTCCATCAGGCCAAATTTTATAATCTTCAGGTTCTGTAAGCAGAACCTCAGTCCCAGGCCAAATATCCCTTAACCACGGGTGATAGTATCCTAAATAGGGATATACATAGTTATCAACATAGCCATATCCTGAACCATTTTTGTTTTTCTCCAATCTATATTTTCCATATATTGGTAGCCCTTCCTGTCATAATACTGTAATCCATACTGGTCAAGACAAGTTTTAGGACCAGTAAAAGCATTAACAATCCTCAGATTAGAATGGGTTCGTACAGAACTCACTGTGGGATTGTCCATCACCAAATACACATGATTGTTAGTCATAATGGTCTGACAACTAGATAGAGGTGTTTCCCCCATAGGGTAAGTCCCCTCTCGCTGAAAACAAATAGGGGGGTTGGTAACTGGCTGAGGACTGATAATTCTTGGAGCAAGGGTCGCCACGTCTGGCCATGTTACAGTAAGATTGAATAAGGTTTCATTCACAGACAACTCCTTTAATTCTTGCAGAGAAATGGGTCGAGGTCGGGGCAAAAATCCAAACTGTGTAGCTGCTGGGTGAGGTAAGCACATAGCGCAATTGGAAATGTTAAAACGCTGAATTAAGGAATAAATGTGAGAATGAAACACATTATAAAAACATCATGTTTTGCCCAAGGAGCATGTGGATCATACGCAGGAAGCGTATGATCATGGACCAACGAGGGTGTAGGGGCTGGGGCCAGGGCTAGAAAGGATTCTCCTATTACCTTATGAATAAGCCCTAGCCTTGGTGTAACTGTCCCTAATATCTCTTTTATCCAAGTCTCCACACCCCCTATTCTTGGGAAAGAAATCTCAAACACCAGATTAACAAACACAAAAACAGTGCCAATGCCACTGAAAGCATACATATCAGCCAATGCTGTGAGGACAAGTCCGAGGTGGTTTGTAACTGTCCAATGACTTCACACCCACTTTCTTGGTTGAGCGGCATTAAAATCGGGGGAAGCGATTCCAGTTCAATCTCAAATTCCTCTGGTTCTGGCTTAGGCTGTGTATAGGGAAGTTGTCTTATCCAGGTTGCGGTGCTTTCTTGCACTGGTTCAAATGTATCCAAGTTTTCCGTCCTTTCACTTTCAATGCCGAATATCCCACCAGCAACACTTGGAATGGTCCCAGAAACCTCGCTGCCAGAGCAGTCTTCGGTGCCGGATCCTTGATGAGCACCCAGTCTCAGGGCTCCACGTCTGGAGGTGGTCACGATGCCTGAGCACCCTGTTTCGTAAGCTGCAAAAAGGAAAGAGATACCAACGTTTGGTACAGATATTTACAGTAGGATAATAGGTCGCTGCGCAGCAGTTGGGGATCGGGCAATTGATCTGGTGCCATTATAACATGGGCTGGGGTTGTTGCCGGACGTCCGGTCACAATTTCATAGGGGGTAAGGCCCTGTTGAGTTCTTTGAGGAGAGTTGCGGATCGAAAATAAAGCAAATGGCAGAGCTTCCACCCAATCCCGACTCCAATCATGAGTTAGGGAACGGAGGAGCGCCTTCAGCGTCTGATTCATCCGTTCCACTTGACCAGAGCTTTGCGTATGATATGGAGGATGAAGTGCTGATGAAGGCCAAAAAATGTGGTTATGCCTTTCCAGGCTTCTGCCGTGAATGCTGGACCTTGTTTGGAAGACAAAATCAGGAGTGATCCCCACAAAGGAATAAACTGGGTAAGCAAACACTTCAAAACTGTAGCAGCAGATAACAAATTGGTTGGATAGGCTTCAGGCCATCCTGAGTATAAACAGGTAAAAACCAAAAGGTGTTTCCTTCCCCCCTTGGCACAAGGCAGATCAGTAAAATCCATTTGCAGGAAGAGGAAAAGTCCTTTAGGCCTAGGCAAGGATGGAGAAGGTAATACGCGAAGGATGCATACAGATTTTCCTGCTTGTAAACATGGGAGACAAGAAATATATACAGCATGAGCAACAGAAGCAAATGCAGGATTATACCATAACTGAGCAAAAGCATTCGTCATAGCCGGAACACTTAAATGAAACTTGTGATGTAAGAACAGGGCAACAGGATAAAATAATGATTTAGGACAAATAAATAATTGGTCCTTTTTCCATAGTCCATTACCATTGGGCGATGTTCCCCAAGACAACCATTCCTGCTTTTCGGCGAAGTCCGCCAAATCCTGATGGGAACGCATCAAGTCCAATGATAATGAGGCAGAAGTGGAAGATGCAGGTGAACGAAGAGTTAATAGCAGATGCGACGCAGGTCCCACTGCTGCAGCTTTAGCAGCTTGGTCCACAAACTGATTGCCCTGTGACACTACAGAACCAGTAAAATCATGTCCTTTACATTTTAACACAGCAACCTGAGCTGGTTTAAGCACTGCAGCAAGCAAATGTTCAATGTAGCAGGCATGCTTGATAGGCTTATGAGCAGCTGTCAAAAATCCACGTTGAGCCCAAATATTACCAAAATCCCAGAGAACCCCACGTGCATAAGCGCCATCAGTATGGATATTTGAAACCAAGTGCGCAGACATTTCCAGGGCCTGAATGAGGGCAAACACTTCAGCCAACTGGGCACTTGCAAATGGCAAGGCTCCTGACTCTATTACAGAATTAACAGTGGTAACAGCATAGCCAACAAGTAAATCCCCTTGCTCATTGCGAAAAGCAGAGCCATCAGTAAATAGAATCCAGTCAGGGCTGGACAAAGGGACAGAGGAGAGATCAGGCCTAGCTTTTGAATAGGCCGTTACGGAGGAAAGACAATCATGATTTCCATCCAGATCAGATAGGTGTAAAAGGGGATCAAGCGAAGCCAGGATTTGAGCTGGTTGTAAAAGTGATACTTCATGTAAAATGACATGTGCTTGGGAAATAGCTAAATCAAACAGCAGTAACCGAGAGCTAGAGAGAGGCTGAGTTGTGGCTAAATGTAAAAGACGAGCAACTGAATGGGAAGTATATACATGCAATTCATGCTGGAGAACAAGAAAATCTGTAGTTTGTATAGCAAAAACTACTGCAGCCAAAGATTGAAAGCATGGAGGCATGCCAGAGATGACAGGATCAAAAGCTTGGGAAAAATAGCCCAAGGGCTTTAATCCAGTAGGGAAACGTTGTGCCAAAACACAGACAGCGGCACTGGTGGAAGTAGCCACATAGAGACAGAAGGGCAGAGCATAGCCAGGGAAAGAAAGACAGGGTGTAGTCAGTAGGGCTTGGTGCAGGGAGTCGAAAGCATTATGCTGTGCTTCAGTAGGAACTATAATACCCTCCGGAGCCTTACGGCCAAGAAGGGCATACAGTGGAGCAGCAAGCTCAGCAAAGTCAGGGATCCACTGGCGGCAAAATACTAAAAGACCTAAAAAGCGGCGTATATAAGGAACAGTAGCAGGGAAAGGCATAGACATAATAGGACCAATTCGCTGGGCCGTAATAGAGCGGCCAGCTGAGGAGAGACATACACCAAGAAATACTACTTGTGGAAGGGAAAATTGTAACTTAGACTGATTAACTTTCAATCCCAAATGAGAGACATGTACAAGAGTTAACATAGTATCAGCAACACAAGCATCATAACAAGGGGAACAAATAAGTAAATCATCAACATACTGTATCAAGGTAGATTTGTCCAATGCCAGGTCCTGTAAAGCAGCTTTAAGGGCCTGTGAAAAATAAGCAGGACTCTCGGTGTATCCTTGAGAAAGGGTGGTCCATGTTTATTTGCGCCCCTCGTACGAGAAGGCAAATAAGTACCTCGACTCCTCCCCTACTGGTATAGACTGATAGGCGGAGATTAAATCTATGACTGAAAAGTGGGTGGAGCCATATGGTATACGAGTCCAAATGTCATGCGCACTGTTCCCTCTAAGCTGTGCGCGTGTATGTGCGCACACACCTCGCCGAGCGAGCGCACATACTTTACAACAGAGCGCACAAAAAATTACGGCTCTGATTCTGATAGAAAACAACACAGACGTCTTAAAATTTAAAAGTTATGATTGTAATTACTAGAAATTTCCCGCTTCATTTAGTAATCGTCTATTTTCATTTAATTTGATTAAAATCAATGTGGTCTACATACTGTATTCTGACGTGTAGTCAAATTTTAAAGTATGTAACTCCGAGTGTTGTTATGTGGTGCACAAAAATTTAACCGTCCTTCAAAAGCTGCACACAGCTGATATTTTATGCGCACACAGCCTACAGAAAATTAGAGGGAACATTGGTCATGAGGACTGGGTATGAGGGGAAAAACTGGTAAAACAATGTGATTAATGGCTCACAAATCTTGCACAAATCTATAAGACTTACCATCGGCCTTTAGTGCAGGTAAAATAGGAGTATTGCAAGGAGAAGAAGTTGGTACCAACACACCCTGGGCTAGCAGGTTTTCAATCACGGGCCTTATTCCAGCCACTGAAGCAGCAGGCAGAGGATACTGACATACATAAGGCAATGGAGCTCCTGGCTGTACTTCAATCTTGACCGGGGAAATGTTGAGATGTCCAATATCATTACCTGGTACAGCCCACAAAGCTGAAGGAAGGGTGTCAAAGAGTGGAGCAATCACAGCAGTCGGGGTCACAGCTACAGGCTGTTGGACTTGCAGGGGACACAAGGTACAGGTCAAAGTGCCGGTTTCCCAGCTGATTTCCCAGTCTTGTTTCTGGAGAGAAAATCTCGCCCAAGCAAATTGACAGGCAAAGTAGGGCCAACCAGGAAATCTGTATGATACAATTTGCCTTCCACTAGAAGGGGTACATCAGTCAATTTTTGGTACATTATAGTTCTTCCCTCTATTCTTTCACAAGGGACTCTAGGAGCTGTAGGCAGCGCCTCAAACAGGAGAGGGGGCAATTGTGATAGAGCTATGGCAGATGTGGAGGCGTCTGTATCTAACAGGAAGAACAATTCATACCCCAAGATTGTAGCGAGTATTTCTCCCTGTGTATTGGGGCGCACAATCAAGCCTAGTCAGTCCTCACTATAGTCAAGGTCAGTTTCTGCGTAATATTGGGTCATGACCGAAGGCTGGTTAGGGGTGAAAACAGGATATGGGGCATGCGAATAACTGGCTCCTACAGCATCATGAAGTGCTTCAGATTGGGGAGGGTCGCTCCTTGGCATAGTACAATCTCTTACAATATGCCCCAATTTGCCACACCTAAAACAGGTGCGGTCTCCTTGATATCCCCCCATATATCCATGGCCCCTACTCCTAAAGGGTACGGCGCCCCTGCCACCTCTGCCACCACTTGCTCTGCCTCGCCTCCTAAAATTTGATTCATAACTTGCTACTTGGAGATTTAAAGGTTTTTGGCGTTGTTTCTCCACTTTACGTTTGTCTTCGTCCTTCTGCTTCTGGATCCGCTTTTCTGCATGCAAGACAGCTTCCATTATCTCCTGTGCAGACTTGGTAGACCATCCAAGAAAAGCATTTCCGACTGTAATCCATTCACAAAAATTGAGGCTAATCCTTCCATTTCACCATTCTGAGGGGAAAAATCTCGGAATGCTAAACAACACCGAGTATGAAACTGGGCAACAGCCTCATCCCTTCCCTGCTTCAGGTCTAATAGCTTGGACAAATCTTTCACAGGGGTGCATTTTTTTCAATAGCTTTTAACAAATTATTCCTGTCTTCCCTGAAGGCAGTCATTTGGGTAATATCAGAAGAATTAGTGAAAGGGTCTGCAAGGGGCCACTCCCATGCTGCGTTATCCCACAGTTGGGGGTGGGTGACTGCCCGCAACTCTATTGGATTTAAAAAGACTGATTTCAATAAATTTTGCAAATCTACCCAGGAGGGGTCATAAGTAGTTATTAGCTGGCGCCAATAATCTACAAACTGACCAGGTTTTTCTCAGGAGTCAGGGCAAGATCTAGCCAAATTAAAAACTTCAGCTGGGGACCAATGAGATGCTAAAGTAACTAAACCATCATCCCCCCTAGGGAATGCTCTGAACGGACAAGCAGGTCTATTTTCTTACTCTGTTCTTTCTCCTCTCTAACCTCCTGGTTAAAGGTTAAAAATTCCCCTAGCTCTAAAGTCAAGTGCTGCAAGTGTTTCCATTTAGGAATCAAAGGAGCTTTTGTCCAATGGCCAGTTCCTTTGGCAACTGCAGCCATGGCTTCTGCTACCAGCTCCTTATTTTGACTGCATGGCAACAGCGTTAGCGTATGCTGTTTTACTTGTAGGTCAAGTGCCTCAAGCGTAGTTATGATGACCTCAGTCAACGTGTGGGCTTTTTCTGCTAAGTGAGCAAAATTTAGAGTCAACTGTTCTTTAGTGGTTATTCATTCAAGTTAACTTGCTTCTACCCCTAGTAATTGCTCAAGATCCAAAATGTCCTTTTTTAACTGTTGAGCCCGGGTAATATGGGGAATAACTACAGGTTCTTCCGGGATAGCGGGAAAGGGACCACCTGGCGTAATTAAAGAGGTGGCATTGGCCACAGATATAGGGATTGGGGAACCAGGGGAAGGCAGCATTACACCCAAAATAGAGCTTGAGGGGTGTGTATCGGCCATGGATTTAATAGGGGTAGAAGCACCAGGCATATCATCCAAATGGATGAACACTGACTCCTGATCTTGGTGGGATGCCAGCACTGCAGCACTATTCATAGTTAGCGATACAGCCAGTGCAGTGAACTCCTCCTCATAGGCTGGAGGAGCAGAAGAAACAGTACTGGGTTCACAATTTTTCAGAGGAGGATTACTGTTAGAATTAATAGTCTTAATTTCAGCTTCTGTCTGTTTAGTCAAAACGCATATTTGTTCCTCCATTCTAAACACTTAATCTTTAAATTTTTCAAACACAGAATCATTGGCTTTTTGAGCTTTTTTGGCAGCCTTAGACTGCCACCACCCATACAAGACCCATTCGTGACTGGTATGAGGTTGCCCAAAGTCATCAAGGGCCATCTCATGATGTAGCCAATGCAGTTTGTCCTCCTGGAAGGTTCCACCAAGCGGGAACTGCAAACTGGGGTTAGAGGCAGTCATCAAATGCCAACAGCCAACATAATCAAGGGCACTATCACCAAACCTGTGCCTCATTTCATAATTTGGGCTTCCCTTTTTCAGCCCTTTACTACAGGCTTTTTCGCCCCACTCATCTAACTGAGTTTTCTGTTTAATTTTACCGGCCTTATTGCCCATTTTAAAACTCACGACAGAAACCTGCCCAACACACACGACAGAAAACTACCTTTTACTACTTTTTAATACTCACGACAGACCACTGCCCACGTCCACGCTTTTTCATACCTGTTTGAAGGGCAGCCGGCTTCACTGTATTCACTGTAGAGACGTACCGGTTGTTACAGGTAATCCGAGTCATGGCACAAACTGTTGTGCCCTTTTGGGGCAGGCCCTCCTACCTGGATTCTTAGGCTTACCTGGCCCTTCTAACAGAAAGGAAATAAACCAAGACACATACACAGATAATCAGTTATATTCCAGAGCTCTAGAAGGAAGATCGTCAGAGGGTGCAAATCATGGCTCCTCCTCTAACAACCTTCAAAAATCTTCCACCAGAGATCTGCCTTTTATTAAGAAGTATCAGCTGACAAAGTTAATTTTTGATTAACATCGGATGATATTCATGTTACAAAATTACAGGCCTGGAATAAAATCTTCTTACAGGATCATTTTTCTGCTGATGCTTTGCAAAAATCATTTAAAAAAAATGGAAGTTACAAGGCCATGCCCATAATCACAAAACGACAGTAGGTGTCGCTACAATTCTGTCATCAAACAAGAGTTGATTAGTTACACTTATAATTTCTTTCTAAATTCTGCTAATTTCCCAAGCTTTTATTTGATTTCCAGGTATATGTTGACCTAAGGCCTCTGATTCTTGGAAAACTCATGCAATAGTGCTGACATTAGTTATCAATTTGACCCATCATTTACCACAAGAAGGGCAGAGGGATTACAGAATGTCCCCAAAATTTGCAGAAGCTAACCTTTGGTCACAGTAGCTGTGTACACAATTTGTTAGTTAATCTCTTTTGCAATTAACTGTCAGCAATTCTTATAGAGACAGAAGCTTCTATCTAAAAATATATATTTTGCAGTTCAGCCTAGCATTTCAATAAGCATATATTTTTACCTGAGTAAAGGTATATGTCTATAGCCACCTTCACAGCCCTGTTTCTTCATCATTATCTGTGTTTTCATCACTGTCCTTATCTATATCAAGAGTACCATAAATAGGGTTGTCACTATCCATAGCCAAATCAAGGTTGCCATAGACAGGATGATTTATATTAGTGTAATGTACTCATCAGTCTCTGCTATAGTCTCTAACCTTATTCTGGGGCCTTGGTCAGTCCTTCCTTTCTCATATCTTTAAGAAAAGTAATTTAGTGGTTCTGAAGTAGTGAGAGAGCCCTCATGTTAGTCTGCAAAAGAATGAAATTCATAATATTAGATGAGTGAAGAGGACATTTTTAGAGATACACACACCTTTAAAAAGTGTTAGCTGTATGAAGGTATTAGCACACTCCATTTGCTTTGTTGTTTTTCAAATTAATTTTAAAATGTATATGCATTTGTTATCTTATATGGAATTAAATGTTAATCTAAACATTTGAATATGTCTAAGCTCTATCTCTTCTGCTGGCATCCAGTACGTTTGTCATATACTTAACCTATCACTTTCCACTACAATTGTTCCTGTGGCCTTCAAACATGCTGTGGTTACATCTCTCCTCAAAACTACCTTCACTAGACCCTACCTGCCTTTCCAGTTACTGGCCTATCTCTCTCCACCCCTTTGCTTCAAAACTACCTGAACGAGTGGTTCACCAACGAAATCTTGACTTTCTTTCCTCTCAAGCCCTTCTGGATCCACTACAATATGGTTTTTGTCCTCTATATGTTACAGATATGGGTCTTGCCAAAGTTTCCAACAACTTATTCCTCATCAAATCCAAGGGCCTTTACGTGATCCCCATCTTTCTTAACCTTTCTGCTGCTTTTGACATTGTTGATTACCAAAATTTTCTCGATATCCTGTCCTTGCTTGAATTTAGGGGTTCTGTTCTATCCTGGTTTTCTTCTTATCTCTCCCATTACACTTTTACTGTATATTCTGGTAGATCCTTCTCTACTACTAGAGTACACACCCAGGAAGGTGTAGATAACATGAGGAGGGATCTAGCTAAGCTTGAAGAATGGTCTAGAATTTGGCAGCTGGGATTTAATGTTAAAAAATGTAAGGTCATGCATTTGGACTGCAGCAATCCAAGGGAGCAATATAGTATAGGGGTGAAGTACTTTTGTCCACTGAAGAAGAGCGGGACCTAGGCATGATTGTGTCTGATGAAAGTAGCTAAACAGGTAGAAAAGGTGTCAGCAAAAGCTAGAAGGATGCTTGGGTGCATACGGAGAGGAATGGCTAGCAGAAAAAAGGAGGTGATAATGCCTCTGTATAAGTCTGGTGCGACCTCATTTGGAGTATAGTTTGCAGTTCTGGAGACTGCACCTTCAAAAGGATGTGAACAGGATGGAGTCGGTGCAGAGGGTGGCTACTAAAATGATTAGTGGTCTTCATTATAAAGCATATGAGGACAGACTTAAGGATCTTAATATGTACACCTTTGAGGAAAGGCGGGATAGAGGTGATATGATTGAGATGTTTAAATACCTCCGTGGCATAAATGTTCAGGGAAAGCCTCTTTCAATTGAAAGCAAGTTCTGCTACAAGGGGACATAGGATGAGGGTGAAGGGAGATAGATTCAGGAGTGATATGCGGAAATATTTCTTTACGGAAAGAATAGTGGATTCGTGGAATAGTCTCCCAGTGGAGGTGGTAGAGATTAGGTCAGTAATTGAATTCAAAAAAGCATGGGACAAACACAGAGGATCTCTAAAGGTAAAAAGGGGACTGTTGTAGTTGTTGATATGGAAGGACAGACTAGATAGGCCATGTAGTCTTTTTCTGTCATCATATTTCTATGTTTCTACTATCCCGCCTTCAGTTGGGGTACCTCACTGCTCTGTCTTAGGACCTCTCCTTTTTTCTCTGTACACTCAGTCCCTTGGTGCACTTATCCCCGCCTATGGTTTTTAGTATCGTCTTTACACTACGCCTCTCAGATCTACCTCTTTGCACCTAAAATCTCTCCAGGAATCCAGGCCCAGCTCTCTGCTTGGTTATCCAACATTGCTGACTGGATGTCTCATCACTGTCTGAAATTAAATATGGCCAAAACTAAGCTCTTTATTTTTCTCCCTAAATCCACCTCCTCCCTTCCTCCCTTCTCTATTTCTATAGATAACACTATACTCCTCCCTGTTTCTTCTGCTCACAACCTTGGAGCCATCATTGCTGCGGAAGCAAAAACACGAAATAAAGACCTTTTCAAGAACATTCGTAGCAAAAAACCTGTGAGAGAGTCAGTTGGTCCATTAGAATTCTTTTCTTCGGTCTTTACTGAGGAAGATGTAGGGATGTTACCCATGACTGAAGTGGTATTTAAAGGTGCGGAAGAATTGAAGGAAATATCGATACATCGGGAAGATGTCTTACAACTATTAGATAAACTGAAGAGTAGCAAATCACCTGGACTGGATGGTATACATCCAAGGGTGTTGAAAGAACTGAAATATGAGATTGCAGAACTGCTATCAGTAATCTGTGAACTATCATTAAAATCATCTCTAATACCTGAAGATTGGAGGATCGCCAATGTAACACCAATTTTTAAAAAGGGTTCCAGGGGTGATCAGGGAAACTACAGACCGGTGAGCCTGACATCAGTACCGGGAAAAATGGCAGAAACCATCATAAAGAATAAAATTACTCAGCATGTAGATAGTCACAACCTAATGAGAGACAGCCAACATGGCTTTAGACAAGGAAGATCTTGTCTTACTAATCTGTTATGTTTTTTTGAAGGAGTGAATAAACAGGTGGACAAAGGTGAGTCGGTTGATATTGTGTATCTGGACTTTCAGAAAGCCTTTGACAAGGTCCCTCATCAGAGACTTTTGGCAAAACTAAAGAGTCATGGGATAGGAGGCAGTGTACTATTGTGGATCAGGAACTGGTTAAAAGATAGAAAGCAGAGGGTAGGGCTAAATGGCCAATTTTCCCAATGGAGAAAGGTGAATAGTGGTGTACCCCAGGGATCTGTGCTGGGTCCGCTGCCTTTTGACATATTCATAAATGACCTGGAAAGTGGAATAACGAGTGAGGTTATCAAATTTGCAGATGACACAAAACTATTTAAAGTTGTTAAAACCCAAGAGGATTGTGAAAAATTGCAAGAGGATCTTGATAAATTGGAAGACTGGGCATCAAAATGGCAGATGAAATTTAATGTGGACAAGTGCAAGGTTATGCACCTAGGGAAGAACAACCCAAACTATGGTTACACAATGCAAGGTTCCACATTAGGAACCACCACCCAGGAAAAAGATTTAGGCGTCATTGTGGATACCATGTTAAAACCCTCGGCCCAGTGTGCAGCGGCGGCCAAGAGAGCAAATAGAATGCTAGGTATGATAAGGAAAGGAATGGAAAATAAAACAAAAGATATTATAATGCCTCTATATCGTTCCATGGTGAGACCGCACCTTGAATATTGTGTGCAATTCTGGTCGCCGTATCTTAAAAAGGATATAGCGATTTTAGAAAAGGTACAGAGAAGAGCCACCAAAATGGTAAAGGGGATGGAAGGATACTCCTCTGAAGAAAGGCTAAAAAGGTTAGGGCTCTTTAACCTGGAAAAGAGACGGCTGAGGGGAGATATGATAGAAGTCTATAAATTAATGAACGGAGTGGAACGGGTAAACGTAGATCGATTGTTTACCTTATCAGAATATAGAAAGACTAGGGGACATGCAATGAAGCTACAGGGTAAACTATTTAAGACTAATAAAAGAAAATATTTTTTCACTCAACGTGTAATCAAACTCTGGAATTTGTTACCGGAGGATGTAGTAAAGGCTGTTAGTGTAGCTGGGTTTAAAAAAGGTGTGGACAAGTTCCTGGAGGAAAGGTCCATAAACCATTATTAAGAAGTGACCGAAGATATCAATGCTTGACCCAGTACAAGCATTATGGAACTTGTGTCTCTTGGGGAAATTGCTAGGTACATATGACCTAGATTGGCCACTGTTGGAAACAGAATACTGGGCTTGATGGACCTTGTTCTGACCCAGTATGGCATATCTTATGTTCTTATGTTCTTATGTTCTGCACTCATCTAACAGATTAGCTAAAACCTGTCGCTTCTTTCTCTATGCCATCAGAACAAATTTGACCCTTCCTTTCTGAACACACTACCAACATACTCTTCTACTCTCTAGTCACCTCCACTCTGGACAACCTGCTCCTTACTGTTTTCCCTCTGAATCATCTTTCTCCCCTTCAATCTGTTAAAAGCTCAGCTACATGGCTTATCTTCTGCCAGTGTCACTATGCTCATATTATCCCTCTTCTCAAGTCACTTCATTGGCTTCCTATCTGTTTCTGCATCCAGTTCAAACTTCTTATACTGACCTACAAGTACAGTTATTCTGTGACTGCTCACTACCTTTCATCTCTTATCTCACCCTACACCTCTCTTGGGGGGCTCCTTTCCTCTGGCAGATCCCTTTTATCTGTGCCCTTCTCTGCCATGGCCATCTCCAGAATTTGTTCATTCCACTTTTCTGCTCCATATACCTGGAACAAACTACCTGATTCAGTACGTCAGGCTCCTTCTCTGGCCCTATTCAAATCCAAACTAAAACCCACCCTTTGAGGCTGCTGTTGGATTCTGATGCTCATCACTCTCTTGTCCATTACTTATGTGTATCTTACCATACTCTAGTCCCCAGTTTTGTGTTGCTCTTCATCTTGCTTAGATTGTAAACTTTGATGAGAAAGGACTGTCTCTTACATCTAAATGTACAGAGTTGCATTTGCCTTGTAGCGCTATACAAATGATACATAGTAGTAGAATATATTTTAAGACTTTATATGATGTAATACTTTTTTTTTGTTTCTTTAAGGGGCAGATATCTATGCAACTGATCCAAGCAGAGGAATGACCCCCAGAGAATGGGCATGTTTCACGGGGAGATATGACACTTCCTTCCTCATGCAGAATCTGATGGATAGGCCATGCCCGGAGCAGTTTTGTGATCACTATAAGCCAGAATGGCCTAAGCTGAAGGAACTTCTTGCCAGAGCTGCTGAAACCAAAGGCTGCATAGAAAGGTTCTCAGAGTATTTAAGGTCAGCGCTAATATTCAATTGGTACAAGGATCCTGAAGAGGATGGTGTTCTTGATCACATGGTTAGAATGACCACAAGTTTGAGCAGCCCTTTCATTGCAGTGGCCTGCAAGACTGTGTGTCCACAGAGTCCTCCCTGTGTGGGAAAGCGCAGATTTGCAGTGCAGGAAATCCTCAGGAAGCAAAGGGCTCATGAAATGCAAGCCCAAGGCAAAAACCATATCACAAGCTATGAAAAACTGTTCCAAAATTCTCGAATCACTGTAATTCCAAAGAAGAAAGAGAGGAGGGCCAGCCTCCAGTCTGGTGGCCTACCTCTACCTCAGGGGACTTGTGTGGTCACGACAAGGAGAGCAAGCCTCCTTCCCCTGCACCTGATGAAAAGGAGCAGTGTGAGACCAGGCTTTGTCATCCCAAAAGTTCGTATTAACAAGGCTCCACCACCTACCTACCATCCAGAGAAAATAAAGAGACGAGGAAGTGTCAAGAACAACATTTACCTTCAGATTCCAAAGTGGAGGTACAAAGAGCTGAAAGAGGAAAGAAAGAAGGCAGAAGAAGAGGAAAAGAGAAAAGCTGAGGCAACTCAGAAACAAAGAAAGAGGCAAAGAAGTCACCATTAAATCTTTTACTTGAGATACTGAGATTTTTTAAGCTTTCCAAGTTCAGCTCCCAAGTACTCAGCTCCAGGGCTATTAATCCAGGGATTCCTGTTCTAAAACAGTCCGTACCACAGAACCAAAGATATGGATGATCTCTGAGCACTGAGAGAAAAGAATAAGATCCTGTTGAGTTTAAGAGTTATCAATCTTTGCTAGAGCAAGGACAATCTTGTAGCTGCAGATCAAACACTTACATTTTACTTAATTTAATGTAATGTCAGGTTCTTGTATCCTGCTTTATTCCATATAGTTTAGAGGGGGTTACATCATATACAGCTGTTACAACATTAATACCATTACAACACTTAAGAGAAGCCATCTGCATGCTGCCACAGTCCTGCTCAAGTTTGAAAGCTTGCATGGTGTTCTGTTGGGTAAAAAGAAAAGTGAGTGATACTCAGTAGTAGCCACCCATCTTTAGGCAGTCATAATTCACATTGTTTGCTCTTTAGTACTTGGTACGTTGTATGAGAAATATAGAGGTAGGATCTGGAATTCAATTGGCTCCAAAGGGATAATAATACAACTCTCAAAGAAATGTTACGTAATATGCCATTTGGTCAGTGCCTTTGGTGCAGATTGATATAGTCAAAGTTAAAAGGATCACAGAGTATTTTGAATGCAGTTAATAGTAGCAACATTTATTTTGGTTTATATATTATTTTATATATTTTATTGTTGAGCTATTTTTCATAGTTCTATATAGAAGCAATTTCACTTTGTAGAGATATCATACCTGTGACCTGCATTTAAGCTGTGGGGATAATTTTATAAAGCATTTTCCATATGTAAAAGCATGATTTACCCACAGAAAATGGCTCTTACAAAATTGCTGAACCAAATATGCATATATAAGTATGAACACTGACAAGACTATGTGTAGGTGTTCCTGGGGACTTATTTTAGACAGAGTAGGGATGAGGTTTTGATGTATACACACATTTTATAAAATACACTTGCACATGTCCACTAAAGAAGAGCAGGACCTAGGCGTGGTTGTGTCTGATGATCTTAAAGTAGCTAAACAGGTAGAAAAGGCGACAGCAAAAGCTAGAAGGATGCTTGGGTGCATACGGAGAGGAATGGCTAGCAGAAAATAGGAGGTGATAGTGCCTCTGTATAAGTCTTTGGTGCGACCTCATTTGGAGTATAGTGTGCAATTCTGGAGACCGCACCTTCAAAAGGATATAAACAGGATGGAGTCAGTATAGAGGGTGGCTACTAAAATGGTTAGTGGTCTTCATTATAAAGCATATGAGGACAGACTTAAGGATCTTAATATGTACACCTTAGAGGAAAGGCGGGATAGAGGTGATATGTACCTCCGTGGCATAAATGTACAGGGGGAGAGCCTCTTTCAATTGAAAGCAAGTTCTACTATGAGGGGACATGGGATGAGGGTGAAGGGGGATAGATTCAGGAGTAATATGCGGAAATATTTATTTATGGAAAGAGTGGTGGATCCATGGAATAGTCTCCCAGTGGAGGTGGTAGAGATGAGGACAGTATCTGAATTCAAAAAAGCATGGGACAAACACAGAGGATCTCTACAGGAAAAAAGGGGACTGTTGTGGACTGTTGTAGTTGATATGGAAGGACAGACTATATAGGCCATGTGGTCTTTTTCTGTCGTCATATTTATATTTTTCTATACATAGAAAACATGCACACATTTTCATCTTTTTGAGAAAAGGTGTAAATCCGTGAGTCTGAGAAACTGTGCTATTGGGGATAGTTCTCAGTGCTTTGTTATAAAGGTACATAGGTGTCTGTTGTCTTTATAAAATAAGCTCTTAACCAGTCAGTTGTCCAAATGATAGAGTTATATCAGAACATGTATATGATCACAAACTTAATAATGTTTATCCTCTCAGTATGAAAATCATATTTTGTCGGACGCCACACATGGTGGTGCAGAGCTATCAAACTAGCGTCCACTCTAGTGGCATACATGTTACTTTAATTTACCATAACTCTGTCTTCTCATTTGGCTTAATTCAAAAGATTTAGCTCAGTCCATGTGTCAGATGCTACAGCTACTAATGGACTCCAGTCTCCTGACATATCCAATGCATACACCAGAATTCAAGGAACTCTTGTTTCAAGGGAAAGTATTTCTACAAACCATTCCATAAGTCCGACTCTTCCCCTGAAACTTAAACCAATGAGGTACTCTTTCAGACTTCCATGGCATTTCAACAGGCTATGACCTCCTCTACTTCCATACTTCCTGGGGAATGCCACAACAGATAAAGTTACAATAAATTAATTGAAAGTAAAATGTACTCCACTAGGGTGGTTGCAAGCTAGCTTGCTTAGCTTTGCACAGTCATGTGTGGGGTCCAACAAAAAATAATTTTCATACTGAGAGGATAAACATTATCAGATTGGGTTCTTGATCATACTCTAGTGGCCAAAATTGTGGATACACCAGCAATTCATTCCCTTCATATGTATTTGAGGTCTCTTACTTGCTTCCTTCGTCTATTCTAGTTGACGTAAAGTCTATGGTTGAATGTGTTATTGTTTATTGAATCAGCAGAGACCTAAAAAGCATACTTTTACTCTGAAAATTTGTGATTTTGCATGTTAAGATAAGAGGTGAGTATAATTTTGCATATTTCCTGTAATTACACCACTTGTTCATGCAGTTTTACTTTGCTATACCATTAAAATTTGTGTGTTCCTTTTGAATGTTTATCACCAGTGTTTGAAGGCATGTTATTTACTTCTTCAAAAATAGTTTTTTAAAAATATTTTTATAATTAACATAAGTAAAATTTAATTATTTAAGTGATAGATTTCACTTAATATTACTATGGTCTTTCTTTTAAGTAAATACTAAGAATGAAAACTACCAAGAGACAAAACTGGTCACCCAAAAAGAGTGCTTCTGCAGTAACATTGAGGATGGAAGGCTACAGCTTTAGAGAAATAGCAAAGAAACTTGACAGTGGAGTAACAGCCTCCGGTGTTCAGAAGCTGTGCAGCTGCTTTAAGATGACTAGAACAGTTGCAAACAAACAGGGAAAAGGCAGAAAAAAGTCAACATCATCTACCACTGACAGGAGAATAGCAAGACTTGCTCTAGGGAACAGAAGAATTACTGCAAATGATATAAGCATTTTCTCCGATACCGGAGTATCAGTGTCAAACAGAACTGTTTGACTTAGATTAGTCAAACAAAAAATGCCACCGGGTTTATTGGAGTAATGAGTTTATTGGAGTAAGCTACAATCGGTGCTTCTGTCTTTTACGTTGTAAAAAGACAGAAGCACCGATTGTAGCTCACTGTTTAGCTTGTCATCATCAATTTGATCAACTTAAAGTTTTTTGTATTGATCAGACTCTAACGGGATTCGCTGGCAAAATGAGGGAGCAATGTTTGCTCAACAACGAACAGCGTTGGATATACACACTTAAGACAGTGCACCCGGAAGGTTTAAATGCTCAAATTGAATGGGCAGTATGTACATGATATCAATATTATCCTCGGCAAGAGCTCAGTAGCACAACTCTGTAGCATGTGTATTTTTTTTCATGTCACTTCGAATGGAATTTGGAAAAGATTTCAGTATAAAAATCAGCTGTTTCACAGTGACTACGCATGCGCGGCGTTTTTTCACAATGAGGAGCTCGATGAGCAGAGAGAAATGGTATGTGTGCCTTTAGGAGTGATCTATGCTTTTTGTCGCTTAATGTAGTCTTCAGTTATCATTCCTTTACAAAAAATACTGATCTAGGTATTTATGATTATTTTGTAGAGCTCACTAGGTTGAGCAGTCGCATGTCTGAATGGCATAGTCGCAGAGCTGGAATCCCCCAAAGAAACCGCTTGCGCGGTGAAACGCACAAGCGCGACTGATTTGCATTAGGATTGAAGTATACCTCTGGAACGATTGCAGATAAGCTTTCAGCTATGCTTTATTCAATTTATTAATGGGATTGAATTTTGTTTTTGAAAAACAGAGATAGAATGTATGCCTCAGAAGCAATCATATTTAAGCGGTATGCTATGCTTCATTAGGCTCATTGATGAGACTGAATTCTGCTGTTGAAAAGATGACCATATTCTTATGGAAAACATCATTCAGCTCAATTTTTGAAACAAGATGAGGGAATAAGCTGGGTCCTTGATGCAACATAGGGGTTTGGTAACTGCAGCAGAGGTACACCTCCTGAGTTTATTTATTTTATTTATTTATTTATTTACATTTCTTCTATACCGCACTATTTGCGATCAGCGCGGTTTACATAGAACTAACAGTTTCCGACAAAAAACAAGAGTCAGGTCATTACAAAGAACAGGAGCATCAACTTGGCTAACCAGGGAAAACTATCTACATGTGTGGAACATTGAAATAAGTGATTGTATGCATGTGGGATGGAGTTATTGTGTGTTAGTCATACATGGTGGCTGTGGTTCGGAGGAGTCTATTAGGTACTTAGTAAAGAGGAGGTGTTTTAAGGCCTTCCTGAACTGGCTCAAGTTGGGGATAGCTCTGATGTGTGGTGGTAGGGAGTTCCAGAGGCTTGGGGCGCTCAAGCTGAAGGCTCTATTTGAAGTTGTTATGGAGCATCTTGTCATAGCCTTTGGTATTGCTAGCATGTTGGCTGCAGCGGTTCTTCTTGTCCTGTTGGGTGTGAGTGGTTGTATGAGGTCACTTATTGAGGAGGCGGATAGTCCGTTGATAGCCTTGAATGTCATCACTAAGGTCTTGAAGCTAATCCTGGCTTGGATGGGGAGCCAGTGCAGTTGAATCAGTAGGGGTGTGATATGCTCTCTCCTTGGTGCTCCGAAGAGGATTCGCGCTGCACTGTTCATTGCGAGTTGTAAGGGATGTAAGGTTGCCTGAGGGAGTCCTTGTAGGATGGCGTTTGCGTAATCAAAATGAGGGATAATGAGAGCTTGATAAATGGTGCGGAAGTCGAGTAGGGGGCGTATGTATCTAAGGGATCTGATCTTGAAGTAGATCGCTCTTACTGTTTTTGCAATGTGCTGCTTCATGTTGAGGTTTTGATCCAATGTGACTCCAAGATACCGTATGGCTGATTTTACTTGCAGCTTGGCGTTGTCTACTTCCAGGTGGTTAGGTGGTGTAAACTCAGGATTTCTAGAGATGAACAGGACCTCAGTTTTCTTATGTTGGATGCGCAGATTTTGTGAGAGGAGCCATTCGGATATAGCGTTGAAACACTTAGTTAGTGGGGTGAGATCCGGGCATTCCAGGGATATTGGCAGGTACATTAAGACATCATCTGCGTAAATCATACAACACACATTGAATGATCTAATGATGTTACAAATGGGTTGTATATAGATGTTAAACATGAGTGATGATAGTGAGGATCCTTGAGGGACTCCTTGGCTTTGTAGGAATGGTTCGGATGTGGTTCCATTTGCTCTTACATGTTGCCATCTTCCAGACATCTTCCATCCCCAACACAGTCTGAGACCTGCTCCCCAATTTCTTGTATTTTTTGGGATTAGTAAGAGAGTGGAGTAAATATTTAGTTTTGTTTAGATTAGTCAAGGCCAGTCTGAAATCCAGAAGACCAAGGAAAAAGTCATTCCTAACATAACATAAGAACATAAGATATGCCATACTGGGTCAGACCAAGGTCCATCAAGCCCAGTATTCTGTTTCCAACAGTGGCCAATCTAGGTCATATGTACCTAGCAGTTTCCCCAAGGGACACAGGTTCCACAATGCTTGTATTGGTTCAAGCATTGATATCCTGGGTCCCTTCTTAATAATGGTTTATGGACCTTTCCACCAGGAACTTGTCCAAACCTTTTTTAAACCCAGCTACACTAACAGCCTTTACTACATCCTCCGGTAACAAATTCCAGAGTTTGATTACACGTTGAGTGAAAAAATATTTTCTTTTATTAGTCTTAAATAGTTTACCCTGTAGCTTCATTGAATGTCCCCTAGTCTTTCTATATTCTGATAAGGTAAACAATCGATCTATGTTTACCCATTCCACTCCGTTCATTAATTTATAGACTTCTATCATATCTCCCCTCAGCCGTCTCTTTTCCAGGTTAAAGAGCCCTAACTTTTTTAGTCTTTCTTCATAGGAGTATCCTTTCATCCCCTTTACCATTTTGGTGGCTCTTCTCTGAACCTTTTCTAAAATCGCTATATCCTTTTTAAGATACGGCGACCAGAATTGCACACAATATTCAAGGTGCGGTCTCACCATAGAATGATATAGAGGCATTATAATATCTTTTGTTTTATTTTCCATTCCTTTCCTTATCATACCTAGCATTCTATTTGCTCTCTTGGCTGCCGCTGCACACTGGGCCGAGGGTTTTAACATGGTATCCACAATGACGTCTAAATCTTTTTCCTGGGTGGTAGTTCCTAATGTGGAACCTTGCATCGTGTAACCATAGTTTGGGTTGTTCTTCCCTAGGTGCATAACCTTGCACTTGTCCACATTAAATTTCATCTGCCATATTGATGCCCAGTCTTCCAATTTATCAAGATCCTCTTGCAATTTTCCACAATCTTCATGGGTTTTAACAACTTTAAATAGTTTTGTGTCATCTGCAAATTTGATAACCTCACTCGTTATTCCACTTTCCAGGTCATTTATGAATATGTCAAAAAGCAGCGGACCCAGCACAGATCCCTGGGGTACACCACTATTCACCTTTCTCCATTGGGAAAATTGGCCATTTAGCCCTACCCTCTGCTTTCTATCTTTTAACCAGTTCCTGATCCACAATAGTACACTGCCTCCTATCCCATGACTCTTTAGTTTCGCCAAAAGTCTCTCATGAGGGACCTTGTCAAGGGCTTTCTGAAAGTCCAGATACACAATATCAACTGACTCACCTTTGTCCACCTGATTATTCACTCCTTCAAAAAAACATAACAGATTAGTAAGACAAGATCTTCCTTGTCTAAAGCCATGTTGGCTGTCTCCCATTAGGTCATGACTATCTACATGCTGAGTAATTTTATTCTTTATGATGGTTTCTACCATTTTTCCCGGTACTGACGTCAGGCTCACCGGTCTGTAGTTTCCCGGATCACCCCTGGAACCCTTTTTAAAAATTGGTGTTACATTGGCAATCCTCCAATCTTCAGGTATTAGAGATGATTTTAATGATAGTTCACAGATTACTAATAGCAGGTCTGCAATCTCATATTTCAGTTCTTCCAACACCCTTGGATGTATACCATCCGGCCCAGGTGATTTGCTACTCTTCAGTTTATCTAATAGTTGTAATACATCTTCCTGATGTATCGATATTTCCTTCAATTCTTCCACACCTTTAAATACCACTTCAGTCATGGGTAACATCCCTACATCTTCCTCAGTAAAGACCGAAGCAAAGAATTCATTCAGTCTCTCCGCTATCGCCTTGTCGCCTCTTAGTGCTCCTTTAACCCCTTTATCATCTAATGGACCAACTGACTCTCTCACAGGTTTTTTGCTATGAATGTACTTGAAAAGGTCTTTACTTCGCGTTTTTGCTTCCGCAGCAAGCTTCTTCTCAAATTCTCCCTTTGCCTGCCTTATCAATGCCTTGCATTTGACTTGCCAGTGCTTGTGCTGTTTCCAGGTTTCGTCATTTGGCTCTTTTTCCATTTCCTGAAAGATGCTTTTTTGGCAACAACAGCCTCTCTGACCTCACCTTTAAACCATGCTGGCAGTTTTTTGGACTTCCTTCCACTTTTCTTAAAGCGCGGAATACAGCTGGTCTGGGCTTCCAAGATAGTATTTTTCAACAACAGCCAAGCCTGATGTACGTCTTTAACCTTTACAACTGCTCCTTTTAGTTTTTTCTTAACTGTTTTCCTCATTTTATCATAGTCTCCCTTTCGAAAGTTAAAAGGTAGTACTGTGGATTTCCTGAATCCATTTCAAAGAAGGAAAAGGCTTGACTGGGCCAAAGAACACTTGAGTTGGTCAATTGAAGACTGAAAAGAATTATCTGGAGCGATGAGACAAAGATTTTAATTTGTAGGAGTGATAGTATTTAATATGTGCGAAGAAGACCTGGAGAAGACCTCATGCCAGAATGCCTCAACGCCACTGTTAAACATCCCCTGAATGTCATGATATGGGGATGCTTGGCATGGTGTAGGCAGGAATCAAGTTTTGAGCGGCACCATCAGTGCAAAATGATACATTGCAGACATCCTCGAACCAAAAATGCTGCCTTCTGCTTCTGACATAGTCAGGTCTGATGGGGACTTTAAATGTAAACAGGATGGAGCCCCATGTCACACAGCAACCATCTGCAGGAAGTGGATTGCTGACAATAATATGGAATTGTTGTCATGGCCTGGAAACAGTCCTGACCTCAATCCTTGAGAACCTTTGGTCCAGACTGAAGACTGCTGTGGCATCAAATGTCCAGGTAACAAACAGGAACTGACTGAGTGCATTATCAGTTCCTGGTTCCATATAATCAAAAAGGAGGACCTCGAGAAACTTGTTGAATCAGTACCCAGAAGATGACAAGTTGTCATTGATGCCAAAGGGTTTCCAAGATGTTACTGATTTTAATGATGTAAAATGTTTCCGATTTAATAATACCTCATAGCGATATACTTCTGACACTATCTTCAGTTTTTTTGGACAGAGTAAGACTTAAATTGATAGTTTTATTTCAATATAGTTTCTGAACGAATATTTTGTACTTTCCTTCCTAAAGCACATAAAACATTTGAACAATTGAGAACATGTTGCTAGAAATGAACTAAATGTCAAGGTGTATCCACAATTTTGGCTACTACTGTATATGCCTTTATAAAATAGGCACCTTTTTGGAACTTTGACATAGGCACCCTGTTATAAAATTACTCTCTCTGGACATAATTTTATAGCGAGCTGCATAAATCACATATTTTCCATGACTAATGGGGCAGATTGACCTTATGCCCATACTTTAGCCATGCACTGTTCTATAGGTTCACATGTCAGGCCGATGGCGTGTATTTCTGGTGTGGGCGTGGCCTGGTGTGGAGCATGAGCGGAGCCCAAATTTATGTGTGTAAGTTATAAAATACCATAACTTACATGTGTCCTTTATAGATCTAGGAATGCTATCATTTCCACCAAGTCTAGAGATGGCATAAGTGGTTGTACCTAGGTTTAATACATGTATCTTATGAGTTACACTGCTATTTTATAAAAAAAAAGTAGATGCCCACTCTTTTTTATAAAATAGGCGTGGTTTGTGCATGTTGGAATGCGCATTAACCTAGGCGAACTTTATAAAATTACCCGCTCTACAGTATGTCGAAGGAGCCATCCACATGAAAGTTTGATGTTGTTGATTTTTACATAAACATATTTGCGCTTGTGACTCCAGGTGACTGCACATGCCAGGTGCTTCCTGCTCACTGTACTCAAGGGGATAGGTTTCTAACAGTTTGCCTAGATTTTAAAGGCACATGCCCCTTCATAAAACTGCCTACTCATGAGCCTCTGCACAAGGTTACACCTCCTCCAAGGCAAGAGTAACTTTGCACATCTCTGTGCCAGTAGCAATGTGTGCATATGCCTGTATTTTATGAAATGCATGTACAAATACTGATGCCAACCTGTTCTGCCCATTTTCCACCCCCAGGAATGCCTATGTGCGGATTGCATAAAAGTAAGCCCCATGTTTCCTGAATTTCTAATGCTGGGGCAGTTTTATATGCGTCTACTTGAGCATGAAAAATTACCCCTAGAGAGGACAATATTCAAAACTTTTAAAATACATGTTTATCTCCTTAACAGCACACCTTGATTATTACCCCTCCCCCCACACCTAGTATGGATAAAAACGTGTGCTGTTCACAGCATGAACATGCTTATCAACATAAATGATGGATGGGGAGAGGTTAGGGGAGGCAAAGCATAGATGGAAACTGCATATTGAAATCTCCACATATACTTTATGGCACATACTTTACACAAGCTCCAGGGCCTTGTACCTGCATCATGTGCACCAATGGGATTTTCAATGGATACTTTCTGAGGTGTTTCCCCTTGAAAATGAATTTGCAGTTCCATGGGTATACTTTGTAAGCCCCTAGGGGTATTTCAGAAATGCTGTGCCCAGGCTATGCTCGAGCCTCTTATGGTGCCTGTACAAATGTCCATTGCATATGACTCTTACACTGCCACTTACGTCTGAATCTGGTTCAAAATTGAAATGAAAAATCTGGGGGCCTGATATTTAAAAGCATTTATATGGTTAACAGCACCTGCTAACCAGATAAATGCCAGTAACTGAGACCAGCCAGTGATTTCCAGCAGCATTATCTGAATTATGAATTTATTTATTTATTTATTTTAAAGAATGTATATTACGCACTATAACTCTAGGTGGAGCATAGTGAGAATGCACATAAAATTCTGAGACATATGCACAATAAACAGTATGGGCCTGATTCGAGAGACGACTTGCAGGCCCACAAGCAATCCTAACTGTATTCCCCCTCCAACTCTCCCCGCACAGCCAGAGCAGCAGTAAGGGGAGAGCTGGCGGGGGGGGGGGGGGGGGGAGGGACCGAGTGAGGGTGGAGGGGGGGTAGGCCGAGGCAACAAGAGGTACAGGGCCGACTCAAATCACAGTCCTGTACATCCTGTGCGGTCAGGGGGAATGTGCTGCTTATTCCACCTTTAAGGTGGAATAAGCAGCTTTGACCTGGCGATCGGGGCCAGAACCCCCCCCCCAGAGGGTGGGGCCAGGGGCAAGTAGGTCTCCACCGCCCGATCCTGGCCCTGGCTGCCCAGCTTTGGGTTGGGCAGTGGGGAAATAGAGGGTCGGTGCTGCAGGAGTCAGGGGGGCCTGCGGGGAGGACATGGTACGCTGGGCCATCTCAGGTCCTGATCCTGAACCCATGAGAACGTCTGGTTCCCGTGGTGCAGAATTGGGTTGAAACAGGCCCGTCCTGCTCAGGGCCATCCAGACAGCTTGGACGTGCCTCTTAGGGAATTGGGCTCCACACAAATAGAATCTCAAAAATATAGCAAAAATCTCCTCATAAAGGACTCACCTGCTGCTGAAATGGCACTGAAAATCATCATAGAGCACCCCAGCGCTATCCAGATAGTGACCAGGCAGTCTGAAGATGGAGGCAGGGTAGAGCGCCAGCTTATCCAGATAGCAGTGATTTTTCAGCGCCACTATCCACATAACTGTGCTAAATTATGCAGATGGCTCTCCAGACGATGACTCTGAATTTTGCCATTATCCGGCTACTGGTGGTGGTCAGCACCATACTTGGATATTCAGTGCAGTGCAGTGTCCAGATAGCAGCCGCCACTGAATATTCCAGTTTAAAAGGAGCAGAGTTTGAATATTGACCTGAGAGTTTCAAAGCTGTAGATTTTGTTAGTTTTAAAAATGTGTCTCCTATTGACAAGTGTACTGTAATTTCCGATATTGCTTTAAATCAATAATGTTTTGCTTACTAAAACAAGACGGGTACATGTTTTTATTTTTGTGGTTGTGTACCAGGATACCTTTCAGTAGATGACTGAACCTGAGGGCTTCAACTGCCAATAGGTAACAGAAGTAAGAGGCAGATTAGAAGCCATTTTTTTATTCATGTATTTCTCATTGCAGGGCCTGCTCCATTTCCTATTGTTATGCTGAACCAACTTGGGCTTGCCCCAGCCTAATATCAAGCCTTAAAACCAGGGGGCTTGAGTGTAAGATATCATAGGGCCACAACAGGTGAATACCAGGCCTTTCCTTCCCTCAGACCAAACCACCTTTCTGGCCTAAACAATTGCTATCAAGGAACCCTAGTTCAAACCACCAAGAGTAGCAGTGAATCCATCGCACTCCCTGAGACCCTCTCTTAGGTTACAGTCTCTGGCTAACACTCTAATAAGATTAACTAGAGTCATCTACTATCAACAAAATGGCAAATGTTCCTGTTCTCTTTCATTTTTTTCAATGTACCATCAGTCGTGCCCTGATGATATCATACACTATAACCCAGTTACTAATTTAAGAACTGCTGTTGTAGTTTATCTGGGTGCAGCTCCCAGGTTCTCCTCGTCTTCCTTTGTAGTTCTTCTGGGGCTGAAAAGGGAACAGTGTTATATCCATCATCTGCAGCTACCATATAGGTTTCTATACTGACCCCGGAACTGAAGTCCCAAAGTTGCAGCCATAAGATACTGTGCTTTTAATTATTTGTTTTTATTGAGAAAAGATCAGTTATACATTTAGAAATTATTCTTAATTCAGGTAAGGCCCCATCCAAACTTTTTTTTTGATTTGGTCTTTACACTAAGCTGCATAACTTGAATATGATTCATTCAGTTAAAATAGGGCATGAGTGAAAATGCACTTTAATTACAGCCTGACATACTGGGGGTTCCCAAACATGGTAATATCTAGTGCCCTGGTCTGGAAGAAACACAGCATTTCATTTTAGGGTATGATAACTGGTTGATGGCATGTAACATTGGTCAACATTGAAATCGTTACTGACTTTAAAAGGCCCTAATCTGTAGTATCTTAGTGAGCTGGACACGAATATAGCATTAAAAAGATTTTATTGGCTCTCGTTTTGAAGATATTGCATGTAGTTCATTTTTTACGTTTCGCCGTGTAAATTTATTCAGTAGGACATCAACAACATCCCAAATAAGCCTTGAATGATATAATATTGCATCACATTGCATAATACCAGCATGCACACATCATCCAGAGTTGATTACATCATTTTCTGATACAATGCAATACTACTGCTGAAGCCATCTGACGTCAGCAGTGTACTATACGCAGTCGGAAAGGAAAGTAATCTGGTATTCCGTTCCGATATTGAAAGCCTCATGAATGCCTTAAAAATCATTCATGACCCACAAGACTGGAGACTATTTATAGACTCTTTGAAACTGAGTCTGAAAGCTGTGCTTTTGAACAATGGAAACCGTCTTCCGTCTATTCCAGTAGCGCATGCCGTCCACATTAAAGAGACATACGATAACTTAAAGCATCTACTGACTTCCATTAACTATAACAAGTACAGCTGGCACCTCTGTGGTGATTTGAAGGTAGTTGCCCTTTTAATGGGACTGCAGCAGGGATATATAAAATACATGTGTTTCTTATGTGAGTGGGATAGCTGAGCAAGGGATTGGCACTACTTGCGGAAGGAATGGAATCGCAGGGAGTTTTTGTGGGTCCTCAGATTCGAGAGCTCTTCAAAGATGACCGGTTCAACAACTTGCTGCAGGGTGATGCGAAACAAGCATGGAATGCTTTTCGCGTAGTGTCAACAAACTTTCTCGGGAATGTTAGGGCATAAAACTACAAGGAACTAGTAGAAGACATGCTGATGCAGTATCAGAAACTTGGCTGCAGTATGTCTCTAAAGATCCATTTCCTTGATTCCCATCTTGATTTCTTTCCTGACAACTGTGGTATGGTTAGTGATGACCAGGGCGAACGTTTTCACCAGGATATCGCAATGATGGAGCAAAGATACCAGGGAAAATGGTCCACTACAATGCTGGCTGACTACTGCTGGGCACTCCCCAGAGAAGCTCCCGAACAGCTATACAAGAGACAGGTGAAAAAATCTAAGAAGTAGTCTATGACTTGGTTTTTTACAGGTATTAACCGAAGGCCTATTATATTTACTATTGACATGCATTTCGTGATGTAAACATTAATTCTTGTAGATTACAAAAAAACTAGAGCCAATTTTGCAATTTCACTGTCATATTCGTGTTCAGCATATAAAAATTGATAAGAAATGACTTTTTATTTCAGTAACATGACTTTTGTAAAAATTTGTTGACCAGTTAATCTGTATATTAACACATTCTGAACTGTCCATGGTCCTGCAGTCATCTATGCCGATTCTAAGCCTTATAATCTTGAGTTCAACACAGTTTCAGATTAATTTATTGGCATGAGTTTAACCCTTTCCACTCAGATACATTTTTTGTAGTTATAAATTGTCTTTTTATTTATGGTTGCTTGGAACTATCCCACAGGTTGGGACTTACTCGTACAGTACAGGCCATAAACTAGCATGTTATTCATATGTCCTGCAGGGTGGGACAAATGATTGGCATGGGAAAATTTAAATTTCCCATAAGGCGGAACAGTCGAGTAGAAACTCCCTTGAACCTGCCACTTAGGAGTTTTTAAAAATGTTTTTACATGTGCTGGTTTTGTACCAACTTTTCAGCTTGATGTCAGGAAAAGAAATGTTGAACTGCTGAATGCCCATCCAACCCTATTTCATCTGTAGATTATTTTCAGGACTAAGCTTTTCTGATGATTTACCTAATTAGGTAATATGGTTCCTGTGTGTTCAGTTAGTCTCCACCCATTATTCCAGTTCTGAGGCTCACACCATAACCTCTGTTCTCTCTGAGTTCTTGTTTGAGGCTTCATTCCTTGTAGCTAGCCCCACAGTTTTAGCTCAGACACCCCCCCCCCCCCGATATTTTGTTTGTGTTTCTTGCCTGTCTGCCTTTACTAGATTGTACACTTCAAGAAGTAGGGACTCTGATATGTAGTTTTCTAAAGCACTATGCACACCTAGAAACACTACACAAATAATCGTGACTTTTTACACTCTAGTCAGCCCACAGTTCTCTGCTGTCAGGCTTTTTCTCATCTCCCCAAGAGAAGGGCTACACTTTGCCATGCTCCTCACACAGATATTACCAAATCACTTAAACTAGTTTCATGCCATGACAGATGCTGACAGGGAGTTGTCCTTGGTTAGCTTAGAAATATATATTTTTTATTTATTTACATTCAGTATCATGCGTTAAGGGTACTTAAGGCATGGTACATAGACCATAAAATATAATCTTAAACATAATTAAGAATGCAAACCTCATATATAAATAATAAAAACTAACAAATATCAAAAACCCATCCCATAAAGGATGAATCTAAATTTAAAACTCTTAAAACACTGCTAAAAATAAATCATACTCAGGAGACCTCTTTCAAGGATGACAGTGATTAGGGTGTGCATTCTCTCACTGTATGTGTGCATAGGTGGGTAGATAAAAATCTGCATGGCTAATATGACAGAAAAAGGCAAGGCAACAACAAGAACAAAATGCTGTTCTGAGTGTTCTGCAAGACTTAATCTTGCGGATCTCAACTTTTTCCTCTTGTTATGTAAGGAGAAAGAAAGAAATTTGATAATTCCAGAGAATCTCCAGTTAAGTGGAAGACGGAAATGCCCTATACAATGTCAGCAACCAGTCACTGCTGCTTATCAGTCTGAATTAAATCCTGCCCTGACTGAATGGCTAAAGGGATATTTTTGAAATATCTAGAATTCTAGAAAATGCCCAAAAAAAGCTTTGTCCAGACACCCACACCTTAGTACTCAGAAAATGGTTCAATCATAATAATTCCTCCAATATTAATTCAAAGGCCCCTATTCGTATGCCTATGCACGCTGCAGATTTCTTTCCTTGGCACCATGTAATTGTTCAAACTTTGCAAGCGATTTGGACCAATCAAATCAGGCTAGACAATGATCCTGAAATATGGATTCTAGGTAAGCGTACAACCACTATTTTAGGACTGAAAAATCTGGAAACATTATCAGAATGAAAATGCTTGCTAATATTGTATGGATGCTTTAATGATATACTGTAAGTGATATTGCATGCAGCCTTAAACTTTTGGAAAGTGACATACAAATATTTAAATTAAAAAATTAAACTTCTTGGGAGTTCAGCGCAATGAAAATATAATTTTTTCCAAGTCATTCTACTATACAGTTAAAATGATCAAAGTATAATGGTGCCAGCAAGATAGAAAGTATTTATTACCAAAGATATGCCAGAAGTCAAACAAATTGAAAATTGCACACGTGGAGGGTGATTTTATAAAGTGGTGCCTAGTTAATGTACAGGGTGCCAAATATCTATTGTACCTATTTTATGAAATCAAGTTTGTGCGTTCTTAGCTTTATAAAATAAGGGCATACATGGTGAGATACATAGAGCAAATCCAGGTGTGATCAGTTACATGATCTCTAGGGCTGTTGTAATTGCCAAAACCTAGATTTTTAATGAACGCTCATAATTTATAGTATTTTATTACATGTGTAGATTTGCACACCACCTACACTTCTCCCAAACTCCACCTTGTGCATGCCCACTTGGCAGTATGTGCCATAGGCCTGATGCATGTACTTATAAAATAGCAACCACCTAAAGTACACATGTAAAAGCTCATCTGGAGCATCATGGAAAATACATGACTTAGATGCACGTTGATGGTGTGCACCTTTACCGGCTCTTTATAAAATTTCCTCCTTACAGTCTAACCTAATGGCGCATTTCTTTTTTCCTCTATTCACAGACTTGAGCATGTCTGGGTAGAGGACCTGGCTGAAACAGCTATGGCATATATCTATTTCCATGGGGAAAGTTTAGCTGTTTATCTGTAGGGATGCAAGATTGAGGTGTCAAAGGATTTATGAGTGTGGGAGAATGAATTTCCACTGTGTGTTGAGATGGTTTTGGCAGGATGCAATCTGTTTATCATCAAACGTAGCCTGAAACCGTAGATTGTCATCACAAGTATTAATCCAGATGTTAAATTCCTCCAATAATTCCTCAGTTCCATCCCATAACATAAGAATATCATCTATATACCTCACCCACAGTCTCATATTCTTTTTGAATGGGTTCTCTTTAATGTAAGTCTGTTCAAAATTAAAGACATACAAGTTCACAATATCAGGAGCCATGGACGAGCCCATGGCTACACCCTTGACTTGCTTGTAAAACACTCCTTGGAAACAGAAATAATAATAATTTTCAACAAGGGCAAACCGCATGAGATCAATAAGATGCTGTGGGGAGCCTATGGCACTGTCTATTCATCAAATATTGCTCAACAATACTTAATGCTTCTCTTTGTGGACTGTTCGTATACAACGATTCTATATCAAGTGTGACTAAAATCCAACTGGGATTAAAATCTTGCATGGCTGTTAGTAATTGAATAACATGCGTGGAGTCCTTGACATACGACCACATCTCCTGAACATATGGTCTTAAAAGAATATCCATAAGTTTCGAAATTGGTTCCATAAGGGACCCAATAGCTGAAACTATTGGTCGTCCGGGGGGGGGGGGTTTCCAAAGATTTATGGATTTTGGGATTAATATAAATGGTGGGAGTCACTGGGAAATCCACCATTAAAAAAGATTTCTCTTGTACAGTAAGTCGTCCACACTCAAAAGCAATCAAGATCAAATTATCAATAGACCTCTTGAGCGGAATCGTGGGATCATCATCTAAACATTTATAAAAAGTCGTGTCCCTTAATTGCCTATAAACTTCACTGAAATAATAGGCTTTGTCCATAACAACAATTGCTCCACCCTTATCTGCTGGTTTGATAATAATATTCGAATTGCTCTGCAACGATTTCATTGCCTTTCTTTCTCCCACCGTAAGATTATCGTAAGGCGGTTTATTACTTCTCTTAATCTGATTCACTTCCTTCATGACAACTTTTTCAAATGCCTTTATCAATGGGTTGGTATTTTGAGGAGGAATCCAAGTAGATTTATTCTTAATTATTGATGGTTCAGTATCTGAAGAATCTCTCATGAAGAAAAAAATTTTTGTCTTAATCTTACGAAAAAACTTGTATAAATCTATATGAGCTTATATATGGATTAATACTTGTGATGACAATCTACGGTTTCAGGCTACGTTTGATGATAAACAGATTGCATATCTGGATCTGCTTATTAAGAAGACTGACAAGGGGTTTATTACTACTCTCTTTAGGAAACCTACTGATAGGAATCATTTGCTCCATTATAATAGTTTTCATAATACATCACTTAAAAATAATTTACCAGTGGGACAATTCCTTAGGATACGTAGAATATGCACCTTGGATTCTGATTATGAAGAGCAGGCAATGTCAATGGTCGATAGATTTGAGGTTAGACACCATCCACGACATACCATCAAGAGGGCATATAGCAGGGCAAGGAAATGCCCCCGTCAAGAATTATTGCAACAACAGAAGAAGAATAATGATGTAGGTTTTATTTGTCCCCTCTTGTTTTCTTATCAGTCTCATCGAATAGCCAAAATAATAAGAAAGCACTGGAATTTGATTCAGACTATGCCAGCGTTTCAGGATACAAAAGTGACAATCGCTCATAGATGCAATGCAAATTTAAAGAATATGCTTGTTCCATCTGCATTGACTGAGAGGGCCTTTTTATCTTCCCATAAAGGCCATTTCCAGTGTGGTGCATGTTCTGTATGTACTCATACCCTTACAATTAGAAGTATATTTGTCCATCCAATAAACGGTCAAAAATTTTATTTAGATGATTTTTCTAATTGTAGTACGAATAATGTTTAGCACCACTGTATATAGCCCACATTGTACATAGCTCAAACCAATCTAGCACACAATACAACACACACCCAACTAAATTTCCACCCTCACTGCATGTATAACACACTCACACTACCAGATTGTTTGCTGTGATACCACCTTGATTATTATGATAAGGCGGTTTAGAAATACTGTTAAATAAATAAATAAATAAATAATGTTATTTACGTGATACAGTGTCCATGTATGAAATTGTATGTGAGCGTGACTACCCGTCCAGTACGTATTAGAATCATAGAACATAGGAGTTGCCTTAGGAGAGGAGTGGTTGATAAACCCCTTGTCAGTCATTGGCAGGAATTGAAGCATAAGATCTCAGATTTGAAATATTTTGTGATTAAGAAGGTTAAAATAAATTGGAGAGGAGGAGATGGTGAGAGAACCATCCGTAGATTGGAAGAACGATACATTTTTGCGTTGGATATCTTGCATCCCAAAGGGTTGAATATGGATAGTGACCTATCCGTTTTTTTGTAAATGTTATTTTTTTGGTAGTGGAATGTTTTTTAGATATAGGTTTTTTAATATATAAGTATTTATTCTCTTGATGATTTATTTATTTATTAGTGGTATCATCGTTTTTTGGTGTGATCAAGCTTTTTTTGCAAGAATCATTTGTGACCCATCCAGCATTATTATGGAGCATATTGAATAAAGATTGAGTTGATAGATAAGCTACAATTTTCATTGTATAAAGTATTGGACCCATAGAAAAGGTTCAACATGAATAATAATTTTTTTGTTTTGTAGTGCGATACAGGAGCTATTGATTTATTTATAATAACAAGTCATTGGTTTCGTTTTGAAACATAGCATGACTATGGTTGGTTCTCTGCGGCTTCTTAAATAATAAATAAAATATGTATGAGGTTAGTTAAAACGACAAGATTTGTGTAACGTCCCGCGAGAATAGTGGTGTCTGCAGAGCGCAAGCGCCGGCGTTCTGTGTGGTGCGCCGGCGGGAACGCTGACACGGTCATTCTGGACAATTCAAACATTCTGTAAGTTTTTTTGCAACTGCGGTTTTATGCTGGGTGGTTGACAGATATCCCTGGTTACGCAGGAATTAAGATAACTTCCAAAAAAATTTTTTAGAGTACGGAGGTAGTTTAATGATGTTTATGGTGGTTCTAAACCGCAGATGCTGTTGTAGACTATGGGGTTCCCTATGGGAGGTAGATCTCCATTCTTTAGTATAGTAGAAAACAAAATAACGTTGAGTCAATAAATAAATATCTTTAAACTAGACCTTTGTTGGCAATTATGTTATATGAAGGTTCCTTATGCCCTGTATGTGGACTGGTGTATCTTGCCTTTGTGTTACTACTAGAATCGGCAATTGATGAAGTTACAATTTGGAGAAATTGACGTCACAATTTACAGGTAGATAGACTGCTTTTGAAACATCTGTTCCTACGTCTCTCTTGAGAGAGAAGTTCCCCTGATTCCACTGATTTTGCTCATGCATTTTTAATCAATTTTTAGTTATTGTTTTTTGGCCCATTCTATATATGTATTTTAGTTTATGCAAATGTACACATACCATACAATCTTTTATGCCCCCTTTTTAAGTATACTTTACATGATTGTATTATTTATTCCTTTATCTATGTTTTTATAAGTTTAGCCATCAGATTCTTATTTATATGTTTTATACTCATCATAAAATATATATATTTTTTAGAGTGATGATGTATTTATTCATTTACTGTTATTGTTTATTATTTATTATCTGTTTATAAATTTTATTGGCTGTGCTAGTTATGAGTTGTTGGTGAAGTTAGATACAAACATAGAATATGATGTCTTCCTTTATCATTAAGTAATTGTAAGTATATATATTATTGATTTAATTATTTATTCCTGTGTTGATTATCTTAGGTTTTACTCTTGGTGTGATGGCTTTTATGGTTATTTATTTATTTATGTTTTTATTTATGATGTTATTTATTATTGTTTATGTTTTTAGTTTAGCCTGCCCCTGAAGAAGGTAGCGAAACACGGCCTGTGTCGGGCCATAGGCTAAAGGTGACCAAATACAGAATTTCCTTCCTTACTGCTGTCCACGTTGTGTTACTGGGTGTTACATAGCACGTGGACTCGTGCTTGTTTGTTGGACTATCTTCCATTTTGTTCTACTCCTCTTTTCCTTTTCCCTAAATCCACCCCTTTGGAAGAATGGCTGGAGTAAGGGTGGGATGGGCACTTACACATGTAGTTAATGTACTACTCGGATAAGTGATGATTTCTACTGGCACATGCACACACAGTTATGCCTGCTTCAGATCGGCCTGGTTATTAGTCTTGATAAAACAGAGGCTCTGGTTATTTCTAGAACTTCTGTGCTCAGGTTACTAGTGATTCGACTTTCGGAGATCTTACTGTTCCTCTTCACTCCAAAGTATGTTAGACAGTTGTCACTCTGGACACCCACCTAACAATGAAGCCCCCAAATCAAAAAGGTGGTTGCCTCTGTATATTTTAAGATACATTTGTTGCATAGGCATAAACCCTTGCTTGAGGCTCCTGATTTTCAGACTGTCATTCAAGCCATAATGCTTGTCATTAGACTATTACAATTCTGTTTATTTTGGATTGCTGGTGCTGCCCCTTTACTACATCCTGCAGTAACAAATCCCAGGGTTTGATTACGCGTTGAGTGAAAAAAATATTTTCTCTTATTAGCCTTAAACAGGTTACACTGTAGCTTCATTGCATGTTCCCTAGTCTTTCTACTTTTTGATTGTATAAACAATTGATCTACATTTACCCATTCCACTCCATTCGTTATTTAAAGACCTCTATCATATCTCCTCTCAGCCATCTCTTTTCTAGGTTGAAAAGCCCTAACCTTTTAAGCCTCTCCTCATAGGGGTATCCTTCCATCCCCTTTAGCATGTTGGTGGCTCTTCTCTGTATCTTTTCTAATTCCACTATATCCTTTTTAAGATATGGTGACTAGAATTGCAAATAATATTCAAGGTGCGGTCACACAATGGAACAATACAGGGGCATTATAATATCGTTTGTTTTATTCTCCATTATTTTCCTTATGATACCTAACATTCTATTTGCCTTCTTGGCTGCCACTTCACAATGGGCGGAGGGTTTGAATGTGTTATCCACAATGACACCTAAATTTTCCTGGATCCTAATGTGGAACCTTGCATCATGTAACCATAGTTTGGATTGTTCTTTCCTAGGTGCATAACTTTGCACTTGTCCACATTAAATTTCATGTGCCATTTGAAAGCCCAGTCTTCCAGTTTGTCAAGGTCCTCTTGCAATTTTTCACAATCCTCTTGGGATTTAACAACTTTCAATAATTTTGTGTCATCTGCAAATTTGACTACCTCACTCGTTATTCCCATTTCCAGGTCATTTATGAATATGTTAAAAAGCAGCGGACCCAGCACAGATCCCTTGGGTACTCCACTATTCAACTTTCTCCATTGGGAAAATTGACCATTCAGCCCTACCCTCTTCTTTATATCTTTTAACCATTTCCTGATCCACAATAGTACACTGCTCCTATCCCATGACTTATTAACTTTGCCAAGCATTCAATGACCTGGACACCCTTTTCCTTTGAATTGCAATCTGAGCACAATTTCCTCACGTTCAGGAAACTATGAAGACATTATTGTATTGTAATGCTTTTGATGTGGTTGAGTGATATAGTCCATCTAGGATTTAATAAATAATATAGAGCCAGGGGAGAAGTTGAGTAGAGTTTCTGGCTCGCATAATGCAAAGCATGCATGCATAACCTGGCAGATATACATGTCAGGTGTATACACATGTCCTGCCACCTCTGATTGCATGTGTAGGTGGTGATTTTAGAAGGGAAAAGTACATGTTCTTTCCCTTTCTAAAATTGTTCTTTTTCCCTGTATACTGGCCATATCCACTTATGCGTTTGGTTCTAAAATAGCCTCTTGTGAAATTACGGTTTTACGGAGGTCGCCTGTTCCTGAGAGGCAGGGTTTAACCCATTTGACAACTAAAGGAAAATAATTGACAGACAAGACAAAAATTCCTGTTTTCAGTTTCTCTTCTGACAACTTCAGTTGAGGTTAACTATGGGGCAGAGAAATATGATAATAGGTAAGAAATTCAAGTTAGATTTGAATTTGAATTGGACTGACCTGTGAAAATTAACCCAATGTGCCAGTGGATTCTCTTAGAGCAGGGGTTCTCAATACATTCCTCAGGTCTTACTCAATCAGTTGGGGTTTCAGGATACCCACAATGAATATGTATGAGAAACGTCTGCAGGCCGGGTAAGCATTCCATGCAAATCTTTCTCATTCATATTCATTGTGGATATCATGGAAACCCAATCAGTTGCATTATTTCTGAGGACTAGTTGGAGAGCCACTGCCTTATGGCAAAAAAATCCAGAGATGGAGCCATGTTAGCCTAGAGGAGCAAAATTGGCTGAGCCAGGTGGCACCTTAAAGGCTAACCAGTTTATTGAGGCATGTACTTTTAAGGACATTGGATACATCTGATGAAGTGGACTCTTGCCATCCAAAGCTCATGCCTCAATAAATGTTAATCTCTAAGGTGCCACCTGCCTCTGTAATTTTTGCCTTAGAGTGATGCGATGTAAACTATGCACACACACACACACCTTCATGGTGTAGGAATCACTTCTTTGCCAAGTGTTTTGTTTTCTTTAATACTGGTAAATATAAGATATGCAGTTTCTGTCTTGCAATGACCATGCTGCTTATTTCCTATTCAGAAGCTTTTATAATTACGACTGGCAGGAACTAGGCCAGTAAATGATCCCAGTATGAACTGGCCTAGCCTGAATTCACCTTGAGCACATACAGCATGGAAAGCTGCTTTTCCAAAAATCTTCATGACAAACGTGCAAATAGCAATACCTCTTATGATTTCATTCTTTCCGCCTCCTTTAGTTGTCTTATGACGACATTTCTACAGGGACTAAAGAGCAGAGTGACCAAGGATGAGGATTTCAACTGTCTGATTCAAAGCATACCAAACTCTTTCTTGAACTGGGGTGACTAGAAGATATGAAAATACTGTGCAGCTTGATGGTGAATGCAGATGGCTGCTGATTCAGAAAGTGTACATACAAAATTCATTCTTCAAGTTAGATTTATTCAAGCATTTATTTACTTATGTACAAACTGAGTGGAATTCTTAAATATGCTTCTTTAATTAAAAAAAAATCATTAATGTTAACTTTATTTTAGTTCTTTGGGCCATCTCCAGCTGTCTAAGCTAAATTATTATATTCTGTTCAATGTATTTATGTAGGATTTTGTACTGTAGTGTATGAAACATAAATATGAGCACTAAGAACTTTCTGTTGTTCACATTTTACAAGATTGCATAAAAGAAGCACAGTGTTTAATTAAATGTATGTTTTTCATGTGTTATTCTTGACCACTGAATTATCTTGGTTTCAAATAAATTATTCTTTACGTTGCTTGTGTATTCTTATACTCAATTACATGTTGCCTTTGCCACTTCAAAATTCATATCCCTGAAGAGAGTCCTCTATAGTAAGTTTTTGGGAGGGAATAGTGAAAGGTGTGTTGGAATTAGCTGAAGTACAATTGCACCTAGATTACGATGGGGATTATGGTGGCCAGGTGTGAAAAAGCAACTCATTGGAAGAAGACTTTGGTGGTCTAAGGGGTATTTTGATTAAGCCCCACGCTGGTAGTGCAGAGGTGGGCCGCATTATAAGTGCAGGGCTGTGCTCTACTTGCAGTGGGGCTGGTACAGCCATCCTTCTGCATTTACTGTGTTTCACTGTAGTAAAATGGCCAGAGGAGCAACTAGCACTAACAGAGGCAGCATTAGTTGCACCCTTGGTACTTGCACTGAGTTCAGGTTGTCTGGGCTACAAATTCCCACGCTAGCTATGCTGTAGTGGGAATGCCTTTGTCCCATCCATTCACCACCCCAACGTGCACTACAAGGGCAGCGCAAGGTTTATAGCCCCTATTGTGACCTCAACCGCTCACTTAACCAGTTGAGTTGCCTTTGAAACATTGGGGAATAAGGAAATTTTACAACCCAAAAACTCCTTAAACTGAAAGGGCCTGATTTTTGAAGGAAGTTACACAGTTAACAGCCCATGTTACCCTTGTAAATGCCTTAACCGGGATTTTCTAAAGGCGCCTACACGGGTAATGCCTTTGGAAATTCTCGGTTAAGTCCCTAACGCACCCAGATGCTATCCGTTTAGCATCGGAGCATGTTTGGAGTGTTCCGGGGTGGAGCGTAGGCGGGGAATGGCACCAAGCGAGTAGCGGTAATTTTCAATGCTGCCCGCTTAGCGCTCTGTACCTTAAAGATAGGCAAGGAAAACCTTCGCCTATCTTTAAGGCGCTGAGGCTAAACGGGCAGCATCAAAAATCACTGCTACCCTCTTAGCTTCATCAGCTGTTGGCCTGTGCAGAGTGACCCAGATATTCATTTCTGTCACCGCGGAAATGAAAAACCGTATTAAGGGGGTCAGCAGGCAGGCTATGCGTCGACATGGCGCATAGCCTGCCTAAATGAAAATCGGGCCCAAAAAGCATTCTCATAATCCAATTTTTTTCTGACTGTAAGGCATAGGAAAGCAGAAGTGTGTTCTTAAACATGAACTTGTCATCCGAAAGCTCAAGCAAACCAGAAATATCCAAATTGTCAGTAAAAACCTCTGTTACTGACTCTCCAGTCCCCTCAAATACACCAGTCAACCTTCTAGCTGACACATGAAGGACTCAGCTACTTGGGGGAATTGTCTCATCCGGCACTTTCAATAGCTATTGCAGTACCTCCACAGCAAACCTTTGGGAAGGACCTTAGGAGACTTTGGAAAGTTAAACCTTAAATTCAATCACCTGCAAGTAGTTTTTCAGACTATTGCAAGACCGCAGGCAGGGTCCCGGCGGCCGGCTTTAACCGGGCACGCGGCCCGGCACGGGGACCCTGCGCGTGGCCCAGGTGGGGCGCGTGAGTGCGGGATTTAAATCAATTGGCTCCCGTCGGTCGCAGCCGTGCGGGAGCCAATCAATGGGGTTATTGTTGGGGGGTGGGGGTGAGTTCCCGGCCGGCAGCCTCCGCGTGCTCAGTCAGAGTGGAGGCTGCTTTGGGGGTGCCGGCATCGTTGGTTTCGGCAGAGCAGCGGTGGCAGCGGAGCGTGTCGGTGGTCGACCGGAGTCCCCTGGAGTCGGGCATTATTGTGGCGCCCAGAGGCAGGTTTGGTTTTTAGGTGACTCCTTTTCCGGGCATATAAAAAACAAAAAACAAAACAAATAAAATAAAATAAAGCTTCATAACCTCCATAAAGCCTCTGGCGGTGGTGCAGGGCACAGGCGGCTGGGGTTTGCGGCGGATGTGAGAGCCTTCTTGAGGGGGGGGGGATTTTGGGGAGTGAGGGCCTGCTCAGAGGGGGTTGTTGGGCCTGGTGGGATGCCTGCACCACGTGGTCGGGTGAAAAAAGGAGGTTTGGCCCCGGAGGGTGCTGCTGGGGTGAGGGGGCTAGGGGGTTCAAGGTCTGGTGGGGGGACTGGGACAGGCAGGGAGTTGCCCAGCCCTGCGGGGGGGGGGGCGGGGGGGTCATGGGGCAGGTGGGGGGGGGGGGCTGTGCGGGGGGCTACAGGGGCAAAAGGGGTCCGGCAGTTGGGGGGGGGTGACAGGGGTGAGAGGGGTGACCCGTCCCCCAGTGGGACCCAGGGGTCGGGTGGGGGGCCTCGGGGGGCGGTTGGGGCTTCGGGAGGCGAGAATGTGGGGGGCGGTAGGGGTTTGGGGGTGCGCTGGGGGGTGCGGGGGCGGTGGGGGGGGGTGTTTTGGGAGTGCAGGGGCCTGGGGGAGGGTTGCGGCCGGATGGGGCCCAGTGGGGCAGTGGATATGGCGTGCCTGCAGGTTGGCTTCCGGGTCCCAGTGGCTATGGTCCGCCGGGGGGGCCTTCGCCGTGGGAACAGTGGTTGGGTGGGGGGCAGGGTACGTCTCGAGCAGATTGGGGTGGCCTTTGGCCACAAGCTTGGTCGCTGGCGGTTCCCCCCCTGTTTTTCCTTTTATGTCTCCGCAGGGGCCGGTCATGGCACAGCCACCATGGACGTCGAGCGCCGCTGGATGCGAGAGCTGGTTAAATCTGGTGGCGGGTGCGGTGACGCAGTACGGAGCGGTGGCGGAGTCCTCGGGTGGACGGCCCTTGGATATCGCGCGGGCCGGTGGTGAGGACAGTCAGGTTGCAGATGGTACGGTCACGGCTTCGGCGGCTGCTGGTGGTGAGCCTGGTGAGTTGATGGGGGGTGTGGGCGAAGGGGGGGTGCGGGTGCAGGAGGGGAAGGCGGGAGGTAGTTCGCGTAAGAAGCGCAGGCGGTCTTGTCGGCGTCGTCGTAGCTCCGAATCATCCTCGTCTTCTTCCTCTTCGAGTGGTTCTTCGGCAGGGTCTGGGGGGAGCCGGGTCAGCAAAAAGGGGGTGGCGGGGGGGATGGGCTCCGGTGCGGGTGGTGGAGCCGCATCGGTGGTGGTTTTTCCGGAATTGTGGGAGGGGGTGCCGTGGAAGCTGCGGCGCAAGATTAGGAAGCGGCGCTACATAGATATCTTCCGCTTGCTGGAGGGGAGGAAGCGTTCAGGTGAGAGTCGGAAGAAGCGGAAGGAGGATGAGAAGGCAGGTAGGGTTAAGAAGGTGGCGCGTAATGTGGTGAACTGGACGCGATCCTTTCTGCGGTTGGCCAGCGTGTGGGGTCACCACAAACCGGAGCAGTATGGTATGTTGTTGGCGTACGCCGATTCCATCCTGGAGGCGTCTCAGACGCATGACGGGTGGGCTTGGCTGAACTATGATGAAAAGTTCAGGGACAAGATGGAGGAGAGTAGATCGCTTTCCTGGGGCACGCAGGACATTAACCTTTGGCTGACTCAAATGTCGGCTAGGTCTAGTGCCGGTGGGGGGGGGGCGGTGGTAAAAGTAGTGTCAGGACGGCGGGGGGGGGGGGCTGTGCGTTCCTTTTGTTCGGGGGCGGGCGGTGTGCAGCCGAAGGCGGGCACGGCGGGGAGCAGTGACGTGTGCTGGCGGTTCAACCGGTCCACCTGCCCGTTTCCCGACTGTAAATTCCAGCACGCCTGTTCCTTGTGCGGAGGTCCGCACCCGGCCACCAGGTGCATTAAGAAAGGTGCCGCTGGTGTTGCTGGTCCCGCGCCTAAGGGGCAGTGAGTGGCCGGGGTGTGCGCCGTCCCCGATTCAGGTGGAGGCCTTGTTGGGGTGGCTGAGTCGCTATCCTAGGAGGCGGGAGGCGGTGATTCTGTCGTTTGGTTTTCGGTTCGGTTTTGTTATTCCGGTGCGGGGTGTGGTGTCGGCGCCGAGTGCGGGGAACTCCCCGTCAGTGCGACGTTGGGCTGCGGTCGTTCGGGACAAGTTATTGGGGGAATTGCGGTTGGGGAGAGTGGCGGGTCCATTCCAGGAGCCCCCATTTCCCGACATGGTGATCTCTCCGTTAGGAATAGTCCCCAAGAAGGAACCGGGGAAGTTCCGGTTGATTCATAATTTGTCTTGTCCGATCGGGGCTTCCGTTAATGATCACATACCCCGGGAGTTTTGTACGGTTCGGTACGCGTCCTTTGATAAGGCGGCTCTGATGGTGAGGGTGGCCGGTCGGTCCGCCCTTATGGCAAAGGTTGACATCGAATCGGCGTTTCGATTGTTACCAGTGCATCCGTCTGCTTTTCATTTGTTGGGCTTTTGCTTTCAAGGGGGGTATTATTTTGACAAGTGCATGCCGATGGGCTGTTCGGTCTCTTGCGCTTATTTTGAGATGTTTAGTACCTTCCTGCAGTGGGTGCTGGTGCAGAGGTCCGGCTTGTCGAATGTGGTGCATTACCTGGACGAATTTTTGTTTGTGGGTGTGGCACAGTCGGGGGAATGCCAAGAGATGTTATCTGCATTTGTGCGGCTAGCGTGGGAGTTCGGTGTACCGTTGGCGGAGAGTAAGACGGAGGGTCCGACAACGCGGTTAACCTTTTTGGGGGTGGAGTTGGATTCTGGGGAAATGGTGGCGCGTTTGCCGCAGGATAAGGTTGCCCGTTTGCGGATTTTGGTGGCTAACGTGTTGTCATCCCCCAAGATTTCCTTGAAAGAGCTGCAAGCGCTGTTGGGGTCTTTAAATTTTGCGTGGAGTGATTCCAATGGGGAGGGTGTTTTCACGTCGGTTGGCATGTGCCATGACCGGGGTGCGGAAGCCTCACCACCGGATTAGAGTCACAGGGGCTATGAGGGCAGATTTGAGGGTGTGGAGTCGTTTTTTGGAGGAATTCAATGGGACTTCCATTTTGATGGAGTCCGAGGTGTCCAGTGATGCCTTGCAGTTGTACACGGATGCGGTGGGGGGGGGGCGGGGTTGGGAGTCTACTTCAGTTGGGCCTGGTGCGCGGATAGTTGGCCTGAGTCGTGGCACATTGCGGGGTTGACCAAGAACATCACCTTTTTGGAGCTCTTTCCGATTCGTGTGGTTTTGGAGCTATGGCCAGATCGGCTTCAAAACCGTAGGGTTCTCTGGTGGTGTGATAATGAGGCGGTGGTCAGTGTGGTCAATCACTACTCCCCTAGGTGCTTGAGGGTGGCGGGCTTGATGCGGGAAGTAGTGCTAGCTTGTCCGCGGTTGAATGTGTCGGTGAAGGCTCGGCATATACCGGGGTGCACTAACGAGATCGCTGATGCTCTTTCTCGTTTTCAGTGGGAGTGGTTCCGGGCTCTGGCCCCAGAAGCGGACAAGGACGGATCTGTGGTCCCAGAGAGCTTGTGGAGCTTTGGCCACGGGAGATGCTAAATCTGCTGAAGAGTTCGGTGTCAGTGGGGACTTGGTCTGTGTATCAGCGGGGCTGTGACCGGGTGGTCGCATTTCTGGTGGCTCATGGGTGGCAGCCGGGAGGGGTTCCGGTGGGTTTGATTGGTCAATATATTGTGGAGGCCAAGGGCGCCGGATTCTCTCGATCGGCGGTGTGTGCGCACTTGGCGGGGTTTAACTTTTTTGCGAGCACGGTGGGTTGGGGCTCGCCTGCTGGGGGGTTTTTGCCGCGGCGGCTGCTGGAGGGTTGGGAGCGCGTTCAGCCTACACCGTGGGATTCGAGGTTGCCCATTACGCACGAGCTGTTGGTGAGGGTCTGCGGGGCCTTATCGCGGGTGGCGGCGTCTGCGTACGAAGCTACTTTGTTCCGGGCGGTGTTTTGCATTGCCTTTTTTGGGGCTTTTCGAACGGTGAGTTGGTCGCGGGCTCTGGGCGGGGGGGGGGGGTGTTGGGGGGCTGCAGGCGCATCATGTTCGGGTGGAGGGGGGGCGGTTACGGATCCTTTTGGCGAGATCCAAGACAGATCAGCGGGGGAAAGGTTTGTGGGTGTTGTTGGGGGAGGTCAGGGATGCGGGGTCTTGCCCGGTTCTGGCGGTGAGGCAGTATCTGTCGGTGCATCCGGGGCTGGCGGGTGGTTTTTTCGTGCATGCGGATGCGCGGGTCTTAACCCGTTTTCAGGTATCGGCAGTACTGCGCCTGGCATTGTGTGTGGTAGGGGAGGACCCTATGCGGTTTGCACCGCACTCCTTTCGTATTGGGGCTGCCACTAGCACGGCGGCAGCTGGGTTGCCTGAGCAGGTGATTCAGGGCATTGGTAGGTGGCGCTCTCAGGCTTTTAAAGGCTATGTGCGGCTGTAGGGGCTCGGGTTGTGGGTCGGGGAATTTAATTGTTTATTTATTTTGCAGATGGGGGTGTCGAGCCTGGTGGCTGTTGGGTTGCTGGCCACTCTTTTGTCCACTGGGCAGGACGGCGTGCGGCTGCTCGGCCTATCGGAGTTAATCTGGGACTGGACCCGTCGGTGGTGGCTGTGACATGGCTGGGCGTGCGAGGACTTCGTTGGTCGCAATTGCTGCCTTTGCTACAGCGCCATGGGAGGACGTCGCGGCGGCCGGCAGCCCTGATTGTGCATCTGGGGGGCAATGACCTGGTGTCCTGGTCCTGCAGGCAGCTGATTCGGGCAGCGCAGGATGATTTGGGGGTGGTGCTTCGGATGTTTCCGGGTATTATTTTGCTGTGGTCGGACATCATTCCAAGGCCGGCTTGCTGGGACCAGCGATGGTGGTCTCGGGGCCTGACGAAGATTAATCAACAGATTGGTCGATGGGTCTGTGAGAGGGGAGGTTATTAGGTCTTGCATGACTGGGTGGACGTCGGGTGTTCGGGGCTCTATCGGGCTGATGGGGTTCATTTGTCTCCAGTTGGTATGGACCTCCTCCTTAACGACTGGCAAGAGGCCTTGGAATATATGTCGGTCCGTGATGTGCGCTGGTTGCAGCTTGGGGTTGGGGGGGGCGGCACATGAACAGGGTTCTGTGCCGGTGGCGGGATCCCGAAGGTTTCCGGGGTCCGGAGCAGCAGGCTACACTTGGGCGGGGGGGGGGTGCCCCTGACCCGGTCAAACCCCGGCCGACTTTTGCTAATAGCATGGCGAAGTCGGGGAGAGGGGCATGGCAACTTGCCGGGAGGCAAGTTATAGCATTAATGGTAGCGGGCACTTTGCTAAGGTCTGGCTGGTGCAGCCGGGTTCCGCTAATGGGGGGTTAGGAAGTTTGATGTTGGTTTGTTGTAATTGTTGATGGTTAATAAAGCTGCGACCAGTTGTGTTCCATGAATTTATGGTGTGATGTCTTATGTTTGGGGGGGGGCAGGGGAAAAGGGTAGGGCCCGAAGCGCCGGGTCCGCCTGCCTCGGTTATTGCGAGGCCGCGGGCAAGGTCCCGGCGGCCGGCTTTAACCGGGTGCGCGGCCCGGCGCGGGGACCCTGCGCGCGGCCCGGGTGGGGCACGCGAGTGCAGGATTTAAATTGATTGGCTCCCGTCGGTCGCAGCTGTGCGGGAGCCAATCAATGGGGTTATTGTTGGGGGTGGGGAGTGAGTTCCCGGCCGGCAGCCTCCGCGTGCTCAGTCGGAGCGGAGGCTGCTTTGCGGGTGCCGGCGTCCCTCCCTCCCTCCCTGTCTTCGGACGGCTTGGGTATGGGGTGTTGCAGCTTGGGGGGGGGGGGGTGCGGGATCCCGGAGGTTTTCGGGATCCGAAGCAGCAGGCTACACTTGGGCAGGGGCGGGGTGTCCCTGACCCGGTCAAACCCCGGCCGACCTTTGCTAATAGCATGGCGAAGTCGGGGAGAGGGGCATGGCAACTTGCCGGGAGGCAAGTTATGGCATTAGTGGTGGCGGGCACTTTGCTAAGGTATGGCTGGTGCAGCCGGGTTCCGCTAATGGGGGGTTAGGAAGTTTGATGTTGGTTTGTTATAATTGTTGATGGTTAATAAAGCTGCGACCAGTTGTGTTCCATGAATTTATGGTGTGATGTCTTATGTTGGGGGGGGGGGGCGGGCGGGAGAAAAGGTTAGGGCCCGAAGCGCCAGGTCCGCCTGCCTCGGTTAAGAAGATGTTAGTTGGGACTGTATCCGAGCTTTGTGATTTTACTAAACAAATAATGGTTGTTTCATCGAGTTGACACTCGATTCTGTGAGGCTAATCAGAAGCTAGCCAAGGTGGACCAGCAACTCTTGACGTTACAAGCAGTAGGGGTGTTCTCTATGAAGGGCAGTTTGCTTATACACACTAAGCTAGAAGCATTGGAAAATGTCTAGAGCTAACAATTTTTGGTTCTTGAACTTTCTTGTTACTCATTTGCTTTCCCCTGAGATATTCTTAAGAAAATATTTAAGGAGGTCCTACACATACCTAACCTAGATGTCATTTCCTTTGCTATTACTGTATGTATTATCTTTTTTGAAAGGTCTGGCAGGGGAATGACTAGGATGGTGCTTTAGACATTCTGGCATCTCCATCTGTGTCAAATTTAACCCATTTTGGACCAGCATATGTTTTACATACATAAGGTTTCCATAGTTACTACTCAACTGTTTACTAATTAATAGTTATAAATTCAATGGAACTATGTTTAGCTATTATTGTTATGTCAAAAAGCGTTATATACAGATTTTTTATCTGAGATCTAGTTAATTTAATAGGTAGTCGAAGTTTGCTGATTTTGAAGGTACTGGCGGCTCAACATAAAAAGATCACAAAAAATAGTAAGTAGCTTATAATGCTGTAATAGCTACTATTTTGCAAATAAAAGTATTTGTAGACTTTAGAAAATAGGTTTAGATAATTGTAAGTTATTTAGTGTCAGAGTTATTGGTGCGTATATCAGCCTTGTGTGTTTTTCATACGCTGGGCTAATATGTTGTCGAAACTAATTGCTGTCAAGCATTCTGTTCTGTGTTTCAATGGTGCAATATCGACGCACTGCATCAGAAGTGTTTTCACCTATATCATATTCCGCCATCAGAATGGACTGTTGACAAACTATTGTCACCACACCCCCTGCTGGTAGCTTGTTGAAGGGACAAGGTGGACATTTTAATTATTTTGTAGAAGTAGGAAACCATTTTGGACCAGAGGGATCATGGTCCTTGTAGTCCTTCTTCTTAAAGAAATGAGTTCTGTATGCCTTGTGTAGGGTCAAACAAAAGTCTTTTATTCCCCTTTAGCACTAAGGTTCACTAAGAAACCAAAAAGTAGAATTTACCTTATTTTCAGGTTTATGCCAAAGTAATTACAGAGCAAGAAAACTGTTATGAGAGCTTCACAGTTCCTTGTAAAAATACACAGGGTTTTCAACACTGTAGTAAACCAAATAAACAAGCTCTTCTTTAGCTCAACACAGGCAAAAGATATTGTTAAAGCATGTTCTGGTAATTACAGCTCTGGGAGAGACTCTAGGCTTTCAGCAATACACATCGAACAGTCCATTTGTTCTTCATGCATCAACGGCTCTGGTTCCCCAAGCTCAATCTGCATGGGTTCCAGCTCAGCCGTGCTTTCTTCTACACCTGAGCTTTCCCTGGCTGAAATAGTTTGCAGTTCAGAAGTTCTCTTCCCTAGTTTCCAGCCTGGCAGTTCTGGGTTTTGCAAACAAGTGGTATGTCTTGTTCCTATGCCTCTTTGTAGTGGTTTCCAAAACTTCTGCCAGCTTTCTTTCCTCTCAGTATTGCTATCTGAGTTATAAGTCTTTCTAGGACCTGGCTTCTTTGTGAGAAATAAAGTATCACTGTACCTTGGCTCCTTGAAGTCTGTGCCACTGGTATTCCCCCTACCAGGCACCCTCCTTCTGATACCGTCTTCTCTGAAGACTGTTTCTTGGAGTTCTCTGGGCTGGGCTTGTCCTCCCTGGAGCTTAGCTCTACCACTAAGGATTCCAAGCTCCTCTGCCTTGCAGTAAAGGAGGTTCCTCTATCAGGTCCTTTCTCAGAGCTTCTCTATGCGTAGGCCTTTCTCTGGGCATGGCTCTCTCTCTAGGCATGGCTCTCTCTGCAGCCATGGCTCTCCCTCTAGCCGGAGCTCTCTCTGCTGCCATGGCTCTCCCTCTAGCCGTGTCTCTCTCTCTTGCCGAGGCTCTCTCTGCCTCCTTCCTGCAGAGCCCTGCTTATAAAGCCCTTTTTCCCTTGAGTTTTCTGACCCCCTCCTCAGGTGCATCTGATTAGCTTCTGCTTCATCAGTACCTAGGTGTGTCAGCTCAGCATCTGCAGGCTCGTGCCTGCCCCCTCTAGCTGTCCTGCTAGGTAATTGCACCTTCTGCAAGTCAGTTGCTTTATGAAAAACAGTGTTTTTTTCCAAGTTCATAGCTTCACTAGCTTCAGCTCTATCACACTATATTATATCATAATAAAGTGTTTTAAATGAAAACTGCAGTTTCAATAGTATCATACAGTATGTTTATGTCAATGAATATTGGAACTGAATCCTATCTTTTCTGAAGACGGTCAATATACAATATTGGACCAGTGTATGAAAAACATATACTATGTGAAACTTCTATTTTCTGCAAAGTTTTAATATTTTTTATTATTGCTGGTATTTCATAGTTGTTTGAGTGTAGCAAATTGAATAAATCATTCAGAACAGAGAAAGAATATGCAAGCTGTCCAAAATGGGTTAACTAAATTTCTTGAAGATTCTACAGACACAATTACATCTCCTGCAACCCTCTTGGTCATTTTTATCTTGCTTAAGGATACAATTGCTATTTTGAGGGACTATTTTCAGAAGAAGGAGATGTTCTGTGGTTAGAAGATTGCTATTTCCCTGATGTGGCTAGAGCCACACAGGTACATCGGAGGCAGTTTCTAGCCTTGCGGCCTAAGTTAGTAGCTGCTGGGGCAACTTTTTTTCTTTGATTTCTCTGTAAATGCTTAGCTTCATTTCAGTGGAATAATTATGTTTTCTTAGATCCTATTCATTTGGAGACCATGGGTGGGGTTAATTAGGTATCTGGGTGTGGTTTTAGGTCTGGAACATTCTATGGGCTTGATAATTGAATGTTATTATCCTGTTTTTCCTTTCAGTTTCTTTTGAGGTAATTATCTCCCTCCTTTATGTGGGCTGCTTTGCATCTATTTTTGCTATTGTATTATGTTTTTCATTTGATATCCTTTCTTCTTGATGTAATTATTTGATTTGTTCCTTTGGAACTTAGATGTTAAATAATCTCAAACCCACATCCTTCGATGAACCACTAGTTTATTCTTAATTAAGAAAGTTTTGCAAGCCTGAAGGGTGGACATTTGCTGGCCCATATCCTTGAGTTTATTCTCTAGGTTCTTAACTCCATCTTCTGAGTATCCAAATTGGCCACAGCCCCATCCAGGAACAAGATAAAGCTGTCTAAGTGATTCAGTAAAGACTACTCCAGTCCAGTGACGGCTCACCACAGGGGATCTAGTGACTACCTGTGGCATGTGCAGAATATCATCACAACTGGCAGGTCCATAACAAGGGCTTTGCAAGTGATTTGGCAGTACAATATGCAAGTACCGAAGGGGTGCTGATGTCATCACTGGGGCTTCCAGGAAGCCTGAGAAGAGCAAGTTCCAGTGAATGGTTGGGTTGGTGGTGTAGGGGAGCACCAGGTTCACGAGTCACACAGGGTGCACTTTTAGCTCTCTGTAGTCCTGACAATTGGTATTCCTCCTGGCTGATTTTGGCACACTTAGGGCTTCTGCAGACATCAGATTCTCTTTGCCTCCCATCCATTACTGAAGAATCTCACTGTCATCCGCCCTGACCAGGGCTGATGATGTTACTGTTACACGCACCATTTACTCACTGTTAATATTTCCGCTGGGAGCTTCACTAGCTACACCAACTCCCTTCTCTGGTGATTGAAAGCGAGCTCTGCAATGAGGGGACATAGGATTAGGGTGAAAGGGGATAGACTCAGGAGTAATATGCAGAAATATTTCTTTATGGAAAGAGTGGTAGATACATGGAATAGTCTCCCAGTGGAGATAGGAGAGACAAGGACAGTATCTGAATTCAAGAAAGCATGGAACAAACACAGAAGATCTCTAAAGGAAAAAAGGGGACTATTGTAGTTTATATGGAAGGGCAGACTAGATAGACCATATGGTCTTTTTCTGCTGTCATGTTTCTATGATTGTTATAAACTTGGCAAAGTATTGTACAGACTTGGGTACAGAAGGGACGCTCATGCTTCCGGGCTCAGTAAGGCCTTGGTGGCATTTGGCTGGACAGCTGCTCCTGATGCCAAGTCCCCCTTGAAAGCTTGCCCTTGCCCCAAGACATCAAACCCCAAGTACCAGATTATGGTAATTTGCATAAGAGAGGATCCTTGAAGGGGAACAGAAGAGTACATTTTAACAGCACTTTGCACTTCCCCAAGTCAGCGCAGCTCCTCCACACACCATGCGTCTTTGTCCAGCATCTCAGCAGGCTCTTCTATCTGCCATTTTGCTACCCTCCCTCCCCCCACACACTCACACTCTGACTGGTAGGACGTTGAGTACTGCACCCACTTTTAATTTAGTTCATGAGGTTCAGATAGCTTCATTGGCATGACATAAGTCTTCAATGTCCACATTATCTGCTCTACATTTGATATTTAGATATGGCTGGTTAGTCACACAGAGAACACGCCACACTTTATTTTTGTCTTTTTCTCTTGTGGAGGGAGGGGTAGTTCAATTTTACTATGAGAAAGGTACAGCTTGTGGCAATCTCTGTTTATATTTCTTGATTTCTGTATGATAAGTTTAATGAAGGATCTTACTTTATATTTTTTATTCAAGCTTTTCCCCCTGATGCAGCATATGGCAAAAATATGTTCCTAACTTTGAGAGTTAAGCTCCTAAATTGGCCTTTTTGAAAATTTACTAGGGTTGAGTATCTAAATTTATGTTCAACATTCACTAAGGGGAGACATCCACCAAGCACCCTGTCCAGCCCGCCCTATGCTTTTGTTGGTGTATTAGTGCCGTGGTGTCCCATCGCCATGGCACCGGGATACCCAGCAGGAGCACCGAAAGCCTGCTAAGGAGGGAACTGTCTTTACCCCGCTGCCTGACCCTCAGTGCGGGCAGCCAGGGCTGTGATCGGGCGGCAGAGACGCACCTGCATCATCCTGGCCTGGTTGGAGAGGCTGCCTGGCCCGATCCCCGCAATCAGTGGGACTTATTTCACCTCCAAGGTGGAATAAGTCCCCCGTCTATCTCACCACCACTGGACGAACAGGTCTGTGACCTGAATTGGCCCTTTACATCCTGGTGCTTCGACCCGCCCCCACTCCACCCTATATGTGGTCTCTTTACACAAAAGCGGAAGTAAGGATGTGGTTGAAAATTACAGGCTGGTTACTTTAACCTTGGTGGTGAGTAAATTAATGGAAGCACTGCTGAAAGAGAAAATAGTAAGTTTTCTGGAGTCAAACAGATTACTGGATCCAAGGCAGCATGGATTCACCAGAGGCAGGTCTTGTCAGATAAATCTGATTGATTTCTTTGACTGGGTGACCAGAGAGTTGGACCAAGGGAAAGCCCTAGATGTGGTATATTTAGATTTTAGTAAAGCCCTTTGACACTGTTCTGCACAGGTGACTTATAAACACCCTTTGACACAGTTCTGCACAGGTGACTTATAAACAAACTGAACACCCTAGGGATGGACCCTAAAGTTACTGCTTGGGTTAGAAACTGGTTGAATGGCAGGCGACAAAGGCTACAGGTAAACGGAGCTCACTCTGAGGAGAAGGAGGTTACCAGTGGTGTGCTCCAGGGATGTGTCCTTGGTCCGATTCTTTTTAACATCTTTGTTAGTGATATTGTGGAAGGGCTTTCGGGTAAGGTTTATCTCTTTGTGGATGATACCAAAATCTGCAATAGAGTAGACACCCAGGAAGGTGTAGATAACATGAGGAGAGATCTAGCTAAGCTTGAAGAATGGTCTAGGTTTTGGCAGCTGAGATTTAATGTTAAAAAATGCAAGGTCATGCATTTGGGATGCAGCAATCCAAGTGAGTGAGATAGTATAGGGGGTGAAGTACTTCCATACACAAAAGAAGAACGGGACCTAGGGGTGATTGTGTCTGATGATCTTAAAGTAGCTAAACAGGTAGAAAAGGCTACGGTGAAAGCTAGAAGGATGCTTGGGTGCATAGGGAGAGAAATGGCCAGCAGAAGAAAGGAGGTGATAGTGCCTCTATATAAGTCTTTGGTGAGACCTCATTTGAAGTATTGTGTGCAATTCTGGAGACTGCGCCTTCAAAAGGATATAAACAGGTTGGAGTGGGTACAGAGGGTGGCTACTAAAATGGTTAGTGGCCTTCATTATAAAGCATATGAGGACAGACGTAAGGATCTTAATATGTATACTTTAGAGAAAAGGTGGGATAGTGGTGATATGATTGAGATGTTTAAATACCTGCATGACATAAATGCACAGGAGAAGAGCCTCTTTCAATTGAAAGCAAGCTCTGCTACGAGGGGATGAGGGGAAAGGGGATAGACTCAGGAGTAATATGCGGAAATATTTCTTTATGGAAAGAGTGGTAGTTAAGTGGAATAGTCTCCTAGTGGTGGTGGTAGAGATGACGACAGTATCTGAATTCAAAAAAGCAAGGAACAAACACAGAGGATCTCTAAAGAGAAAAAGGCGACTGTTGAAGTGGTTGATATGGAAGGGCAGACTAGATAGGCCATGTGGTCTTTTTCTGCCGTCATGTTTCTATGTTTATAAGATGAATTTTCAGCTGAAAATTTAGGGGTCGATATTGAATGCATTTAGCTGGTGGCTGATTGCACTATCTTGATAGTGTCACCGAATATCTCCACAGACCACCTCAGCACTAATCAGTTAGTGCAAGGCTGATCCATAGGCGGGACAAGGGCGGTGTCAGCGCTAACTGGATAAATAGTGATTTTATCCGGTTAGCCCAATATTCAATAGGTGTTAACCCACTAAATACAGGTTGCTTGAAAGCAGGGCTACATTGCAAGGTGAATAAGTACTGGTTGAATATTAATGCTAACCAGATAAACTCACCATTTATTCGCTTAGTGCCACTCAGCCTAGATATTAAGCAATAGCTCCTATCTGGATAACGCCGCTGCATATTCTGCTGATAGTCAAGCTCCATGGCTGACCGCTGAGTCATTTGAATATCAGTTGTTTTGAAAATTATCTCCTTAGACTACTAAAGATGGCTGAAAATAGGGCACATATTTTCAAAAGGGTCAATGTTTAAATGCTATGGCAGTGAGCCATGCACTTAAATATCCAGCTAAGTGTCACTGAAAATTGCGCTATCTGGGTAAATACCAGCACTTAACTGGATATTATTGACACCATTGACAAACCACTGCTGTACTAACCCGATAGTGACGGGGTAGTCTGTGGATAATGTCGCTGAATATCTTGGTCAGCACTCTTAACAGGTGTTTTTTAATATCAGGCCCTAAAAGTATAAACTATCCATTTAGCAGCTGAATATCACCGCTATATGGATAATTTCAGGTTTTGACCTTCACCCTGCCACTCCGCTATACTGACAGTGGCAGAGAGATTACACAAATTTTCAGCCTGCCACTCTATATAGGAGCTGAAAAACTACACAGGTACACTAAAAAAGTTTTTTTTAAACTGCCTCTAATGTTTCGATTGATTTTTACGTTTTATGGTGCGCTGAATCCAAATCTGGTAACCAATTTGCTCCATCATGTACAGATTTTTTGCTACATTGGGTTAGCAGTTTGAGGTGAACGTTTCAGATTGAGTGCGATCGAGATAAAAGTTTCTTGGATGAATTCTTTATACTAATTGTTTAGTAGTTATTCAAATAAGAATAAAGAAAATTGTAACAAGGCAGCACATAAGAATAGAGTAATGTCAACAAAACACACTGTGATGGTAGCAAAATTGTCTGCATTTAAAACAGCCACATACATGAGCACAAACATTGAGCATATAAGAGCGAGGTTAGACACAAAGCAAAGCAAAGAAATGTGCAAAAAATGTTGTACAGGTATGTATGTAAGAATAGAAAACGCAAACTGCACCATTGCAATACATGAAGACAAACACCTGATGGTGTGAAAATAAAATTCTAATAAATGAGATCCGACACTGTGGTAATAACTAGCAAATTTTTATTTCAAAGTTTAGTAAAAACACGATATTTGTCAACACAGTTTAGATTTTAAAGTCATTCTTGGGTCAATCAATCTCCTGGTGGGCCCGTTTCTTCTTCCCCCGAATGCTTCTCTTGGTGCGCTGCTTGGCGTATTTTTCATCTGGGGTTTCCCGCAGCAGCAACCAGCAGAAATCAGCCATCATAGTGGTGTTCCATCTTCCTTGGTACCTTCTCTCTGCGTCCTTGATGTCCTGGTGAAACCTTTCACCTTGTTCTTCACTGTACGCCCCCATGTTTTCGGGAAAGTAGTTCACATGGGAGTGCAAGAAATGGACTTTCAGGCTCATGTTACAGCCTTGTTCTTTGAAGGCATTGAGCATCCTGGCAACAATATCCTTATAGTTCTCATCCCGCCTGTTCCCCAAGAATTTGAGAACAACATCCTTGAAGGAATCCCAGGCTTCTTTTTCCTTCTCAGACTTCGTTTCAGCGAATGCTCCATCTGAAATGAGTTTCCTTATATCAGGGCCAACAAACACTCCTTCCTTTAGCTTTGCTTCAGAAAGTCGGGGGAACTTTGAGCAAAGGTACCGAAAGCACTCACCATCTTTTGGAAGGGACTTGATGAATTGCTTAATGAGACCCAACGTAATGTGGAGAGGTGGTAATAGAATTTTATCACGAGGTACCAAGCTCTCATGAAGAACATTTTTCTCACCGGGTTTCAAATACTCCCGAATTGGCCAGTCTTTTTTCCCCCAGTGTAGGTCGCGGGCCCGGCTATCCCACAAGCAAAGGAAGCAGGGATATTTGGTGAAACCGGATTGCTGCCCTAATAGCATGGATAGAATTTTAAAGTCTCCACAAATCATCCACTTATGCTCATCATAACGAATCTTCTGAAGAATCAGGGCAAATTCTCGTATTTTTCTTGGAGAATAACAGAGTGAGCAATAGGAACTGAAGCGAATGTGTTGCCATTATGAAGAAGAACACCTTTTATGCTGTCTTTTGACGAATCAATGAACAGCCGCCATTCAGCAGGATCATACTTGAGTTTAAACTTTTCCATCACTCCGTATATATCGTTGCAAAATACCAAATCTTCCTCTTTGCTGAAATACTTCAAAAATTGTGTCTCGCGGTTGCGGTACCAATAAAAAGTTGTTCCTGGTGACAATAGATTTTTCTGTTTAAGCCGAGAACCTAGCAGTTGGGCAGCATCTTTTGGGAGTCCTAAATCCCGGACTAAATCATTCAATTCAGCTTGAGAGAAAAGTTCAGGTTTCGGATCTGGTTCAGTTTCAAACTCGGAAGTACTGGACTCTTCGGGAAAAGCCATCTGATGAGTCTCATCATGATCAGAATCGTCCACACAAATATGATCCAAAGATTTTGGTGGTTCAGGCACAGGTACTTCGTTGCTATGAGGCATAGGCCTAATTGCTGAGGGAAGCCAAACCCTAATTGCTGAGGGAAGCCAAACCCAAACCCTCAACAAAAGAGACAATCACGCCTGCTCTACATAACACTGGAAACCATTACTAATAAAAAGAACATCAAAGACGACCTGCAACACGAGCTTAGATGTGCACTCATCAACGCACGGTCTGTGCGCAACAAATGGCCTGCCATCACAGACCTAATATCCAACTACAATTTAGACCTCCTAATGGTCACTGAGTCATGGCTCTCTGACTCAGACACTGTCCTAATTAATCAAATCACGCCCCCCAATTTCTCACTCTTCGCTTGTAACAGAGATAATAGAAAAGGTGGAGGAGTCTTCATAATAGCAAAGTCAGAGTTGCAATACCGAGTGTCCATAACCAGGAGCTCCAAACATCTAGACACTTTAACCATCGCAAATAGAAGCAACTCTATAAACCTCGTCTACTCAGCACCAAATGCAGTATCAGAAGATCTCTCAGATATAATAAACTTAGCCTGCAATCCTGACAACCCCAACAAACCAAACTGGCTGTTAGGTGATTTTAACCTCGCTTCTCTACATCATGACTTATCCAGTACATTCCTCGATGCCATGACAGACCTTGGATTCAAACAAATCGTGCACAACCCCACACACAAACAAGGGAACATCCTCGACTTGATATTCGTTCCATCAGCAGTCTCAAGCTTAAATAATTACACCAAACCATCTATTATCCCAGTCCCTTGGTCAGACCATAGCCTGATCTTATTCCTGATTCCAACAAATTCCAACACACTCACCCAGCCAGTCACCTCAACAACTAGCACAGGGCGATTTAAGCCATTAGACATAGAGACCCTCACTAAACAAGCGTTGCCAAAACTAGACAAGCCAACGGACAATCTAAATGAGTTGATCTCTAACTGGAATGACACTCTCTATCAGTATGCACATAAACCAAGCATGAACAAGAAGCTCCCACCCAGGAATCGCTCCAATAAAAAGCAGGATGCCCCTTGGTTCTCTTCTGAACTACGTACATCTCTACTCCAACTGAGGAAGTTAGAAAGAAAATGGAGACACACCCACAACAGCAAAGTTCAAGAAGAGTATCTCACCCAACTCAAAAAGCATCGCGATCTAACTTGGTCTACAAGGAAAGAATTCCACTCCAATCTTCTCTGCAAAACACTAAACAGACCACGCGATCTCTTCAATTTAGTAAAAACATTAACCAAAGACCCATCGCCACCGCATCAAGAATCCATACAACCACAATTATATGCTAATTTCATCCAAGCCAAAATGATCAAGGCGAACACAATGTCATCACAAATACTAATCCAACTCCCACAGGCCCAAGCATCACTCGATAAATTCTCACCACCATCAAGAAAAACCATTGAAGAAATTATCGCTACCATAAACACCACCACAGCACCAAATGACCCATGTCCAGCACACTGGATCAAAACCTTACGTGCCGAGCTTAGCCCTTACATAGCTAAGATCGCAAATATCTCCTACCTAACTGGCATCTTCCCTACCGCCCTTAAACAAACATCAATTCGCCCTCTGCTAAAAAACAACCAGATGGACCCAACAAAGGAAGAATCCTACCGCCCATTCTCCAGCATTCCCTATCTAGCCAAGATACTTGAAAAGGAAACTCAGAGGCAGATCCAACACCACATTGATACAGCAGCCCCGTTGGACCCATGCCAACACGGATTCCGAGAAGCTCACGGAACAGAAACACTCATGACTTCACTACTTAACAAACTCATTTGTGGGATTGACAACATTCACATGGCCATTGCAATGATTTTTCTGGACATATCAGCGGCATTCGACTCAGTCGACCATAAGATCATGCTAGCTAGACTCCACGAAAAAGGCATCCGCAACCAAGCCTGGAACTGGTGCAAATCTTACTTAGATGAGCGCTGGCAACAGGTCCGTACAGGCAACATTACTTCTGAACCCTTCAAACAGAAACAGGGAGTACCTCAAGGCTCATCTCTATCTGCATTGCTTTTTAATATATACATGCAGCCTATCTGCCAAATCACCAGAGATTTCGGTATATCTTGCCTATTGTACGCAGATGACGTGCTAATATTCACACCGATCAATATATCAAATCCCGACTACTCTCCACTAATCAACTGTTTCAATGCAATAACTGACTGGCTCCTCAATCAAAACATGAGAATAAACTTCAAGAAAACCGAAGTACTCATAGCAACAAGAAACAAGCAATTTGCTCCGCCAACCACCCTCACAGTAAGAGACGCAGAACTCCCAGTCAAGGCCTCCATAAAGTACCTCGGTGTGATACTTGATCGACAACTCAATCTTAAAGAGCACATAAAGAACACAGTAAAATCAATTTACTACAAACTAAAAACACTGCGCCACCTGAAACCAATGATGGAGACCAAGGACTTCCGTACAGTTTTCCAAGCAATAGTCACACCGCATTTCGACTATGCAAATATCATCCTTCATGGTCTCCCCAAGAATACACTAAATCCACTTCAACTGGCGATGAACGCAGCAGCCCGCATCCTATCTGGAGCTTCTATAAGAGATCATATAACACCAATACTGATCGATCTGCACTGGCTTCCGATAAGTTGCAGAATAACATACAAAACCCTCCTCATCACATTCAAGGCTATTAATAATTTATCTCCTGCATCGATCTCAAATCTCATCACCCACACACCAAACAACAGACCCAGGAGACTAGTAGCAGAAAACACACTAGTTACTCCTAGTATCTCCACAAAATGGACACAACAAACTACTAACAGAGCTTTTGTGTCCTATGCTCCCCAGTGCTGGAACAGACTACCTCCAAACATCAGATCAATCAGGGATATCACTCAATTTAGAAAGTCCATCAAGCACTATTTATTCACTTTACACTTCAAGCTACCATACACACAATAAAACCGGCTCCCGTATTACTCAGAAAACTACTACACATAACAACAACCCAGAACAAAAGATCAAAATGTGAAAACACTGTATTCTTATCGAATATCAAATCTTGTTGTAACCTATTCAATGTATATAATTATGTATAATTATTTAGATAGTTATTCCCCAGTTCACACCCAGTTGATTTTCCCTGTTATCTGTAAACCTAGATCAGTCATGTACTGACAGGTATGTTGTTGTTCAATGTAAACCGCACTGATGATGAATAGTGCGGTATATAAAAAATGTTAAATAAATAAATAAAAATAAATAAGGTTGGGGTAACTTATTACGTTCTTATTTTTTAAGTTGTATCCCTTCACAATGCAAGAGCAAAAATAGCAGTCACTGCTGTGGTCTCTTTGTTCACGCCACATCATAGGTATTCCGAAATGAAATGCTTGTTTTTTACCTTTCATCCATAAGCGTAGATCTTCCTCACATGTCTTTCACACTTTGTGAGGAGCCCACGGTTTGTCTTGATCGCCTAACTTCAAACCGAAATAGGCGAAATATGCTTTTTTAATAAATGCAGAAATGTTCCTCTGCCGCTTTTTCACGGTATATTCCCCACAAATAAAACAAAAACTGTCCGGAGAGTTGACGCAACCTCTGGCTCTGTGAGCCATCACAAATACACAGCACTGCAAACTACAACTGTAGTGAACCACTTCGGAATAAAGCTGGATTACGACTGAGCAAACAAAAGGTAATAATGAACTTGCAAGAAACTGAAATTTGACAGGAACGTTCATGTCGCAACCACCGTGTTTGAGCGAGCGAATGAGGCGAGGCGAACAGGAAAGAACATGCGCCAGCGCGAGTACTGGATTTAGCCCCCCGCCTCCCAATTGTCCTGTTAATGTATAAAATGAATACAAAACACTCTAAAATATCATGAGGGAGTGTTTCTAGTTAGTTAACCATTACAACCTCTATTTTGGGCCAAGAAAATAAACTGCAGTCGGCTAAAAAGAAATTATGTGAACATTCCTTATATGGGTAAGAAATCTAATTTTGCAAGAAAACGTGACGTGATGGAACATTTTGGCTATTTTTCCTGGATTCAGCACCCCAAAATCTATAGGAATCAGTTGCAAAACTGGAGGCAGTTTTTTGGTAGTGTACCTGTGCTATGGATAAGGAAGTTATATGTTTACCAGCTGCTGGTTAACCCATAACGTCTTTGGAAAACTGAACCCTATATGCCTATGGAGTCAACTTGAAGCCAACATGATACTATCAACTGGCAAAAATGCAATGCAATGTGTGCCTTTGAGTCAGTCCTGACTCCTGGCAACCCAGAAGCTCCTGGGTTTTCTTGGCAGTGTCACTGGAAGTAGATTGCCAGGCCTTTCTTCTGAGGCAATGGAGGGTTAAGTGACTTGCCCAAGGCCACAAGAAGGGCTAGCAGGAATTGAATGCTGGTTGCTTGGTTACTAAGCCAGTGTTCTAACCACTAGGCTACTCCTCCACTCCAATCAACTGGCATCTTCATATATATAAAGCATGTGCCCATTGCACTTTAATAAAGTGTGCAGTATTCATGCTGAATTCTACCAGCATACATGCATTGGTATAGCGCACAGACACTTTGTAGTCAGGGAAGAGTTATAGTATATTTTTAACCTGATTTCCCCTCAAACGAGTTTGAAGCTTACAACAGAGTATATGGTTCAGTGCTGTTGCTGCATGCTGCCATGTGGGAAATCTGGGCTTGATTCTTGAACCCTGCTGCTCTTCTGGCCAATCATGGCTGGGAATGCTGCGGAACCATCATTCACAACCTCACTGGAATGGGTTAGCCACTGCACAACAGCAACACCCAGTGGCCAGACATAGGATGTACATGGACTGGATTCCAGAAGAAGCTACTACTACTACTACTGAGCATTTGTATAGCGCTACAAGACGTACGCTGCACTGCAGTCTGGCCTCTACTGACAATTGTCAATGTAATGGCTGGATTAGTTGGGACTGGGGAAGGAAAGTAAAACAATTTGGAAAATACTAACTAGTTAAGAACGAAGGTAATTTGAACTGGTTTCCATAGACTTAGAAGTGCTGAGAATCAGGTAAAAAAAGTGCATTTCAAACTAGGGTAAAGTTATTTGAGGATATATTGCAGAGATACGTGATACTGGAGACGATACAGATCTTCTTTTTTAAATTGTGACTGAGCTGTGATTTCACCAGATTCAGTAAGAGGTAATGTGAGCTTTATTCATTTTGTCAATGAATCCACATTAGTATCCATCTGGTGTTTTAGGTGCCCAGGATATAATACAGAGCTCCATAAAAAATCCTCACAGAAATACCCTGTAGTTTAGATAGCATCTGGAGTTTCTCAGTCTCAAATATTAAATGAGTTTTAAGCTATGTTTCTCTTCTAGAAGTTCTCTGCCCCAGGCATGTCTAACATTAAGTAATTGTAAATGTCAAGTCTGCAATGTACTGAGTTGTATTCTTCATGATATCACATTTTCACAGCTTAATAAGCAATCTGAATTTCAAAACAGAGGGATGAACCAGCCAGTATGAGATTTAACAATTCATCATTTATTTAAGGTGAATATTTTTGCTTTACATTTAAGAAGTGCCTAGATTCATAAATCTTTTAGTTTGTCTTCCAAGTATAAAACTTTAGGCTAAAAGGTTAGTAGCCAAGTTCTAAAAGCAGGCTTCTGGTAACAAATGAGACCTTAGGGTTTCCTACATGAGACTGTTCTCTAGCTTATCTTATACAGTGCCTTGTAAAAGTCTTCCGGATCATGTTGCCTAAAAACGTACAATCCAAAATTGCATTAAGGTAAGATATTTTTCAGTGATTGCCATTTTGCTGTACTTCTAATATGAAAGAAGAATTATAGAAATAAGTCTTTAACAGGGCAGCCCAAGGGCTTCTGCTGCCCCAAGAAGAAGCCTTGGCTATACCGCCTCCCCCTCCTGAGCTGAGCTGCACCTCTGGCACCTCTCCCCCCCCCCCCCCTCCCCACTGCTGCCGATTCTGTTGGTGGAGAGGGGAAGGCACTGCTTGGCATGGTGGCAGTGGCCCTTGGCAAGCCATGCGCTTTGGCACACATGACCTGCTGCTTCTGACCCCCCTGGCTGAAGCACATGGCCTGCCACAGGCACCATGCTGCCCACAGAGGTCTGCCACCCTAGGTGACTGGCCCGCCTAGTAGACGGGCCGGCCCTGGTCTTTAAACTCTTGATTCAATACTTGGAAGCCTCTTTTGCATCAATAGTAGCCATAAGTCATTTAGAGTAAGTGTCTACCAACTTGTACAGTGGGATGGTACAGTTTTTGTCCATGCTTGCTGGCAGAATAGCTCAAAATCTTTTAAGTTGGCTGTGGATCATCTGTGGCCTGTAGTTTTCAAGTTTTGACACACATTTTTTATTGGAATCAGGTCTGGATTTTGCCTGGGTCACTTGAGGACATTCACTTTCTTCTTACTGTGTCACTCCACTGTTGCATTTGTTTTGTGTTTAGGATAATTATCCTGTCGACGGTAAATCTTCATTTCTGACAGACTGAAACAGGATTTCCATCAGCATCTGCCTCTACATTGCACCATCCATCTTTCCTTCAAATTTCACAAACCTCTTTTTCTCTAATGCTACAAAACCTCCTGCCACATAGTGCTGCCACCAGGCTTCACTGCAGGGATGGTTTTGGCAGGGTGATGTGCTGTGTTTGTTTTACACAGCTTGCAACAGACCAATCAGTTCCACATTGGTCTCATCAGACCACAAAACCTTCTCCCACATGTGTGCAGTCTCCTCTCAGTGTGGTACATCACACGGCTTTTCTTTAGCAATAGCTTACTTCTTGCTATCCTCCCATACAGGCCATGTTTGTGGAATTTATTTGACAGTCAACATTTTCTCCAGTCTCAGCCTAAGACCTCTTTAGTTCTTTTAAAGTAATTTTAAGCCTTTTAGTTATCTCTCAGTAGTTTCCTTAGCCAATGCTACTGATTTTGGAGGGATGGCCTGATTAAGGTATTGTCTTAGTGTTGTCAAACTGTTTCTGTTTTACAGTTATGGACCTGACAGTGTCCCCAGGGATATTGAAACAAATTGAAATTTTCTTATAGCCTTTCCTCAATCTGCCTATGAATAAATTTACCCCCGAGTTCCTTTGGCAGTATGCACAAATTCCTTTCATACAGCAGAAACAGATGGGCTCCTCACCAGGGGTATTTGAATCAGTTCAACTAGCGTAATTGGACACAGGTGGGCTCCATTTAACTTATTATGCACCTTGTTAAGGCAATTTTTGGAAATGGAGCTGAGTTTGTTATGACAAGGGGAGTGAAGACATTCTCTCAAGAATTTTTGGTTTCATATTCTTAATTACTTTTGAATATTTCTACAATTCTTCTTTCGTGTTGCAAGTGCGGAGAGTATATTGTGTAGACCAATGAATCAAATTCTTACTTTAATGAATTTTGAATTGCATTTTTTAGAAAGCAGAATGGGAGCAATATACAAGGCTGTGCAGACTTTTACAAGAAACTGTATAGCCATATCTGTGTGCCATACCCCACAAAAGGAGTCTGATGTCATAAACGTTCTCACCGGCCAAGTGACCACACTGCTAACTGTCAACTAAAACGCCAGTTTTGTTTCTCTTCAAGTTCCTGAAAGGAGCTCCCTCCTCCATTAATAAAATAATCCCACAGAAAATGTTTTCTAACAAAGACACTCACAGTCCCTATGTTTGCATGTGTGGGAGTTTAAGGTTGGCAGTTTTCTGAGGGCAGTAACCGAGGCAGAGGTGTTCTTGGGAAGAAATGGAGATATGACAAAATTAAGTTGTGTGTGTGCAGGGGGCGGGGGGGGGGGGATTGAGACAGTGGAGCATGACTGGGGATGAGAGGGCTTACTTGCAGTGGGGGTATTGAATGGAATGATTGAAGGACTAGATTGAAGGACTAGAAAAGGGGACTGTTACTTCTGGAGAGAGATCTGCAATTGTGAGTATATACTTCTGGAAATTTTCTGAAAGGAATTCTTTGTATTAAAGCTAATTAATCTGTGAACCCACTATTTTCTGTTCAATTAGTCAGGACCTAGTAGCAGCAGTTTAAGTTTAAATTTAAAACACAGAAGAGAACTTTCTGGTTACATTTCATACCCAGCAGAGAGCTTGTAGTTTTAATTTAATAGTCACTCTGTAGCAGCAAAGCGCAGACAAACCAATGATACCAGGAGTCTGTTCAGAAGGTCCAAATCATTTATTTGTGCACAAGTCTCAAGCAAGGCAATTTCAAAATGGCTGAGCAAAGTTTTCAAGCATTACAACAACTTTTATAGACTTCTGTTCCATTCTAGGTATAGAAAAACATTTCATTGGTCCCGGTACGCTCCCGTACCTCCCGTAGCCCTTCTATTGGTCCCGGTACTGATAAGTTTCTCCAATTATGTTCCTTCTGTGGGCTTCTGTAGGCATGACACCTGCCTGCCCCCCTTCTAGTCCCAATTACAATGGTCAGTTCATCAACTTGTTACTTTCACACTTTCAAGGCTATGGGACCATTTGTGCGTGCAGAAGAGCAAGGTTCTGTAACTCATCTGTCAGCACTCCTCAATATTTCTCTGCAAATGTACTCTTTCTTATCAGTAACTTTAAAACACATCTTTTCTGTATTTTTCCATTTCTTAATTCTGCAATTCTGCTTATCTAAGCTAATTCAATATTTCTACTGAGTTCTTTCTTGCAATAGCAGCATATTGGGGGATGTGCAATCCTATATGCCTCTCCACAGGCCTCATTTACAGGTCAAGCTAGCCATGCTGGCCTGCCTATGTCAGACACCGTGGGTCACAGGCCTGCACCTGCCACATTCCCCCCTTTGATTAATCTCACCCTATTACTTAATAAGGTGTGAGAATTAAATCACTTTCTGAAGAATCACATCATGATTGAAGGATTTCTACTAGGACTAGCTTTATATAAAGCCATTATTTTAGTTGCGGTCTTCCGCTCTACTGTACTATCAATAGCACTATGAAGGGAACGCATACAACATGGGATTAAACATGGTAAGCAGAGGACAACAGCAACAAGGATTAGTACTAAGATAACGAAAGTCTTAAATCCTCCCAGCCAAGAGAAAAGGTTAGCAAACCAATTAGGAAATTTCAAGGCGTGCCAAGTCTGTACTGGCACATAAGCATGTCTCTGCATATCTTTAGCAATTTCTTCAACTACTTGACCTTTATCATCTATTTTCAAACAGCAATTAGTTAAATTCAGTTTACCACATACTCCTCCTTCAGCTGCTAGTAAATAATCAAGTGCTAAACGATTTTGGTATATGGCAGTGCGCATCTGAGTACTTTGTCTAGCTAAGAGCGTGAGAGCATGACTAGTTTCATTGGTTATTATTTCAACTACTGCTTGTAAGCGAATAATACGATTAATCATATAAATTGGGGTACGATAACCATACATACCATCATCATTCCAAGTGGCAGGTCCATAATACTCAATAATTCTTTCTGGTGGCCAATCATCACCTCGCCACTTCTCCCACTTGCCTATCTGTAAGGCCTCTCTTCTCTGTCTAGATGCTCCTTTGTGTTTGTGGGTAGTATATACAGGGTACCCTAATTGTTCTCCATGTTCAGTGTTTAACAGGAAGAAAGAAGGTCTGATGGTTCCTAAGACACATGCTCCTCCCCATTGTGGTGGGAGTTGCGCATATGCTCGGTTTCCACAGATCCAATATAGGCCAGGTGGGGCTTGCCAGGCTTGGACTTTGGCAAGGTTAGTCCATAGACCTGCAAGTTCAGGAAATCTGGCTAATGGGTTAGGAGGTTCAGGATGTCTGATTCCTGACCACCATGCTGTCTTTTTAGTTGTGGCATTATAGTACTTCTGGCTAAGACAGACCAGCTGTCCTACCTTTTGGGTGAACTGGGGTCCAGTTCTGGCAAAGCAAAGACGTCCAACGATTGAGTGCGCTAACACCCATTCACTGGTAGTCTTGTGTAATTCAGTCTGATTGTAAATCATGGAATAATTCAATTCTTGGGCTTCCCAGGGCCATTGATCTCCCATTTGGGTTCCGCCACAGAAATAACAATCTGTGATCTTAAGACTAGATACTACTGCTCCGGCTAATTCTAGAAACAAATTCTGTGAAGGGTGAGGGATCTCAAACTTATTTACATGCATAGCTTCATAAAAGGTATTATGAATATGATATTTAGATGACTTATGGGCTTGAGTATTCAATCTAATATATACAATGGTCCCTGGATCTGTTCCTCCTCCAGCAATACGTAAACCAAACTTATATCCTTGTTTCCATGCATGGGGGTTGTGTACACGCAAATGTAAGGGGTTGCAAGCATCTTTCTGACATTTATCATTTGTGGTTGGCTTGGTTAAAGTAGCCATCCGCTTATCTATTTTCTCATCAGTTATACCAGTGTTCCAGGTAGCATAGAAAACACATTCCCAATACGGGCAATAGTAATCTGCCGCTGTAGCAGTACTATACCCTGGTTCCTTTTTACCTGTACACTTCCTCCATCCTGTGGCTCCTTCTGGACACATATACTTATGGTCATTCCGATACGCTTTCTCCCATGTACCACAGGTGGACTGACTATCTCTATTAATAGCATTACATGCATCAAAATTCAAAACAGCAGGTTTAGTAATGTCCTTAATTGGTGGTGTAGCAGCTAATATAGGTCCATCTGCATCCTTCCATCTTATTTCCAACGTGTAATAGGATGGATTCTGATGCGGATTATAGCATGCTTTGATTTTGCCATGAGTGCAAACATTTAATTCAGTGGTGTTATAGATACACCGAGTTATTGTTCCCTTGCAGGTATAGTAAGAATGGTAAAGCAAAGTCTGAGTTACTTTCAGTCCAGTTCTAGTAGAAGTAATGCAAGCTGTGCATGGAGGTAGAGCATAAGTCTGTTCAAAACCTCCAAAGAAGGCAACCAAGGCAAAGCAGAAGCAAAGATACATGTTGATGTTGATTGGAGTTCTTCTGAATCCTCAGCTTGCTGATCTTGATCACGACGGTCTATTATTCTTCGTCCCGTTTGCTAATGAAGCAATTTAACGGGTGCTGAGTGTTGATTGAAGATCCTCAAGATGTCCAGCACACATTAACCAACTTAGCAATTCAGTTGGCTTGTGAAGTCTGGCTTAGTCAATGTAGTCTCAAAGTAGTGTGTCAAATCACACACACAATTGGGTTCGTTGAAACAAAACTGTTGCTGCATGGAAAACAGCAATCCTCTTCGAAAGACTTGGCTACTGCAAAGCACTTGTGATGAAGTGTCTATGCTGCTGGTTGCCGTCTCAGAGTAACTCGCAAGGGTACATCAGGGTGCTGCTCGGCTGTCCACCGCTCTGGTTCAGGATCGGCGGCGGGCTTGACTCTGCTATGGTGGATCCAGGCGTCGATCTCGGCTACCTTTACTGCAGTTGGGGTAGACAGGATGACGGTGTACGGTCCCTTCCAATGGGGTTCCAACGGTATCTTCTTCCAATCTTTGATCCACACCGAAGTTCCAGGCTGGTAGGGATGCAAGGGTTCCGTCAAGTTGATAGGCAACTGGTCTTGGATCCACGTATGGAGAGTCTGCAGAACAAAACTAAGAGCTAGGAGTTCTTGTCTGGTTACTTCTGAACCAATCTGGGCTAGATTTCCTATGACTCCCTGCACTATTGGTGGGGGTTTACCATACAAAACTTCAAAAGGGGAAAATCCTGTTGACTTTACAGGGGCTGAGCGTATTCTGAGTAAAGCTATGGGGAGCACTTGGGGCCATTTCAAGTGTGTCTCCTGACAAAGCTTGGACATTTGGGCTTTCAAGGTACGATTCATTCGCTCAACTTTCCCTGAACTCTGGGGTCTGTATGCAGTGTGGAGTTCCATTGTATCTGCAAGGCTTTTGCTAACTGCTGAGTAACTTGGGAGACAAATGAGGGTCCATTGTCTGACCCTATTACTGCTGGGATTCCAAATCTGGGGACAATCTCTCTCATTAAGGCTTTGGTAACTTCTCGGGCTTTCTCAGTTCTGGTTGGGAATGCTTCTACCCACCCAGAGAAAGTACAAACTAATACTAATAGGTAATGGTATCCATTGGCTTTTGGCATTTCGGTGAAATCAACTTGGAGGTTGTGCATGGGGGTCACACCTCTTGACTGAACTCGGGGTGCTGTAATAAGGCCTTGCTTGGCATTATTCTTGGCACAGGTCTGACATTGTCGTGCTACTGAGGCTGATATGGTTGTCATCAGAGGGATGTAGAAATGTGGTCTGAGTGCTTTCCCTCCATAGCACTCTTTCCATAGTGGGTGGCTTCATGAAAAGCTGTGACAAAGGATGGTCCTAACAGTTCAGGAATTACTATTCTTCCCGGAGGTTGACTGCCTTCTTCTGGTGGCAGCTCAATCCATCCGTCTTTCAATACTCCATTTTCTTTGTCACAATAGTAATCCAATTCTTTGGTGGTATATCGTGGGGTCCATAGATTCAAAGGTACTGGAAACAATGCTGCTTGCATTGGCATAGCTTGTGGGGCAATCTGTCCTGTCATAGCTGCTTGTCGTGCTGAGGCATCTGCGAATCTATTTCCCTCGAGCAACTTCTCCTTTTCCTGCTTGATGTCCTCTACAATGCATGACAGCTACACGTGTTGGGGCCCAGACTGCATCAAGTAACATCAATATCTCGGGACCATATTTGACTGATTTTCCTCCGGATGTGATGAGTCCTCTTTCTTTGTAGAGAGCTCCATGGGCATGCAAGGTAGTGAAAGCATATTTGGAATCTGTATATACATTCAGCACAAGTTTTTCTCCTAACAACAATGCTCTGGTGAGTGCTATCAATTCGGCTTTCTGGGCTGATGTGCCTGAGGCTAGGGCTGATGATTCAACTACTTCGTGTTGAGTGACGACTGCATATCCGGCACAGCGTCGTCCATCAAGGATGAGACTGCTCCCATCAACATAATAGATCTGGTCGGGATTGTCTATGGGCACATCTGTTAAGTCAGGTCGACTAGAGAACACAGTTTCCATGACTTCGATGCAGTCATGTTCTGGGAGTTCTTCACTGATGGGTATCAAGGTAGCTGGGTTCAAGGCATGGCTCACTTCAAGTTGTATCTGTGGGTTTTCACATAACATGCTCTGGTACTTCAACATTCGGGAATTGGTGAGCCAATAATTTGCTTTCTGTTCCATAAGGGCAAGGACTGCATGTGGCACAGTGACTCGTATGTTCTGTCCTAGTGTGAGTTTGTCTGCTTCACTCACTAATAGTGCTGTAGCTGCAACTGCTCTCAAGCAGGGTGGCCATCCCTTGGCCACAGGGTCCAATTGTTTCGATAGGTAGGCTACAGGTCGTTCCCAATTTCCTAATTTCTGAGTCAACATGCCTAGGGCATTTCCCTGTGCTTCATGTACAAACAAGTGGAAAGGTTTGTGGACATCTGGTAGTCCAAGTGCTGGTGATGACATCAATTCTTCTTTTAACTTCTGGAAGGCTGTATCCTGCTCAAGTCCCCACTCCAGTGGTGACTTCTCTTCTCCTTTTGTGGCTTCATACAGTGGTTTGGCAATTTGGGCAAAGTTGGGTATCCAGATTCGGCAATATCCTGCTGCTCCCAGAAAGGCTCTGACTTGCTTTCTGGTTGTTGGAGTTGGAATTCTGCATACTGCTTCTTTTCTTTCTCTGCCTAATCTTCTGCTTCCTTGAGTAATACGAAAACCCAAGTATTTCACTTCTGTTTGGCATAGTTGTGCTTTGGCTCTGGAAACTTTATATCCAGCTTCATTTAGTAACTGCAAGAGATCTTTGGTGGCTAATATACATTCTCTTTCTGATACGGCAGCTATCAACAGATCATCCACGTACTGGAGAAGTACTCTCTTCCCCGGGGCTACTGGATAGCTTGAAAGGTCTTGATTTAGTGCAGCACTAAAGATGGTAGGTGAATTCTTGAATCCTTGGGGTAATCTTGTCCAGGTGAGTTGGCCCCCTCTTCCAGAGATGGGGTCCTGCCATTCAAATGCAAACAATATTTGGCTTACAGGGGCTAATCTTATGCAAAAGAATGCATCTTTTAAATCCAGTACAGTGAAATGGGTAGCTTCAGCAGGTATCAGTCCTAGAAGAGTGTAAGGATTGGGCACAACTGGATGTATAGTTTCAACTGCATCATTTACTCTTCTCAAATCTTGCACTGGGCGATAATCATCTGTCTCAGGTTTCTTCACTGCAAAAGTGGAGTGTTCCATGGGGATTGACATACTTTTAGTAGGCCATACTCGAGCAATCTCTGTAGGTGGCGATGGATGCCTTCAATTGCGGCTCTTGGGAGAGGGTACTGTTTGACGTGCACTGGTGTAGCACTAGCCTTGAGGGTTACAATCACTGGAGCTATATGTTGGCTAGGCCTGGGGGACTGCCTTCTGCCCATACTTCAAGTGGTGCATGAATGTTCTTTAAAGTTTGTTCAAAATAGGTATCTTGAATCGAATCATCAATGTATATCTCCATTCTTCTTCTCGGGGTACTGTCAGCAGCATTACTCCTGCTGGTTTGGCTTGGGAATTCACTGTCATTTGCATTTCTCCTTGTCGGAGAAAGATATCTGTGCTTGAAGCTTGGCTAGCATATCTCGTCCCAGTAGGGGTACTGGACATTCGGGCATGTAAAGGAATTGATGAGTTACTTGCTGTCCTCCTAGACTGCATATTCGGTTTTGTAGAAAAGACTTTGTGGCTTTGGCACCAGTTGCTCCAATAATGGTGACTGCTTTCTTGGTGAATGGGGCTATCTTTTTGTCTATTACTGAATGTTCTGCTCCAGTATCAACCATAATGTTCATAAATAGGTCTCCTATTTTTATATCGACAATAGGCTCCTGGAGACCTAAAGCAAACTTGGAGCCCGGTCTGTCCTAATCCACGTCATCTCATCATGGGCCTGTGTGGCCAATGCTTGGATGGCTCCTCCTCCCCTCTCTCGCTGGAATTGTTCTCGATTGGCTCCTCCTCGGCCTCGGGGACGGCCTCGTCTTTCTTCTCGCCACTGATGATCGTTGTCGTCATCTTGCTGGGCGTCTTCGAGTTGCGGGCACGTATCTCTCCAATGTCCTTCTTCTTTGCAATAGGCGCATTGGTTCACGCCTAGTCTCTGGGTCCGGCCTCCGCCTTGACCCCGCCCTCTTCCTCTGCTCCTTCGATTAGGGACACCTCCCCTTTTCTTTTCAACTATGGCCGCAGCCAAAAAATCAGCTTTCTTCTTCATCTTTCTATCACATTCTCTCTGTCTTTCAGTATCACGATTCACATACACTTTATGAGCGACTTCCAATAACTGTGTTGCATTCATGCCCGCAAACCCTTCTAATTTCTGTAATTTACGTCTAATGTCTGGTTGAGACTGGTTTACAAAAGCAGAATTCACCATGCATAAACTTCCTGGTGCCTCGGGATCATAGGGAGTATACATTCTATAAGCTTCAGTTAATCTTTCATAATAATCTGCTGGGCTCTCATCTATTCCTTGGATAACTCCTGCTACTTTGGAAAGGTTCATAGCTTTTTGGCCTCCTCTTCGCAGGCCTTGTAAAAAGCCTTGGCGAAAACGGGCTAGGGCGGTGGATCCTTCATCTGTATTTGGATCCCATTGGGGGTCTTCATTTGGGAATTCTCTCTGAGCTGCTTCTCTACGATCTATTATATTCTGCCCCTGCGCTGGAGCTGCAGGGTTTTCTGCCATCCATTCGATAGCTGCTTTTCTAATTCTCGCTCGTTCTTCTGTAGTGAATAGGGTGGTCAGGAGCTGACGGCAATCTGGCCAAGTGGGTTGGTGAGTTTCCATAATACTAGTTACTAACTCTGTCAGCTCCTGGGGCTTGCTAGTATAGGAGGCATAGTGCGACCTCCAATTTAATAAATCAGTTGTAGAGAAGGGGAATATACACATAAGTTAGGGGTCCCGCTACCACTTCATCATTATCATTCTTTACGGGCACCCCCGGGACCTGCCTTAAGGGAAACAGTTTGGCTGTCGTCCCAGGCGTCATTTGGGTCTGGGATCTAAGGGCTATTGTCGTTGTCTTTGCAGGAGTCGCTTTCTTTTTCTCAACTGGTTTTGCTTTGGGTTTTTCTTTCACTGGCTTGCTAGTGCTAGCGCTAGCTTTCTCAATTATTTGTACACTGTCCTCTTCTTCTTCTTCTGGGGGATTCCTTCCTACTTCTTCTTCTAGCTCCGCTTCTGGCTCACTTTTTACATCCTCCTCTTCTCTTCCCGCTAATTCTGTCTCTTCCTCTCCTCCAGGAGGAGGGGGGGTCAGGGGTTGGGTCTCGCCTCGGCTCCGGCGGTCTCTGGGGATCTGGGGCAGGACGCCGCCGGGCTATTCTTACTGGACCTGGGGTTCGGGGCTGCCTGAGGACTACTTCTGGGGAATCGGGATCTGCCAAGATGGGTTTCTTCTTGGCTTTCTTATCCTGCTCGTTCATTCTAGGCTGTTCCGTTTTCTGTCTAGAATCTGTTTTAGCTAACATTATTCTGCACTGTTCCTCATAACAGCGCTGCGCCCAGGAGGGCGGATCTTCACAAATACTTAACCAGGAATCTATATAGGGGTACTGATCGGGGTGCGCTACACCCGCACTCTACGGTGTATTGACTGGATAATCTCTACGGTGAACGTTCCCTCTCGGGGCCAGATGGGGTCTAGATCGGGCCACTCCCTAGTACACAAAATCTGCAAACGGGCTGCTGTCATTTTAATACCATAATCTCCTGAATATCCCTCTTTAAAATGTGCGATCATACATTCTAATGGAGTGTTCCTAGTAGACTCCGCCCCTCCCATTTCGATGTGTGTGCGCAACAACAGACAGAAGGGAAAAGGTGGGCGGACCGTGGGTAAGGGGTCCTCACGGCCCTGGAAACATATAGGGAATACAGATAACAAGACAAGGACGCCCGGTCAGGAAATGCGCTAATCAGGGGTCCGCTTTCACTTGGTCCGTGCTGCCAGACCTCTCAATCACACTTCGTTCACACAATCATGCTAGCAACGTATTCCCAGAATGCATTCGTTTCTATCTGTTCTGACTAGTCTTTTTCCCAAATTACAAAAAGGATGAGGGTTTCACCTAGCGCATTCCCATGCCAGGCTACTCGGCTCTTCCTTGAGAGTTGATCAAGCTCTCTTACCAATTCCCAATATCTCGAGATTACAAATTCCAAATTCCAAGTTTCCAATGGCAGTACTGCTCTTTCTATTTCTGTCTAGACCCAAAATCAAAACTATACTCACCGGATCCGGTCCTCAAAACTTCCCAAGCAGGCACATGAGTTGGACCTCGGACTCCCCTCACTCGGGTTCGAGGCGTTGACTCCAGCCGGGCTCGTCACCCGCCGAGGTCCGACCAGCTCCTCCGATACAAGGGACCGGTGGCGCCAGGGAGCGGCCCTCGTCGGAAGGGCGCGATCCCGGCAGGACCAAGCCTATAGAGGCGGAAAGTCGTGGTATATTGCCCTATATACACTTTGATTCCACAACTTCCCGGCCAACGCACCAAGGAATATGTAGCAGCAAAGCGCAGACAAACCAATGATACCAGGAGTCTGTTCAGAAGGTCCAAATCATTTATTTGTGCACAAGTCTCAAGCAAGGCAATTTCAAAATGGCTGAGCAAAGTTTTCAAGCATTACAACAACTTTTATAGACTTCTGTTCCATTCTAGGTATAGAAAAACATTTCATTGGTCCCGGTACGCTCCCGTACCTCCCGTAGCCCTTCTATTGGTCCCGGTACTGATAAGTTTCTCCAATTATGTTCCTTCTGTGGGCTTCTGTAGGCATGACACCTGCCTGCCCCCCTTCTAGTCCCAATTACAATGGTCAGTTCATCAACTTGTTACTTTCACACTTTCAAGGCTATGGGACCATTTGTGCGTGCAGAAGAGCAAGGTTCTGTAACTCATCTGTCAGCACTCCTCAATATTTCTCTGCAAATGTACTCTTTCTTATCAGTAACTTTAAAACACATCTTTTCTGTATTTTTCCATTTCTTAATTCTGCAATTCTGCTTATCTAAGCTAATTCAATATTTCTACTGAGTTCTTTCTTACAATAGCAGCATATTGGGGGATGTGCAATCCTATATGCCTCTCCACATGCATCATTTACAGGTCAAGCTAGCCATTCTGGCCTGCCTAAGTCATACACCGTGGGTCACAGGACTGCACCTGCCACACCGGGACCAATGAAATGTTTTTCTATACCTAGAATGGAACAGAAGTCTATAAAAGTTTGTTGTAATGCTTGAAAACTTTGCTCAGCCATTTTGAAATTGATTGGTTCGAGACTTGTGCACAAATAAATGATTTGGACCTTTTGAACAGACTCCTGGTATCATTGGTTTGTCTGCGCTTTGCTGCTACAATACAGCTGTGCAGAGAAACAGGCATTGCAGAGGCTTAAACCCTTTTTTTTTTCAAACAAAAATCAAGATAGGCTTAGAGAAAACAGAAGACTCTTCAAAGAAAAAAAGGGATTTTGAAACTCCCTGTGCCTTCACAGCATGTTTAAATGTTTTGAAATGGCCGCCCAGAGCTTCTCCCTCCAAAAAAAAAACACTGAAGAGAAATCCCTCCTAATTTTCAAAATGGCCGCTGGCACAGAAAAACTGCAAAATAAAAGTTTCCTAAGCTCTAAAAACCTTAAAAATGCAGCAAAATCACTGGGGAAGAGGCAAGGAGCGCTGCTAGCAACTTAAAAATTCAAATCCTGTATCACCAGAAACGGAGGGGAGAAGGAAACTGTCAGTTTGATCCCTCTGCAGCCACTTAGACCATCATGGCAGGGGCTGGAAGGTGTTTCTGGAGAAAAGGGGAGCTGCACAGACAGTGAAATCAGAAGCTCAAAACCCTGCTGTATTGCTGATTACAGAAAAGACAGCTATTAAGGAGGGAAGCCTGGGAAACCCAGAGAAACAGCTCTCGTGTGCTCTGGGTGCATCCAGGAAATAAAAATGAAGAAAGGAAAATAGGAACTTCAAACCCCAGTTGAACAGACCCTGATGAAACCAGAAGTGAAGGAATCAGGTCTGAGACAGCCGGTTCCGAGCAGTTGAAATAAACCCAGGGCAGTGAGGCAAGTAAGAAAAACAGTTTACTTACAGTTTCTCTCAGAAATTGATACCTGATCCTCCTGCTGTCTAAGCTCTCGAGCAAAAGGACTCAGCGCTGCTTAAAGAAAATCAGGAGCTCTACTGAAGGCAGGTCCAGGAGCTCCACAAGTTTATCTGGGGAATCAAGTTGCTGGGAAACCCAGAGTAACACCTATTGTGAAATCTGGGTGCATCCAGGAGCCTCAAGATACAGAGAAACCTGATTTTAGGGAGGCCTTCGTCCAGCTAACAAGCCTCATGGCCAGATGGCTGGGGATTCTTCCTGTCAGCGAGCTCTACTGTATCAGAAAACGGAGCTCAGCTGCAAAACACCCTGGTGCACAGTGAAACTATACTGGCAGCAACAGGCAAGGGTTAAATTAGACTTACCTGCTAATTGTTGTTCCTGCGGAACTCTAGTCCAGTCCCGGAACCATAGAGTTGTCAACCTCCTCCAGCAGCTTTGGAGACTGAAATACATCACTGCTTTGCTGGCACCAGTATAAGTAGTCAAGGACCGCCCCCTCTCACCAGTACCTATTGACAAAGCACAATAATCAGAACAACATATAAGGAGAATTAACCAGAATACATTCAACATTACAATATATATATATATATATATATATATATATATATATATATATATATATATATATATATATATATATACATATACGGAACAGAATATGCCATGTTCCACTTCAAGTAAGTAATATTACTTCTCTAAAAATTTTTTTTTTTTTTAACAAAATTAATTGCATTCCTCGACTGTGTCGGAATAAGGATATCGTCTGACAACACAGAAGCACCGCACCATACCCCCTCCGAAGAGGATGGACAGGCAAGAGCACTACGCAAGAGGGTCCTCCCAGGCTTCATCCCACGCCCCCGGAAGCAAAGACAACGCAGAGCACCCGCGGGAGCCGAAACAATCAGGCTGGCAACACTTCAAACCAAGGGAGGGATCCGGGACTGGACTAGAGTTCCGCAAGGAAACAATTAGCAGGTAAGTCTAATTTACCCTTCCTTAGGTCCCTCTAGTCCAGTCCCGGAACCATAGAGGATGTAACAGAGCAGTGAACATCAAACGGGAGGGACAAGCAAGCCCAGACTGAAGCACCGCTGAGCCGAAACGCCCATCCTCCGCTGACAAAACATCCAAGCGGTAATGCTTGGCAAAAGAATGCAAGGACGACCAAGTCGCCGCCCTACAGATGTAGCCCACTGGGACCAGACTGAACTCTGCCAAGACGCCGCCAAGACGCCCGACCCTGCGCCCGAGTGGAATGAGCCCGAAGACCCTGCGGAACCAACTTGCCTTTCAAGATGTAGGCGATGCAATAGCTTCCTTCAACCAGCGGGAAATAGACGGACTTCGCAGCCGCTTCTCCCCTTAGCGGTCCCCCGAACGCCACAAAAAGTCGATCCGACCGCCTAAAGGATGCCGTTCGGGAGAGATACTTCTTGAGAACCCTGCGGGCGTCCAACAGCTGCAACCGCTCCCCAGATCAGGCGCCATCGCGACCGGAGAACACCGGAAGAGAGACCACCTGGTTAACATGAAAAGCGGACACCACCTTGGGTAAGAACGCCGGAACGGTACGGAGAACCACCTTGTGGTCGGTTTAAAAGAGAGATAGGGCTCCCTACAAGACAAGGCCTGTAGCTCCGAGATCCTCCTTGCCGAACAAATCGCCACCTAAGAAAAACCGTCTTCAACGTGAGGTCTTTTAGCGAAGCAGTGGACAACGGCTCAAACGGGGGAGCCAGCAAGGCTTCCAGAACCAAATTCAAATCCCACGGAGGAACAGCACAGCGCCGTGGCGGCCGCCATGAGCAACACCGCCCTCAAAAACCGCCGACATCGCGTGGGCCCCAAGAGACTGACCCTTCACCTTCCCCCTGTAGCAGGAAAGGGGCAGCCAAGCTGCACACGCAACAAACTAGCCGCCAAAACCCTTATCCACACCATCCTGCAAGAAGGAAAGGATCTGCGACACGGGAAGCTCCCAACGGACGGACGGTACGCTCTGAACACCAAGCCTCAAAGATGCGCCAGACGCGAATGTACGCCAAGGAAGTTGACCGTCTACGTGCCCTCAGCAAGGTCGAAACGACCGCCAGCGAATAACCCTTAGCGGTCATCTGAGCCCTCTCAAGAGACATGCCGTAAGCGAGGAACCGAGCTACCTGAGGCATGCGCAACGGGCCCTGACTCAAGAGATCGGCCCGCTGAGGGAGCCTCCACGGGCGATCCGCTAACAGGCGCACCAAATCCGCGTACCACGGCCGCCTGGGGCCAATCGGGCGCCACCAGCACCACGAGGCCCCGATGACGCTCTATGCGCTGCAACCACCCGGCCTATCAGAGCCCAAGGTGGGAAGACAGAGCAACTCCTCCTGCGGCCAGGGCTTGTGCTAGTGCGTCGAGCCCTTTCCGGCATGCGTTCTCGCCGTCTGCTGAAAAAGCGATCCACCTGGGACTTCCGGTGACGTCGGGGAGCATGGTGGCAGCTCTCTGAGGGAGCTCCGGGGCGCTATGGACTTGAGCGTTTAAATGAGAGACTCTACCCCTTCAATAGAGCTTGAGAGTGGAGCCGGACGAGCCGGGTGTAAGCGTGGATGTCGGTGAAGCAGCGGTTATCTGCCTATCGATCCCCATACGCGGCAGAGGAGGAGCGGGAGGAAAGAGCGCTCTAGGGACGCCATGGCGGACGAGGCAGCAGAGCGGTCCGACTCTGATGGGGGGGACTCAGCGGGGGAGGACGGACTCGCTGGGGAGGCCTCAAGGAGTGGCTAAACGGCATTTAAGGGAAGACCTGAAGGCCGAGATGGGCTCCTGTAAAAAAAAGGATTTGAGAGACACGAACTGGGCACGCTCAAACAGGATGTACAGGAGTTGGGGGCCCGGGGTGGAGGCGACGGAGGAGAGGCAAGCGAGCAGCAGGCAGAGCAGTTGCAGGCCCTGCGAGCGGATTGGGCGGAGCTGCGACAAGCCCAGGATCAACTGCAGGGTGAAAGCAGAAGACCTAGAAGACAGGTCTCGCAGGTGCAACGTGCGGGTGCGGGGCCTGCCGGAGGAACAGCGTTTTCAGGACTGTGAGGCGACGCTGTCTCGCTTGGTTCACCGCAATCCTCCAGGCAGCCGACCCGGAAGGAGCGTGGGAGGGAAAATCGATACTCATGGACAGAGCCCATCGGAGCTCGGGCCCTTCCCGGGAGAATAAGCCACGTGATGTTATAGCGTGCATAGGCTCCTTTAAATTGAAGGAGCGAATTCTCACTGCGGCGAGGGAAGCTGGGGCCCTACCAGTGGGAGGGGGCAAAGATAGAGCTCTACCAGGATCTAATCAGCGGGCACCCTACAGCGGCGATGGGAAACTGCGTGGAGTAAAGTAACGTCCGTACTGCGCAGAGAAGGATGGCGCGATAAATGGCTTTACCCATTTGGGCCTGCTGGTGACGGGAAAGGGCATTACCGCAGGATCCAGAACATGGAGGGAGCCTGGCAGACTCTGCGGGGACCTTGGCGTAGACCAATATTCCAGATGCCCCCCTGGGGGGCCCCCCCAAAGAGCACCGGGCAACTGAGCGGAGCCCGGCTTGAAACTCGGCAGCAGCGAGCGGAGAATAAAGAGCAGGCGGTTGACCAGGCTTTCGCGAGGCAAAGCAACAGCACCTGAGGAGGAGGCGACGTGAGTCGGAGGAAGTGCCAACGAGCCCGGTTGGACCGGGAGAACTTTAGATCACTCTGAACTGGCATGCTGGTACTTACTGACATCCAATGCATCCTTTACTGTTTATTATGAATTATTATGGGGGCGGTGGGGGGGTAATATTGCGGGTTGTCTGAACATGTTGGGTAGATATGAAGGTTTTAGGACGGGGTGGGGGGAGGGGGAGTCTGTTTAAATGGAAGAAAGGGGCGGGTGGGGAGGGAGGGAATGGATGGATAGCTAATAGGGGAGGGGGGGTCGTGAGGGGCGAGGAAAGCGCCCGGGCAGCATCACTGGGGGTTAGGGAAACTCTGGAGGGAGTGGTATTGCAGGGGGGGGGGTGGAGTGGTATTGCAGGGGGGGGGTGGGGGGGGGTGGGAGGCGGAGAGGATGGGGGGGTGGGAAGGGGGGACAGGAGGGGGGAGGGGGGTACCGATGTAAGCCGGGGATAGGTGTTGGTATAGGAAGGGGAAAGGAGTTGGTGGTTGATAGGTCCCAATGGGGAAGATAGGATCCATTAACGCCAAGGGGCTGACCATAATCCCCAGAAGCGGCGGTTTGCTGTATCGGGAAGCCTCCCGTCTGAAGTGGGAGGTGGTGCTAGTACAGGAAACCCATCTCCGGAGGAAGCATGAGGGGCTGATGCGGAATGCACACTACCACAGCAGTTCTTTGGGATGTGCGCGGGGGCTGGGGGGCGGGTAAGAAAGGGGGGGGGGTGGCGGTACTAGTGCATCGGGATAGTACCTTTCGGGTGAGTAGGGTGGAGGGAGACGAGGAGGGGAGGGTGATACTCCTGGGGGGGGGAATGGCAGGGGGAGCAGGTCACGGTGGTTAATCTCTATGCCCCCAATGAGCGGCAGGGGCCCTTCTGGCGGGGGGTGCAGGGGTTTCTAGCTCGACATGTCCAAGGGAAACTTCTCTTGGGGGGAGACTTCAATATTGCTATTAACCCATGCTGGGACCGTCAAGCTGGGGGGGGGGGGATGGGAAGGATGGCATCCGTAGGATATTGCACCGCCTTATGGAAACCTATCAGTTGTCTGATGCGTGGAGATACTTGAATGAGGGGAGTCGAGAGTTTACGTTCTACTCGGCACCCCACGATAGCTACAGTCGAATTGACTATATTTTGCTGCCAAAGGAATGGGGCCAGAGGCTTCAGGGAAGCGGTCATAGGCAATATTACATGGTTCAGGACCATGCCCCACCTGGTGTGAGCGTTGGGGGTTCCGAGAGGAGGGGGGGAGTGAGATTTTGGAGGCTCAATGAAAGTCTTCTCAAACGTGAAGAGGTGGTAAAGGATGTTAAGGAATGCCTACAAGAGTATTGGCACTTTAAGACATAGGTGAAGTTGGAGAGGTGGGGTTGTGGGAAGGCATGAAAGCGGTGGTGCGAGGGGAGATTGGTGATGTGGTCTCTAGACTGAAGAAGAAGCAACGGGAGGCCCGGGAGGAGGAATGAATGCAGAACTTAAGCAGGTGGCAGAGAAGTACCAGGTCCGGGGGCTCAAGCAGGATTTTAAAACGTCTTAACACCTGGCGGATGGAACTCCAGAAATTGCGAACGGAGGAGATTGGTTTTCAGCTGGCCAGGTTGAAACAGCGCTATTATGAGTGGGGTGATAGGGCTGGGACAACTGTTAGCCAGCAAGTTGCGAAAGCGCGTGGCCCAAACGGCTATTTTGGAGTTGCAGGGGGGTGGGGGGGGGAACGGCTGCGCTCGGGAAAGATATTGGGGAGCATTTCTGCCAGTTTTTTATCAGGAGCTCTATAGGAAGGGGGAGGGGGGGAGACCGGGGCTCGGAGAAGAAGAGTACTTGCCAGGATATATCATTACAGAGTCTGGAGGAGGGCGATGTACAAGAACTGGGAGGTCGATGTCACTGGGAGGAGGTGGTTCAGGCTATACGGGCACTGACGGCGGGTAAAGCCCCGGGATTGGACGGCCTGTCAGGGGCCTTTTATAAGATTTTTCGGGAGGACTTAGTCGATAGGCTGGTGCGGGTGGCGAATGGAGTGCAGCAGGAGGGGGGGGGCTTCTCGGCGGACATGCTTACCGCTGGTATAACGGTTCTGCCTAAAGACGGACGGGATCCCAGGCACTGTGGGTCCTACCGTCCCATTTCCCTACTCAATGTAGATGTTAAGATTATTGCAAAGGTTTTGGCTAACAGATTGGCCCCGAAGATGCCAGGCTTGATAGGGCTTGATCAGACGGGCTTTATAGTGGGGAGGCAGGCCTCGGATAACATTAAGAGGGTACTCGAAGCGGTATGGGGGGCGCGTGACCAGGAGGAGGAGGCTATGTTGTTGTCAATCGACGCGGAAAAAGCATTCGATAGAGTGGACTGGGACTTTTTGTTCCTGGTGATGGGGCGGATGGGGATCGGGCCCAAATTCATGAGGTGGGTGCAAGCGCTTTATCGGGGCCCGAAGGCGCGCGGGTAAAGATCAATGGGCGGTACACCGAGACCTTGGCATTGGAAAGGGGGACCCGCCAAGGGTGCCCGCTATCACCACTGCTCTTTGCTATAGCTATTGAGCCTTTGGCGAGTGCGGTTAGGGGCAGTGGTGGAGTATGGGGGCTGCAGAGGGGGGATGGCCACCACAAAATCTCCCTATTTGCGGATGATGTTCTCTTGGTGGTGACACGGCCTGATGAATCCCTGCCAGAGATTCTGCGCCTGCTTGATAGCTATGGGGAGGTGTCGGGGTTTAAAGTGAATCAGGACAAGACCGAGGCTTTGAATATTAACATGGCCCCGTCCCGGGTGGTTAGGCTGCAACGGGCGTACCCGTTTAAGTGGGCAGACCGCACGATCCGCTATTTGGGGGTCAATATCACACCTCACCCTGAGGGGCTATATGGGGCTAACTACGGCAAATTGTGGAGGGAGCTCGATCTCGACGTACAGCGGTGGATGGGATATGAGGTTTCTTGGCTGGGAAGGATAGCAAGTATAAAAATGAACGTTCTCCCCACGAGTATTATATTACTTTCAGGCGCTTCCGGTGGCTATCCCGGGGGCACACTTAAGGCAGTTGCAGAGGAAAGTGACCAGTTTATCTGGCGGCGCCGCCCGCCGAGGATAGCCCGGGATGTGTGTTATCGGTGTTGGGTGGCGGGGGGGGGGGGGGTGCCCAACATGCAGGCATATTACTGGGCGGCACAGGCCCGCCACGTGATGGATTGGCGGGATGGAGGGGAGAAGAAGAATTATGTGAAGATGGAGGAAGAGAGTGGGGGGGGGGGGGGGGAAGTCCCTAGCGGGCATTCCATGGACGGGGCGAGGGGAGAGAGGGGTAGGTAGTAATACAGGCCCACCCTTATGTGAGCCATGTGCTCCGTGAGTGGGATAGGATTAGGGGGGCTGAGGGGGGAGGGCGGGGGGAAGCACTTTTCCCTGATGAGGGAGCTGTCATACTACGGAGTTTCGCCCGGGCAGGAGGGGGGGGGGATACCTTAGGTGGGCCCGAGGGGGATTGAAATGTTTTTACCAGTTTGTAGATGGGGGGGGAGTGGGTGCCATTTGAGGGGCTGCAAGAGACCTATGGGCTCCGGGATGGGGGACCGTTTTTATTATAACCAGGTGGTGACCTTCTTGCGGAAGAAATTGGGGAAAGTTGGTTTGGAGCGGGACTATACACCGCTGGAGATGGTCTGGTATGGGAAGAAGACCTCCCCGGGGCTCATCTCGGTGCTCTACAAGGCCATCCAAGGGGCCCCTAAGGGGGAAGCACAGGTACATGCGGGAATGGGAGGTGGATCTGGGAGAAACCTTGGAGGAGGGCCACTGGAAGAATGTTTTTGATCAGATGAGATTGCTACCACTGTCAATAGCGATCCGGGAGAATTGGTGCAAAGTGGTAATGCGGTGGTACTATACCCCGGTTCCGCCTGCATCGCATGTTCCCTCGTGTGTCCAGCCAGTGCTGGCGGGGTTGTGGGGACGAGGGCACCTTTTTTCATATATGGTGGACATGCCCCCGCATCCAACAGTTTTGGAGGGCGATAAGGGACTGGGTGAGGGAGGTGGTGGGGACGGAAGTGGCCCTAGACCCGAGTGGGTACTTGCTGGGGTGGTGGAAGGAAGGGGGGGCCGACCCAGGATAAAAAACAGGTTATGGCGTGCCTGTGTGCGGCCCGCTGTGAGCTAGCGTACCGTTGGAAGCAACCAGAGGCGCCACAGGTAGAACATTGTGTGATACGCCTCCGGCAAGTATACCTAATGGAAAAGCTCACCGCGGCCCGTAGGCAGAAAGTGGACAGATTTTGAGAAACAGTGGGACAAGGTATTGCTGTATTTACGAACGGATACCACACATTGATGGGATGTTATATCATAAGGGGGGGGGGGGGGGCACAGGGAAGTTAGGGCATAGAGGGGGGACGGTGGGGAACGGGGGGGGGGGCCTGGGGGGGTGGGCTTCGGTGAGGGAGGGGGAGGGGGTATTCGGGTAGTTCAGGGGGAGGGGGGGTGGGGGGGGATAAAAAAGCTGGTGGATGAGCTTGGGGCAACAGAGGCTCCCTGCATCTGCCCTACCCTTTATGTACAGGGGGGGGGGGTCGGGAGGATGCTCCACACCGTCAGGGGCAAAGATGTACCCTTATACCTCCCTATGAAACCTGAGCTGACTATTATTTCTATGTGGGACCCTGAGGGTGGTGGGGGTTGCGGGGGAGGCTCTAGAATAGGCGGATGGGGAGAGGAGTGGATTTGAGGACTCAATGGAATGGCATTCTTTTGTATTTTTGTGAATAGCGGGGGCATGGCTTCCCACTGTGTTATTATAAGGTGTGATGTTGATGTTATACAGAATGTTATGGCATTTGTATTGGAAATACAGTTAATAAAAATATTAAATATAAAAAAAAAAAAGAAAAAGCGATCCACCTGAGCCGATTGGAAGGTCGCCATGAGATCCATTAGGGGAAGACCCTAGTGCCTTACCAGAAGCGCAAAGACTTCGGGGTGAAGGACCCACTCGCCCGGGTCCACCCTTCGGCGACTCAGAAAATCCGCCTCTACATTCTCTACGCCTGCCACATGCTGTGCCGATAGACACTGCAGATGCGATTCGGCCCAAGCCAGCAACTGAGCTGCCTCCTGCTCCAGTGCCACGCTGCCCGGTGCCGCCCTGCCGATTTATGTAAGCGACTGTGGTCGCATTGTCCGAGGAGAACCCACACCGCCTGCCGTGCAAGAGTCCCCTGAAACGCTTGTAGAGCCAGAAAGAAACACCGCTCGCATCTCCAACCGATTGATGGACCATTCCTCTCCACCATTGACCACAGGCCCTGGGCATACGCGTCCCCGCAACACGCCCCCCACCCCAGAAGACTGGCATCCGTGGTCAGCAGCTTCCAGGACGGGGGTTCCAAGGGCAGGCCCGCGGCTAGAGTCTCCGGGCGTAACCACCACCGAAGATCCAGGCGGACCGCATGGGGACAGATCAACCGCCGAGATAACGCATCGCGCTGATGAGACCAACGCCGGAGGAGCGCGGCCTGAAGTTTTTGCATATGCGCTCTGGCCCAAGGCACCACCTCTATCGTCGCTGCCATTGTGCCGAGCAACTGGAGATACTGCCACGCCGTAGGTGCTGGCTGCCGGAGAAAACGCCGCACCAGCTCCCGCAGCGCTTGCGCCCACTGATCCGGCAAGAACACTCTCGCCTGAAGCGCGCCCCCAGGTATTCCAACGACTGCGAGGGAGTCAACCTGCTCTTCGCAAAGTTTACCACCCAGCCCAGACTCTGTAGCAACCGCACCACCTTTGCGGTGGCCTCCACACTCTCCGCACGAGACTTTGCCCGAATTAACCAATCGTCTAGATAAGGATGCACGAGCACCCCCTCCTTGCGAAGAGCCGCCGCTACAACTACCATGACCTTTGTGAACGTGCGGGGCGCCGTCGCCAGGCCGAAGGGCAACGCCTGAAACTGAAAATGTCCCATGGGAACCGCAAACCGCAGGTAGCGCTGGTGCTCCCGCCGAACTGGGATATGCAGGTAAGCCTCCGTGAGGTCGAGCGAAGTCAGAAACTCCCCCTGCCTGACGGCCTGCTATGACGGATCGAAGGGTCTCCATGCGAAAGTGAGTGACCCGGAGACACCGATTGACCCTTTTTAAATCGCGGATAGGAAGAAAGGAGCCATACTTTTTCGTCACCACGAAATAGATGGAGTACCGACCGGAACCGCACAGGTCCTCCGGCCACGGAATGATGGCCCTGAGGCGCAAACAACCGCTGCAATGTGTCGAAGACGGCCCTCCGCTTGAGCGGAGCACTGCAGGGCGAAAGAAACAAAGGAATCTAACATGGGACAATGAAGCTCGAGAGCGCAGCCCTCCCGGATTACCTCCAGAACCCACTGATCTGACATAAGTTGGACCCAGGCAGGGTAGAATTCCCGCAACTGCCCCCCAACGGGAACTACACCCACCTGAGCCCGCCTCATCTCTGCTTCAACAGCGTATCTAACTTCCTATCCTGCACATCCTTCAACGCTGCGGCGCCCTCAACCGGTATCGTAGTCTTCTTAGTGACGGCTGACACCGCCGCATCAACCTTTGGAGACCGAAAAAGCTCCCTATCCTGATCCGACAATGGATACAGGCGCGACAAGGCCCTGAGCCCCGCAGCGCCGATTCGGGCAAGTCCCACTCCTCCTGAATCATCCCTCTAAAGACTCTATGGAGGGGAAAGACCCGGTGGGACTTGCGCACCACCTGGAGCAGAGGATCCTCCAGAGCATCCTCCGACGCCGTCGCCTCCGCAGGCATATTCAACATTTTGAGAGTCTCGGCAATCAAGGCCGGAAGCTCTTCCCTCCTAAACACTCTGACGAGACGACTATGCTGCTCCGAGTCAGGTAACTCTCCCTCCTCAAGCTCCTCACCGGAGGTGTTATCCAGGTCCACGTCCTCCGCCCCGAGGTTTCCCCCCAGATGAGACGGAGAATCCTCCTCCGCGGACCCTTTGGCTACTTTCGCAGCAGGAGCGCCGTCCTCCGCCCGAAGCAGGGACCCCGGACGTTTCAGCCCCTCCGAAGCACGAGCCAAAGAGACTAAGCCGGGTTGCAGGAGCGCAAAAAAGCTTGTTGCATGAGAGAGACAAAATATGGCGGAATCGCGGGAGCAAGGGCCACCGACGTACGCCCCTGCGAAGCTGAGGACCCCTCCCCCGGGGAAGACTCCGGCCCCTGAAAATCCAGAGTCGGAGGTAAAGCTGGTACCTCCCCCAGCGTAAGCTCCTCACCTGCAACGGCCGGAGAAGAAGCTGAAGCTTCCATAACGTTGGAAGCCAGAGTACAGGACCCACACACACTGGATCCTGACAGCAAACCCCACTTAGCTCCACAAACCACACAGCGTGGCTTCGCAGGCATACTCAGAGGGAAGCACTCCTGCCACCCTCTGTCCGTGGGTTCGCAGCACAGCCCAGCAAAAAAGGGAGCTTGTGAGGCTGAATCCAGAAACCCCCGTTTAAAAGTAAAGTTTTTTTTTTTTTTTTTAAATTCTGCACACACTATGATGCTAAGGCACCCCCATGTCAAACCCAGGTGGTCTGCAGCCAAAACGAGGGTTAGTAAGCCCAGAAGGGGCGGTATAGAAGAAATAGATAAAGAAAAAAAAAAGAAAAAGCAAATTAAAGGCAAAAAAGAAAATCGGGATTTTTTCAAAATGGCTGCCGCAGCCGATTCCCGCCGAAAAAACCATGCGACAGGCCACCCCGAGAGCAATAAAAAAGCAAACTTAGGCACCCCCCCCCTGTTAAACCCAAAGGGGCCCCCAAAAAGTAGCAAATTAAGCACCTTCTACTCACCACAGCAAGATGGGGTGAAGGAGAGAGGGAGAGATGCAGCAGCCTCGCTGGAGCTCAGCCTGACTGTGGCTTCAGCTCCAACACCAGCAGCAGTTTGCCAGCTGCCCTGCCAACTCTGGGCCACTGCTGTTAGCCTGCAACCTGCTCCTCACTCTTCAAAGCGGGTTCGGGAGCAGGGAGGCGCAGAAACATGCTTGTGCTGACTGAACCCCACAGTTCTCGTTTAAACAATGGGGCAGGGTTAAAGGAAAGAAGTAAAAGTTAGAAGAAAAGTAAGAGGAGGGAGGGGGGAAAAGGGGGGGGGGGGGCGATGGAGCCAGAGGAAGAAATCTCCTGCACCAGCACAGCTCCTGCAATCAAAAAACCCAGAAGGGCAAATCAATAAAAGTAAAGTCTAAAAATTTGAAGTTAAATGTATTCTATTTAGCTCTGCCTATATTCCTAACTGAGCCCAGAACCAGGCTCAGAATCTCCTTCAGAGCTGCTTGGAGACTGAAAAGTACTGGTGAGAAGGGGCAGTCCTTGCCTACTTATACTGGTGCCAGCAAAGCGATGATGTATTTCAGTCTCCAAAGCTGCTGGAGGAGGTTGACAACTCTATGGTTCCGGGACTGGACTAGAGGGACGCTAAGGAAGTGGAAATATCAGTCCCCAAAGGGATTCTAAATAATTTTAAAGATTTTGAGGGAAAAAAAAACAACAAAAGCAACCAGATCTGCTGGAGACAGAGAAATACTGAGGGAGACCCCTAGGGGTAGGACCATATCACCACAGTCCAGCCTATCAGAGCTCTGGTAGAATTCTCTGTCTCCAAGATCTGCTAGCAGGGGGACACAACCCGTTTGTCTGGACTGGTCTAGCAGTATGACTTGGAAAAACAATATATAAACTGTTAAATGAAGAAAATTATCTGCATTGTCCTACCACTTAAAAGTGAATCAAACCAATGCAATACTGTCTCTTTGATAATCATGTTCTCCAGTTAACGAGAGCAAAATAGAATAGCCCACCATGTCAAACACCATCTACGTGTCTATCTTATTAATGGCGTTCTTTTTCTTATTTTCCGTAACATAAATGTAGGATTGTAAACCGCTCTGATGCTTCTTGGCCTGAGCGGTATATCAAATGTAATAAACAAACAAACATAATGTGACTATTAACAAAGAACAACCTTTATCCAACTCTCTGTATAAAGTATCCAACTCTGACACCAGAAGGGTCTTTTTTGTTACAGTCACCCGACTAAAAAGGATCCAGCAATTCCACATAGTATAAAGTTAACCTGTACATAGTTCTCCCGGTTATCCCATGTGTTATTTTTCCCTGTTCTTTGTAAACTCAATGTTGCCTGTATGCATTGCAGTATGTTTTGTTCAATATACACCGCGCTGATTTTAATAGCGCGGTATAGAAGAAATGTTAAATAAATAAATAAAATATCAGTGAAAGTCTTTCAGTTGTCCAAGGACACATTTTTCTATGATCTTACTTGATGTGCACAAATTGGATACCATCCAATAGTTGGCTAGAGTCAGGGCCGGCCCAAGAGTTGGTTCAAGGTGTTGGCACCCTAGGCAAACCTTAAGCTTTATGCACCCCCTGGCCATCAGAATCTGTTTAGCTTTGACTTCCTGATCGTTGTAGGCCCCAGAAGCTGGTGCCTAGTTTGCCTAATGGTTGAACAGCCCTGGCTATAGCTCCAACATGGGAAATTCCCCAAAGCAAAAGAAACTTTCTAGTTCCACTAGCCTTGGCCCAACCTTATCTGCAGCCCTTCTCAATAGTCCTGTTGAACATGGAGCCAAAACCCTATATCCAGATTTGAACCAACAAGCATTCAGCAGACTCTCAAAGTGAGGATTATCAGCTTATATCTTTCTCTGCAACTAAAATATTTCTGCTCCCACTGCCCTATTTAAGAATGGATTTCTAACTATCAGGCTTTCCCTTCTATATCATTATTATTGTAGCCCAATTTGATAGCCTTTAAAGGCAGGGAAGCAAACTCAAACAAACATAACCCTTTTAAGAAGCTCAACATTGACTCGAAATTATTTCCATTCTCTGTGTGATGGCTGCTACACTGCAGTACTGGCCGGTCACCCCACAAAATTACAAATGAAAATCTTAATTTTGGCCAAACAAAAAGTCTGCAAACTCTCGGGGGCAGGAGCTGTAGCATCTCCATTTTCTTTAGCTTTGTTACTAGTCTCTTGACTGTCCTAAAACTGCTGAACTGAAATACTCAATGAATTTGCGATGACACGTATCACCCGCTTAGCTGTTTGTACTGCATCATGGTATAAGTTTAAAAACCGAAAGAAATTAGCCTCATCTTCCTTCAATGCCATAAGCGCTTGGTCTGTCTAACTTATACTTTCTGGGAATGTAAACCATTATCATACCGCTAGCAAGGTGGAGGTTACCTGAAACAGATTTCTAGCGGAAGTGATAGGAGCGAAAGAGTAGCAAAATTCAAACGGGCACTAGATATGCACAAAGGGCGTTAAAACACCACCTCTTCCTCCTGCACTAGGCCCAGGCTAACATCACATCCCAACCTGACTCTACCTTACGACCCAATTCACATCCCTGTACATAGCTCACAAGGAAATCCATGTTCCAGAGCTGTGCAGCGACTTCCTGCCCTCACTGTATATAGCAGTGATGGCTAACCTTTTTGAGCCCGAGTGCCCAAACTGCCGCACAAAACCAAAGAATTTCCTCAAAGTGCCAGCACGTCATTTGCATAAGTGGTCTTATTTGCATAAATATTTGCATAATGTTACCATACACTAACTTTTAGTAAACATGTCTCTTAATGAGTGTATGGATAAAGAAAGACTAAAAGATTTCTACATTACTATAATCCAGTGCCAACCGCCAGGCACATTAGGAACTACTACAAACGCTGCCCATTTAGAACCCATAGCAAACCCGCCGTATCCTGACAGCATTACCAGGACTCACAAAGCACCATACCCTACCTATCAAAAGGCAACACTGCAAATATTAAACCAATACATTTCAGTGAATACTGGGGAAAGAGAACAAGTGGCAACGTCAAATAGGAATTTCCTCTTGTACCAAACAAAGCGCAGATGTTAATGATGCACATTTCCCAGAGCTGACATATTCCAGTTAATAAATTCAAAATAAAGAGATATCGTTCTACCTTTTGTGCATTTTTTTTCAGTTGCAATTGGTCCAGCCATTTTCTTCTGGTTTCTTCATGTTTTCTGCTAACTCTCCATCGTCTGCTGTCCATTTGTCCTTTCTTCTCTCTTCTAGTTTTTTTTCCATTCTCTCTCTCTCTACATCTGCTTTAACATACTAATCTTTCTCCTTTTGCTCTTTCCTCATTTCTATTTCATCCACACAAATTTTACCCCTCCATCCTCAATCCCCAATTACTCTCCCAATACCTGGCCAATTGTAGATTTTTCATCCCTCCTACACAAAATATTTTTCCCCTCTCCATTTTACTCTCCCAGCCCCATCCCATTCTAATCCTCCCCCAACATCAGCTCCCTTCTAGTTCCAGTCTCACCCAGCATCCATTCCCTTCTTCAAGCCCCCCACTTCCCCTCAGCCCATTTCCATTCCAAGCCCCGTCCCCATCAGCTATTTGCAGTTCAAGCCCCCCACTTCCCCTCAGCCCATTTCCATTCCAAGCCCCATCCCCAACAGCTATTTGCAGTTCAAGCCCCCTTCCACTCAGCCCATTTCCAGTCCTAGCAACCCCCCAACCCATTACCAGTCCTAGCCCCCCATAGCTCACTCCCAGTCCTAATCCCACCAGCCCATTTCCAGTCCTAACCTCCCCATCAGCCCACTCCCAGTCCTAATCCCCCATCACTCAATTTTTAGTTTAAGCCCCCCCAGCGCCTATCACCACTCCTAACCCCCCCAGTGCCCATCACCACTCCTACCCCCCAGCCCAGCGCCCATCACCACTCCTAACCCCCCCAGCCAGCCCAGTGCCCATCACCACCCCTAACCCCCCCCAGCCAGCCCAGTGTCCATCACCACTCCTAACCCCCCAGCCCAGTGCCCATCACCACTCCTAACCCCCCCACCCCAGCCCATCACTACTCCTAACACCCCCAGCCCAGCCCAGCCAATCACCACTCCTAACCCCCCCCCAGCCCAGCCCATCACCACTCCTAACCCCCCCCCAGCCCAGCCCAGCCCAGCCCATCACCACTCCTAACCCCCCCCCAGCCCAGCCCAGCACCACTCCTAACCCCCCCCCACCCAGCCCAGCCCATCACCACTCCTAAGCCCCCCAGCCCAGCCCAGCACCACTCCTAACCCCCACCCCCCAACCCCCAGCCCAGCCCAGCCCAGCCCAGGGAAAATTAAAAAAAAAAAAAGAAAACCTGTTTGCTGCCGCTGTCGGGGCCGCCGCGGCAGAATCGAGCGTGCCGCGGGGCCCCCCTGTACCCACCGGCAGAGCCTGTCCTCCCCGTAGCAGCTCTCTCTTTGGAGCTGCAGTCAACGCGCCGGCTTGCAGAGCGCGAGGGAAGAGTTCCCTCGCTGCTCTGTTAAGCCCGCGGGGGGCTGATGGGAAGTTCCCATCAGCCCCCGCGGGCTTAACAGAGTCGCGAAAGGGAAACTCTTCCCTTCGCGCTCTGCAAGCCGGCGAGTCTGACTGCAGCTCCAAAGAGAGAGCTGCTACGGGGAGGACAGGCTCTGCCGGTGGGTACAGGGGGGCCCCGCGGCACGCTCGATTCTGCCGCGGCGGCCCCGACAACGGCAGCAGACAGGGTTGTTGTTTTTTTTTTCGATGGCGGACCTTCCCGCGTGCCAGCTGCAAGGCCTTCGCGTGCCACAGCTGGCACGCGTGCCATAGGTTCGCCATCGCTGGTATATAGCATGTATTCACCTCCCCATGGTTATTTATATTTATTTTTATTTACATTCTCTTATATACCGCGCTATTCTACATCAGTGCGGTTTACAGTGAACAAACTGAAATTACATTGAACAGGGCATTATAACTTGGAGATAACTATTTTACAGGGAACATGGGCTATGGAGGGTTTAAGTGGCTTGCCCAAGACCACAAGGAGCACCTGTGGGACTAGAAACCCCAGTCCTTCTGGCCCAAGGTTGCTGTCCTCTAGTGGGATTTGAGCCCCCGACCTTCCGGCCTGAAGTACCTTGCCCCAACCACTAGGCCACTCCTCCACTCCAAGTTGTACTTCCTGTTCAATGTAAGTGCAAAGTAGGCTCTTCCTACTTTGCACAAAAGGTTATCTGTAAACCACACTGATTTTAAAGAGCACGGTATATAAAAGCAATAAATAAATTAATAAATGTGCCAGACTAAGAGATTTTTATTGTCAGATATTTAAAAAAACTGGGTCACCAGCAATCATATCCATAACGAAGAGTTATCAAACATAAGCGACTTAAGACCCTAATCTAATTTAGATCTTCGAATTATCATGAAAAGCAGCCTCGCTTATAATTTAGAAATCCTTCGGTGTTCTACAAAAACTGTTGGCTGTTAACAAAGAAACAACGTCTTGAAGAGGGCGCCAGGTCAGCTGCATGACCCACCTGCACACAGGTGAAAGAGCCTCTCTTCCTGTACCACCCACCAAGGTCATGTGCTCCAATTTTGATAAGTCCTTCTTTTCTACCGTTAAAGGCCCTAGACTGTTTGTTCTTTAATCTAGGACAATACTAAAAGCATCAAAGCGAAATTAACAAGAGGCATCTTGTCCCAGCGGAGGAAATATGGACTCTAAGCTACGAGACGCACATAAACATAACAGCGAAAGCCGCGCCGTACCCAGCGTGCACCCCACCGTTCCCTTCCCGCGAATTCAGTTCAAAGAAGGCGAGGAGGGGGGGGGGGCCCGTGTCTATCCACCAAACTTTCTAGAACCATCTCATCTAAGCGGCGGCTCGCTAGACCAATCACCTCCATCTTCCCGGCGTGCCTGCGCTCTGAGTGGGCCGGCCGGGCCTCTCGGGCGTGGCTAGACGGAAGGGAGGCGTGGAGACGGAAAGCTAGTGTAGGTTGTGAGAGAGACGGGAGGGGGACTAGCCCTCCTCCTCCTCCAGAGTTTTGTCTTGTCAAGGAACACGAACAGCTTCTCGCTTTACATCTTTCCACCCTCCCCCCCCCCAAAAAAAAAAAATATATCCCTCAAACCCCTCCCTCTGACTCTTCTTCCTGTGGAAACCGCCGGCGCCGAGGCCTGACGGTGCCCGACGCCCGTCGGCTTTTTTTTATATTATTATTTTTTATTAATCTCATGGAATCTATCTGGTGGCTGGGCACGCTAAAGTAGCAAAAGAGAGGAAACGGTGTGAAAAAATTGGGTTTATTTTCCGGCCGGAAAACTCCCCTCCCCGCAGCCCCCGGTCTTCAGATTTGAAAAGAAAAAAAAAACATTAACGAGATCCGGCGCGTGATTCTACGTGCGAGGTTTGGGTTGCCTGCGCGCGCCGCGGCGGGGCGGTTCGGTTCGGCCCGACCGGCCAGGACGGATGGCGCCCCAGAAGCATGGCGGCGGCGGCAGCAGCAGTTCGACCTCCGGGCCCAGTTCGGGCTCAGGCGGGTTCGTCAGCTCGTCGGGTGGCAAATGTAGCGCCGGGTTACGCCGCCTCGGCCGCTGTGTTGCCCGTGAAGAAGCAGAAAATGGAGCAGATTCAAGCCGACCACGAGCTTTTCCTGCAGGCCTTCGAAAGTGAGTGTTTAAAAAAGAAACCCCGCAACCCTGCTTTCCCCGAGCGCCGGCGGACCGCGAATTTCTAGAGGTGAATCGCTTTAGCCTCGATTTTGCCCCTTCTTTCCCTCCCCCCCAACCCCCCAGGTAAACAGAAACGCAACAAACCTGCCTGCACATTCCGTTATTTCAAGGGTTAGATTGTTTCCGGTGTTTAGGTTTATTCAAAGCATTCATACATTTGATGGGGAAACGTGCATTTTTCTATCCCGCTTCATTGATTTTGGGGAATAGTTGTACAAGTCTGCACAAATGCTTTCTCTTTTTAGTTGAAGGGTAACGTGATGTGTTAGCAGGTCTGTAATTCCTGATCCATTTAGTCTCGCCGTCTAGTTAAAACTAATATTATATTATTACACTGCAATTCTTGCTACATCACAGCTTTTTGTAAAGACAAATATTCATTTTCAGGTGTAGATCAAATTGCTTTTAGTCAAGTATATTTTTGCCTCCTTAAATTATTGTAAAGCCAGCAATGCATGCACTTTTTGCTTTGAAGACCACGTGTGAATATGGTGACCTGCAGAGATACTATTATGGTTTGTTGTTTTTTTTTTAGTGACTTGAGTTTTTACCCAATAATTATATGTATAAGATTTTGTTCTAAATCACCTAAAACTATTTGTAATTGTATATGTTGAAAAACGAATTCTACTGTAAATATCCGGTTAGCAGGGTGCGTTTGTGTCACGCATTTATCACCTTTGTGAACGTCAAGCAATTCAGTTAAAAAAATCTTGATCTTGTTTGTTGTCTTTTAGAAGCTGATATTGTATATTCAAAGCAACAATTGTATATATTTCTATTGTGGTTTTATATTTAGTAAGTATATGTAAAAAGTATATACTTTTGAAGTTGCCCCGTTTTAATGTTTTGAAGTTTCTTTTGCACTTGCATAGTTAACACCTGTTCTGCCCCTCCCCCCTATTTTGGACTTACAAGTTCACTATTTGATTTCACCAGTTGAAATAGCTACACAATTATGTAATTTTTAAAACTGGGATCACATTGCAAGTATGCAGAGATCAGGATCATAAAGAGTATATACTTTAAATTTCACAGTTTAAAACATGTGACATGAAATTAGTTTGGTACCCATATGTAAGAGCTATGGATAAGATCATGTTTAAGAAATAAAAATATGTTTTATGTTCTCTTTGCAGATGAAGATTCATGACAGTAATGAGCATGATTTGAATTGATGTAATACATTTTAAGATTTGCCAAAATTGAAAAGTTATGTGATTATTTTATAGGGGATGGTAAATTCACTACAAATATTGTAGTTTGGATGGGTTGTAATTAAAAACAAATTGATGCAACATTTGAATAATGCACATCTTTTGTTTACAGAACCAACACAGATCTACAGATTTTTGCGTACTCGAAATCTTATAGCAGTAAGTAATTTGGGCAGGTCAGACACTGTTGTCATATGTGCAGAAACGTTAATTTGATCCTTCAGGTATTGCTTTTGGATTATTAAAAAAACCTTAATTGGTGTCATCTTTTTTGTTTAGCCAATATTTTTGCACAGAACTCTCACCTACATGTCCCACAGAAACTCCAGAACTAACGCCAAAGGTAACTTGTTTGTTTTTTATTAGCATAGTTGTCTCTCTAGAATGCTTACAAATCAAAGCTGTGATAGACTGCTAAATAAAGTGAGCCGAAAGTATTTTGAACTGGTAATTGTAATATTTATTTCAACATTTTGTCTTTATTATTCATTGTCTGTGGTTTTGCATTTGAAATGTGTGTGCTTTACCCTATCTTTCAAGGTAAAGCACTTTTAAAAAGTTAAGTACAGAAAGGTGAAAAATTAAATGCATTAATATTTAAACTGTTTTAGATGTGGTATTTAAGCTTAGAAGCAGTATGAACTTTCATGATATAGGACCAAGGTTTTGTTAACTATTGGTTTTTGTAGTTGTCATGTTAAACAGGTAAGATAAACATTGCACTGAATAAGATTTAAAAAATAACTTTTTTTAAATCTTTAAAAAATAATAGCACTAGCTTTCATTTGTGTACTGAATGCTGTGAGGCAGCTCTGGAAATCAGCTAGTATCATGTTACTAGCCATTGTTCCTTTTAATCAGCCATTTCTCTCCAAGGAGACAGTTTGAGCATGAATAAGTATTTTCAAATTATTCTCTGTGTAATTTTTAGTTAATGTCTTGTGTTATACAGTACCGGGGTTAAGATTTTAACCACTATGTATATGAAAATAGGCAGATTGACACTAAATTCAAAGAGAGATTTAGACAAGCTACATAGATGCAACATAACTAGGGATAAATTAGTATGGCGTAGTCCGTTTTTAAATATTTCCTGGGTCTCAAAAAGACTATAACCATTGACATTTTTTATTAGTTTTGTTTTCTGATACGTTGTGTTATTGAATGGCTTCTTTAAATTACTAAAGTGTAGAAGAAATCTATGGTTTATCCCCACCAAAACTGACATGTTTAAGTGTACAATGGAAATTTCTTGATTGCATAAACATAATTTATGGCATTTCATTATTTATTTCATTTAACAAATTAACACTTATAAATGCGAGACTCACTAACAAACTTTTAAATACATTGTTGCTGCTTTATAGATACTTAACAGAATATTTTATTTGTAAGCATGGAAAAACCTATATAGCTGTTTGGCTTCTGTTTAGTTTTGATAACTGATAAAACATGCTAAATTTCTACTCTTGAATCCACATAGAATGATCCAGGGAGGAAGCTTACATTACAGGTATAAGTGGGTCTAATGCTTCTTCCTCCACAGCAAGCTAGTTTTGGCCTTTACAATATTCAGACACCCCTTTTACAAACAGAGTGTATGTCCTGTCCATTTTCTTTATCCCCTAAAATCTTCAAATATTGTAGCTTTACAGCATATACATTATTGTTGAAGGTAACAAGGTGCCTAAAAACATAACGCAAAGCTTTCCAGCTGAGGTGTCTGCAGCGGGTCCAAACAGATCGTATGGACATCACATTTGCCAATAGTAGATTTTTGGAAGCACCCAGAGGCCCTCCATGGAAGTATGATTTAAGAGTATGCGATGGAGAAACTGATAACCCTGACATGTTATTTGGAGACCTGTAGTGGACATCATCGCATGACCATCCTGGATGCTGACATTGCCAAAAAAACCTAGGATCAATTTTGTATTGGGTTAAGGTTGGTAAAGTTAGCAATTCATTCAAAGCTTGCTTTTCCCTGTAGAGGAAGATGCAATCATGGAGTGCAAGGACTAAATGCTTGGGGTGGGCAAAGGAGGAGTTTAAAACTCTATGTAAGATGTAGGAAGAAAGGCACATAACATAAGTTTTGTTGCTTTTAATGTTAAATGATTATCTTGCTAAAAAATTTAATTATGCAAAATAGTCCTTAAATCTTAATGAAAAAAACAAAACAGATATTCTTTGGTTAGCTCTTAACTTTTAGCACCCAACCGTGGTTAAATAAGAGTTAGGCATACCATAAATAAAACCATTGTTTGGTATACCTAAAAATCAATGTTTTTGTCCCTTGCTGTCCATAGTAAATAACTTTGTGGCCATCTTAGTGCAAGAAACCACTTTATCTTAATATTTCATGCTTTTGATTTTCAAAGCATCCTTAAATGTTTTCGTTGCTTGACCTATGTGTATGTGTGCATACACACTTTAATTTTTCATTTAAAAATAGTGAAAAGATGAATTTGTGGTACAATGAACATAAAGTTAGTCCTTGATGTATAATAGATGATTTGTAGTACAAGGGAAGGCAATAAGAGGGTGTGGTAGCAGAAGCAATGTCATGTCACTCCACTGAAGGAAGAGAGAATACGGTTATTGGAAGTCTCTTCTAAATATTAGATGGAAAAGTCTTGTGTTAATTTAATGAAACTGCTACACTGAAACAGGCAGGGAATGGTTTTGATCTGCTGTACAGCAAATCTGCTTGAATTTCCTCAGATAACGTAAATAATGGGAGCAGTTGTACAGATTTGACACATTTGCTTGATAAGATTTTCAAGCAATTGGTTTTTGGATCAGATGTCATTAGTGCTGCTACTTTCTGATAAACAGGAACAGATGAACAGTAAAGCACAGGATCAACTGTGTTCTTAGGCCCACAGGGGAGAAATGGATATTTGCTGCACGTACAATTTTTAAGTTAAGCCGTTGTGTATTCTTTTTCTTAGGTGGAATTATCTAGGCTAGGTTTCTCTTACCCACCTGAAACTGATGCCAATACTGTGTTCTCCCCAAAAAGGTTTGCCAGCCGAGTGGCATGAAGTAGTAACTGGGTGGGCCATAGTATAAATCGGCTAATAGCAGATAACGTAACTAGTCTTCTTTCACAAAGTTCCATTATATGATATTTGTGTCTAATTCATTCATATTATATTTACATAAATAATTTTTAATTAAAAAACAGTATAAGTGGCTTTTGTACATTCCTGCTCATTATTTTGACATGTCAATTCATCAAAGCAAGTTAGCCGGGTAGTCAGTAAAATCAGCCGGGTGGTGTACCCATTTCAAAAGGTCATGGGGGAAACACTGCAGTACATTCATGCTTTAAAGCTCCTTTTGCTCTGATATGCCTCTGACTAGTTGCCAAGCAACTGTGAGTAGTGTTTTGCACCTATTAGGCATTAACTATTGCTGTACCTTCAGGTTTCTTTAGTAAGGGTCCTAAAAATGACTCTTCCTTTTCTACTTTGGACAGCTAATGCTGCTGCTGTTAGTTTGATGTAGAAATGCTGTGTATGGGTAAAAGGCAGTTACTGAATACTTGGAAACTGAAGGCAGCAGTACCCTTTTGGTGTGATGCAAGCATTTAAAATAAGAAAGAGCTAGTAAGATTTTTTTTGGGGGGAGAGCATCTGAAAAATTACACATACATATATTGGTAACATACAGAAAAGCTGAAACTTAAAAGCAATAGCGTCAATTTTGTAGTGCTGCTTATGGCTCCAACGCATGTAAAGTTTTTTCTGAGTGAGAGCGTGGTATTTAACATTTTTTTAGGGAAAGTGTAGCAATTATAAAATCCCTTTTTTTCCTTCGAAAGAGAATGCAGCATTGTTCTAAATGAAATCCGTATTCTAATAAAGTGTAGAATGGCATTTATTTTAGAGGTGTCATCCCAAGTGACTATTCTGTGAGGGAGAAGATCGAGTACCAAGAAAAACGTGGCAAAAGAGCTTTATACCACCATGTTGGATGCCACAATCTTGATTAAGAGGAATTTCACAGCATACTTTAATAAAGTATTCATACAGTTATAATTGTGGTCAACTATAACTGTATGAATAGAGTGGAGGAGTAGCTTTGATGGTTAGAGCACTGGCTTGGGAACCGAGGCCAGGGTTTGATTCCCACTAGTACTCCTTGTGGCTTGGGCAAGACACTTAACCCTCCATTGCCTCAGAAAAATCCAAGTTGATTGAAATGATAATGCGGTGTAAAACCTGTTACATAAAATGCAAGGTGTCGAGTTTGTGTACAATATCTTGAGACATAATTGGAAATATTCCAACTGTATGTCGTTGTAATATTTTAATAGTATGTTCAAAGGTATACAACAAAAAAGATGTTTCTGCAACTCTGACATGGTGGGGGTTTTTTCTTAGAAATTACTAAAACAAATATGAGCTAGATAGGATTAATGCACCCTTTCCCTACTATTTAGTTGCACAATTCTTGGCAGTGATGACATCCTCCAAAATTTGTTTATACAATTTCTTGATATACCGCCCAGGCTGAAGGGCATCAGCGTGGTTTACAATCGCTACTTATAACAATCTATAAGTTTTATTCATCTGTCTGCTAGTAGTTTCTCGCACTCTTTTACTGCAATTTGTTTCAGCACATGAATGTTTCCAGGATTCCATTTACCAATGACAGATTTCAGCTCTTTCCAAAGGTTCTCGATTGGATTGAGATCAGGACTCATTGCTGGGCAGTTTAAAACAGTCCATTTGTTCATTTTTAACCATTCCTTTGTACTTCTGGATGAATGTATTGGGTCATTGACTTGCTGGAGGGCCCATGACCTTTGACCCAGACCTAGCTTTCTGACACTAGGTAGCACATTTCACTCCAAAAATACCTTGCTCTCCCTTTCACTTCATGATTCCTTTAATACGTTCCAGATCTCCAGTTCCTGAAGCAGCAAAGCAGCCCCACAATATTATGGAACCTCCACCATATTTAACTGTAGGAAGGGTGTGTTTTCCTTATAAACTTAATTTCTTTTCCTGTAAATGTATCATTGCATTGCCAAAGAGCTCAAGTTTGGTTTTCTGTCCACAGAACATTTTCCCAGAAGGATTGTGGTTTCTCAAGGTTGGTTTGGGCAAAGATCAGGCATGCCTTTTTATGACTGTCTTTGAGCAGTGGGGTCCTCCTTGGCTTCGCCCATGAAACTCTTCTTTATTTAGTGGGCAGTGTATGGTGTAGGTTGAAACCACCACTCCAGATTGCTCCAGGTCAGCCTTAAGCTCTTTGGATATTGTACGTAATGTTTTTTTCAAAAGTTTGTACTAACCTTCAAAGACTTCTTGGATTAATTTTCCATTCCCACCATGTCCTGGGAGGTTCTTGACAGTTCCCTGAGCAGAAAACGTCTTGGTAACATTGCAAACTGTAAACACATGAATCCCAAGATCTTTGGAAATGACCTTGTACCCCTTTTGAAGTTTGATGTTTAGTGATAATGGCTTTTCTGACTGTCTCGGACAGCTCTCTTTTCTTCACCATTGTGAAAATGGAACAGGGAGTGAATGTGACCATTTTAAACATTAGAGCCATCATTCATTGGTTGATTAAAGTCCATATGAGTACTGACAGTTGATCACAGGTGCGTCTAATTTTACCTGCAGTGGGAATGTGGTTCTTCTGTTCAAACTGATTGAATTGTTTATAAGAGTACCAATAATCATATTCTGGTAATTACACTTAGGAAGCATCATTCTCCAATATAGTCAGAGGGCAATTTCTTTATGGGGGTTAGTTTTATGCATACCATGACAGTCATGGACCTCACTCCTAAGCCAGGGTATGTAGAATATAATCTCAGTCTCTCAAATTAACTGAGAATGTTCAGCATAGTGCTTGCATCGTGCCAAAGACAGCCTTCCTTCTGAAGTTCAGTAAGATGTACAGTTGTGGTCATTATTGGCACCCTTGCAGTTCAACCTCTAATGCCTCCTAAAAAATACCGTGGCCAGTGACATGGCTTTGGACTATATATGTACACATATTTGACACACAAGAAAAATAAAAAAAGACCAATTAAAAAGGGAAATAGTAGGAAATAATATAAATACGTAGACGTTGCTATATATATCATTCTTCCTTATTGGTTAAGAGCTAAACTGTTGTTTAACTGGAAAATCAAATGGGGACCATGAGTGGATATGAGGGCATCAAAACAAGAACACTACTGAAATATAGTATCTAATAACTAAAAACTATTTTGGATTTTTAAGCCAGTTTTTAGTTAGTGTTAAAGGTGACATACAGCATTATTAGTACTAGAAACATAGGCCTTGTGGTCTTTTTCCTGTCGTCATATTTCTATCTCGTCTGTCCTTCCATATCAACAACTACAACAGAACTCTTTTTTTTCCTTTAGAGATCCTCTGTGTTTGTCCCATGCTTTTTTGAATTCAGTTACTCTCCTCATCTCCACCACCTCCACTGTGAGACTATTCCATGGATCCACAAATATTTCCGCATATCACTCCCGAATCTATCCCCTTCACCCTCATCCCATGTCCCCTTGTAGTAGAACTTGCTTTCACTTGAAAGAGGCTCTCCTCCTGAACATTATGCCACGGACGTATTTAAACATATCAAATCATATCACCTGCCTTTCCTTTAAGGTGTATATATTAAGATCCTTCAGTCTGTCCTCATATGCTTTATAATGAAGACCACTAATCATTTTAGTAGCCACCCTCTGCACCGACTCCATCCTGTTCGCATCCTTTTGAAGGTGCGGTCTCCAGAATTGCACATTATACTCCAAATGAGGTCGCATCAAAGACTTATACAGAGGCACTATCACCTCCTTTTTTTCTGCTAGCCATTCCTCTCCGTATGCACCCAAGCTTCCTTCTAGCTTTTGCTGTCGCCTTTTCAACCTGTTTAGCTACTTTAAGATCATCAGACACAACCACACCTAGGTCCTGCTCTTCTTTAGTGGACAAAAGTACTTCACCCCCTATACTAAATTGCTCCCTTGGATTGCTGCAGCCCAAATGCATGACCTTACATATTTTAACATTAAAACCCAGCTGCCAAATTCTAGACCATACTTCAAGTTTAGCAAGATCCTTCCTCATGTTATCTACACTTCCTGGGTGTCTACTCTATTGCAAGTTTTGGTATTATCCGCAAAGAGGCAAACCTTACCCGACAGCCCTTCCGCTATATCACTAACAAAGATGTTGAAAAGATTTTCTAGTCTTGTAGAAAATCCATGTCATAAGGAGCTTACAGTTTTAAGTGGCCACCTGAGAGCATTAGGTAGTGGCTGGGCTAAGATCACGAGTGTCAGTGAGTGAAGTTAAAGCCTCATTTTCAGCACATTACTCTAACCCCACCAGGCCAGGTCTTCAGTATAAAATATGTATCTCTTAACAATAACTGCAGCTGCTGTTTCATCAGAAGAGAGAGGAGCATGTTTACTAAAGATCAGCGTTAAGTGCTTCCACTGCCCATTTATTTCTATGGGCCATTACAGCAGTTAACGTGTTAACCTTTTAGTAAACATGTCCCATAGTGTCGCAGTATAAAATTCAACTGCAGCTGATGTCAGTTTATCCACCCAAAAGCTTATTGGTGGGGGGAGGGGGGGGTCAGTGTGCATTTAGTTTGGGGAAAACACAATTTAAAAAATATAGTACAATTTAACCCTATTATGCTACTTTTATTAGTATTAAAGAATTCGGAAAACTGTGTCCGTTGTAAACAATAAGCAGTATGACGATAACTGAAAAGATAAATTTTATAGCTTGATTCTTCCCACTAGACCTTAGAAATAATTTTGCTTTCTGTCTGCTGAGTATTTTTAATTCTTACAATCTCATGTTATACATCTTTTTGCTGGAGACACTGAAAATAGATGATTATATTCCTTGTTTTCATCTTTTAGACTTCAAAATGTTTTAGAATGTCTTCAGATTTCCAGATTACAAGAGATTGAAGCATCAGAAGGCTACAGATAAAGTTGTTAAGTGCATCGAGTCTGTGTTAAGTCTTCAGTCAGGCGGCTCATTGTTGATAGAGTGGCATTCATAGCTGCTGTTTATTGTATCAATCCATCTCATTGCTAGTCTTCCTCTTTTGTGTTGACCTTCAACCTTGCCAAGCATGATGTCTTTCTCTAATGCCTTTTCTCTTCACATGTGTCCAAAATATGAAAATCAAAGTCTTGTCATCTGAGCTTCTAAAGAAAGCTTAGGTTTGATCTCATCTAGTGCAGACTGATATGTCATTTGGCCAGTCCCATGGTATACACAGTATTCTTCACCAACGCCTTAATTTGGAAGGCATTTATTTTCTTTCTTGTCTATCTTTTTCACTGTCCAACTTTTGCATCCATATGATGTTGAAAATCCCATGGCTTGGACAAGTCAAATCTTTGTATGAAGAGAGACATCTCTGCTCTTGAGAATCTTGTCTAGGTCCCTCATAGCCATTCTACCAAGAACAGTGCATCGTCAAATTTCTTGGCTGCTTGTCATTCCTTTATTGATTATTGACCAGGCAGGTTAAAGTTGTCCACTATTTCTATTTCTTCTCAATCATCGATGAACTTATATACTTTGCCACTTGTCTTCTTTACGTTAAGGCGCAGGCTCATTTTAAGACTATTTTCCTTGATCTGAGAAGCAAATATTTCAAATCATCTTCATTTTCAGCTGGCATTATGGTATCAGCATAGCAAAGATGGTTGAGTCTTCCACCAGTCTTCACACCTCAGTTGTCTTCATACAGTCCTGCTTCTCTGATGATTTGTTCTGCATTAAACAGGTAGGGGGAAAGTATGCAGCCTTGTCGTACACCTCTTCTGATTTTAAACCATTCTTTTTCTCCTTGTTCCATTTGAACTGTTACTACTTGATCAGTGTAAAGGTTGTGCAAGAGAACTATCAGATGTTCTAGTATTCCCATGCTTCCTAATGTGGCCCGGAGTTTCTCATTGTTTACACAGTCAGAAGCCTTGCTGTAGGCAACAAAACACTTACCTATTGCTCTATTAATAAACTTAATTTTTTTGTCTTAAGAAAAATGTCTTAGCTTCATTGGTGAATCTGTCATTTGTGTAATGAGGGAGAATTCGCTATTGGCTGACTTTAGCCTATGAACAACTGCACTTTAAAATATCATAATCCTACCTTTTTTTTTGCTTTAGGTTTAATGTTAAATATAAAGTGGAGAAGTACCCTAATGGTTAGAGCACTGGCTTTGAGACCAAGAGACCAGGGTTCAATTCCCACTAGCACTCCTTTTGGCCTTGGGCAAGTCACTTAACCCTCCATTGCCTCAGAAATCCAAGTTATTAAGGTCCCTGTTTTAAATGTACATACCACGTTTAAGTTACAGTGTAAATTGCTTTGACAGAAATAAGGCGGTATAAAAAACCTGATAAATAAATAAAATAAATGTATTCTGTTATTTGTATAACTAGCCAGACACAAGCTCATTTGTCACTCTATGGTTTATGGTTTTATGGTTTAGGCGCTTGATATACTGCCCTTGCGCATCAGAGCTAGGGTATTTTATAAGTAATGGAGTGGTCGTCCTTTTTTTTTTTTTTTTTTTCCCCCACCCCCCCTCAAATATTATGTTTAACTTTTTTTTATCCATTATAATTAAAATGCATTTTGACGTAAGTTTATAGTGTTACTATTTACTAGCCACCTTTTTGCATATTTTTTTTTAAACCCGCTCCTGCTTGTAGAAATATTTCAAACAATGACAGAATTCAAAATGACAATTGTTGATAGAAAATGCATCCATAACTGCTGCTGTTGTATCAGTCCATCACATTGCTGGCCTTCTTCCTCTTTTGCATATATATAACTCAAGAAATACAACAATTATTAGCATCTTACTATGTTATCTCAATGATACAAATTTCCGGATTTACAGTCCATCATATAGAATTATAAAAAACAGTTTTTCCCATAGTTTCCATGCTGTCTTACAGTTTATAAATTATCCAGGTGAGTGTTGCTGGGCACAGTCTTCCTTCAGGGAGTCAGTATAACGCACCATATAATTAAAGGCTTGAATCTTTCTGTTTTGTTCTTGTGCTCATTGTTTCATGAAATAAAAATCAGAAACCTACAATAGTCAAAAAAATAATTTTTTCAGTTGCTAAAAATGCATTTGATTTGTCAATAAGGAGAGGCATCTGTTTTTTTGGTGTATGAAGGAGACTTTTTAGGTACGTCCAAGGTATAAATGCATAGGAGAAATCTCTTTTATTGGAAAAGAGATGATAATGGTATCTGAATTCAGGAAAGCATGAAACAAGCACGGAGGATCTCTGAAGGACTGGAAGGGATGGTCAAGATGAACAATTGGTGTGGATGGTAGGCTGGATAGGCTGCATGACTTTTATTTGCTTGCCATCATTTTTCTCTGCTTTTGTGTTTATTATCTTGATATAGACTGTTTTTACAGCGTCCCTTGCTCTTTGGTGTGTTGTACTTGTGGCTTAGAGCTAAGAAATCATTTTGAGGTGTGTTATGCAGGGAAGTTTTAAAATTATCAAACTTATTATAGTAACATAGTAGCATAGTAAATGACGGCAGATAAAGACCAATATGGTCCATCTTGTCTGCCCAGTAAGATGGCAGGAGTAGGTGCACCTGCCACTCTGTGCAGGCCACCCCTACCCGTGTCTTTGTTTAGGGGTGAACAAACCGCTCCATGTAGGACACCACTATTTGTTGAGAAATTTGATGGTTCAGTTTATTTTCGATTTTATCCTGTTGCTGTAAAGGGATCCACTGTGTCCCATGCCATTTTGAATTCTCTTACTGTTTTTGCCCCCACCACTTCCATCGGGAGGGCATTCCAAGCATCCACCATCTTTCAGTGAAACAGTATTTCCTGACATTGCCTTTCAGACTTTTCCATTCAGTCTTTCAGCAATATCACTCACAAATACATTGAACAGTGCCGGGCCCAGGACCGAACCCTGGGGCACCCCGCTAATGACCTTCCTTTCATCCAAGTGAGCTCCATTTACCATCACCTTCTGTCATCTATCAGTCAACCAATTTCTGATCCAGTTTACCACCTTGGGACCCATCCCCAAACTATACTGAGTTTATTGATAAGCCTCCTATAAGGAACAGTATCAAAGGCTTTGCTGAAATCCAGGTAGATGACATCCATCGCATGCCCCTGATCTAGTTCTCCTCTGGTCACCCAGTGAAAGAACTCAATCATATTGTTTGGCAAGATCGTCCTTCAGTAAAACCAGGTTGCCCTCGGATCTTGCAACCCGTTGGTTTTGAGAAAGTCCACTATTCGCTCTTTCAGGAGCGCCTCCATTACTTTTCCCCGCCAACCGAGGTAAGGCTCACAGGCCTGTAGTTTGTCACCACTTTTGTGTAGAGGTACCACATCAGCCATTCTCCAGTCCTGAGGAACTTCTCCTGTTTCCAAGGATCTGCTGAAAACATCCTTTAAAACGGCCCTGCAAGAACTTCTCTGAGCTCTTTCAGTATCCTCCTTAGTTGACTTATTTAAAGCTGGATTTCTTATACCAAAGTTTAGTAAATTTTGTGACACTTTTTCAGTTAGGTGAAATTTTGATGTTTGAGTTACTGTCAGACGGCTGCCTAGGGTGAGAACTTACACAATCTTGACGATGCATATTCATATGATTCTTGCAAGGTATTGTGGGTAATGTAGTTCTTTCACTCCCAAACAACAGCTGAAGACAATAATTGAGTTGTGAAACCAGTGGTAAGGCCAATAAAATACTTTCTTTTATTGATGGGGTTTAATTTCCCCCCAGCACAAATATGCTTGGTAGCAATATAAATGAGGTTTACTTTGCTTGCAGTGTTTAAATGGATAAACATAAAGAACAAAGCAAATCAGAAAACAACCTTCAACTTGTCAGGCATTAGCTAATGTTTTCTTCTTAGCAAATAATTACCAAATAAAAAGGCACAAAGAAATCAATAAACTTTGCTGGTTAGGTTACCTTCTGCTTAATTTCCACACAGATCCTGCAGTGATTCTCTCTTGCTCACACACACAATCAGGTGCAAGCTTTAATTTACTATCAATTGACCAGCTGAAACCCTTTAGCTGGCTGGCTGCTACTGTGTGAACCCAAATCCTGCTTTAAGAGCTGTTTGCAGTGGGGAAATAAAGAACAAAGTTAGGTTTCTTTGTGATGGCTGATGTGTTTGCTCACAGAAAGCTAGCAATAGCATTTAGATAGAGAACAGTCCATGTAAATTAATAGTTTCATCTGCTGTATCTCCCCCTTCATCAATCAGCATATGGTCACTATCATACATTGGCACAGACGAGTCTTTCAATAAGGCACTATGCATGAGAATGCTTATTCCCTTGCCCGCCATTCACTATTATAGATAGGGTCTGGATCAGTGTTCATACCTGAGCCTCTCCTGCTATCATAATTCCTCTCTGTATAACCTGGCCAGTATGTAATCCAGTTCTGATGTCCAGCCTTCCAATCTTGATCCCTGGACACTGGATCTTCTCTCACATACCTTCTGTCATAGGTCGAAAGTCCTTTCCACGTGCAGTCTTCTCTCTTCCAGGTAGCCACTGGTGATTCCTATCTCTGCCATTCCATTCCTCTGGCTGACTCCAGTCCAATGGACTCTGCTGGCATTTGGAATACCTCCCAGTATAGGTACTGCCTTGGAATCTCCCAGACCTTTCCAATGGCCTTTCTTCTCTTCCTTCCAGAGAGTTTCCTTCTTTCTCTATCCGCTTGGCTTGGCTTCTTCTGTTTCTTCTCCGGGTGATGCTTAAACCTGTAGCTGGGCTGGAGCTTGTAGCCGTTGCTGTCTCCTTTCCTGAAGCTCTTTCTGTAGCTGTTATCTGTAGAATAAGCTCTATTCTTATTCTGTTCTAATGTGTGCTCCTCCCTAACACAGCGCAGCTGTGTTGAATCAGGCTCTGCCCTTTTAGATGAGTGCTTAGGGATTACCTCATAGCTCTCTTGATTGCACACACGTTTTTCTCACTTCACTCAGCCCCTCTCAGGGCTGCTGGAAACCTGGTGCATTCTGGGACTGGTAGTCTTTTATGTGAAAACTCTGTTTTCTTACTTCTACCAAAACTGACAGGTTGCTTGTTCAGAGTCACATCATCTTTTCTATAGCTCCTACCTGAGCTATGATAAGCTTCCTTATCACAGTACTGGTAGTTTAAACAGAGAAGCAGCTATAATTAAGGTTCTTGCCATAGAATGGCATTTGTTTTGAGATTTTTGATAATTTCTAATTGCAGAATATCCTTTGCAGAACAGTAATTTAATATTGCACAAGGAGACTTTGTTTAGGGGTAGATAGGGGAGCATGGTGAAGAAAAACATTCTAGTACTTTTGAAGCTCAATTTTATATTTAATAAGTGGAAGACATTGTTTTAATCTTGTGCAGTAACATACACAAGTAGGAGGGAAAACCCAGTACCATCCACTTAACAGAATTATAGTGTGTTTTTTTTTATGCCCTTTCTTTTTTTAAGACTGAAAAGCCATTTATGAGCTTGTGCATAATATGTAGGCAGCAAATAAGAAATCAAAAACTGCAGTTTTGGGCATGTAGTCTTACGTGGGAAATAAAGTAACATTTATTAAGTATTTTTTAAACTTAAAGACCACAGATTAGGAAAATGAGAAGTAAAACAACAAAGAAAAAATAAACAGTATCTCACATGTATTCACAACCAGTCCATATCAAGAGAGAAGAATATCAGCCAAATACAATAAAAGAGAAACAAAACAAATACCCAAGAAAAGTAGAGTAGTCAAGATGATGGTAAATCAAAATCTTATGACCCTCTAAACGATTTCCCAGATATCTAGAAGACAAATATTAAGTAAAAGGAGTCTTTTTAACAGTACATAAGATATGCCATACTGGGTCAGACCAAGGTCCATCAAGCCCAGTATTCTGTTTCCAACAGTGGCCAATCTAGGTCATACGTACCTAGCAGTTTCCCCAAGGGACAACAGGTTCCACAATGCTTGTATTGGTTCAAGCATTGATATCCGGGTCCCTTCTTAATAAGGGTTTATGGACCTTTCCTCCAGGAACTGGTCCAAACCTTTTTTAAACCCAGCTACACTAACAGCCTTTACTACATCCTCCGGTAACAAATTCCAGAGTTTGATTACACGTTGAGTGAAAAAATATTTTCTTTTATTAGTCTTTAATAGTTTACCCCCTGTAGCTTCATTGCATGTCCCCTAGTCTTTCTATATTCTGATAAGGTAAAACAATTGATCTACGTGTACCCGTTCCACTCCGTTCATTAATTTATAGACTTCTATCATATCTCCCCCGCCCTCAGCCGTCTCTTTTCCAGGTTAGAGCCCCAACCTTTTTAGCCTTTCTTCATAGGAGTAGCCTTCCATCCCCTTTACCATTTTGGTGGCTCTTCTCTGAACCTTTTCTAAAATCGCTATATCCTTTTTAAGATACGGCGACCAGAATTGCACACAATATTCAAGGTGCGGTCTCACTATGGAACGATACAGAGGCATTATAATATCTTTTGTTTTATTTTCCATTCCTTTCCTTATCATACCTAGCATTCTATTTGCTCTCTTGGCCGCCGCTGCACACTGGGCCGAGGGTTTTTAAACATGGTATCCACCAATGACTCATAAATCTTTTTATTGGGTGGTGGTTCATAATGTGGAACATTTCATCGTGTAACCATAGTTTGGGTTTTTCTTCCCTATGTGCATAACCTTGCACTTCTACACATTCAATTTCATCTTCCATTTTGATGCCCAGTCTTCCAATTTTATCAAGATCCTCTTGCAATTTTCCACAATCCTCCTGGGGTTTAAACAACTTTAAATAGTTTTGTGTCATCTTGCAAATTTGATAACCTCACTCGTTATTCCACTTTCCAGGTCATTTATGAATATGCCAAAAAGCAGCGGACCCAGCACAGATCCCTGGGGTACACCACTATTTCACCTTTCTCCATTGGGAAAACTGGCCATTTAGCCCTACCCTCTGCTTTCTATCTTTTAACCAGTTCCTGATCCACCAATAGTACAACTGCCTCCTATCCCATGACTCTTTAGTTTTGCCAAAGGTCTCTCATGAGGGACCTTGTCAAAGGCTTTCTGAAAGTCCAGATACACAATATCAACCGACTCACCTTTGTCCACCTGTTTAATTCACTCCTTCAAAAAAACATAACAGATTAGTAAGACAAGATCTTCCTTGTCTAAAGCCATGTTGGCTGTCTCCCATTAGGTCGTGACTATCTACATGCTGAGTAATTTTATTCTTTATGATGGTTTTCTACCATTTTTTCCCGGTACCGATGTCAGGCTCACCGGTCTGTAGTTTCCCGGATCACCCCTGGAACCCTTTTTAAAAATTGGTGTTACATTGGCGATCCTCCAATCCTCAGGTATTAGAGATGATTTTACTGATAGTTCACAGATTACTGATAGCAGGTCTGCAATCTCAAATTTCAGTTCTTTCAACACCCTTGGATGTATACCATCCGGCCCAGGTGATTTGCTACTCTTCAGTTTATCTAATAGTTGTAAGACATTTTTCACGATGTATCGATATTTCCTTCAATTCTTCCACACCTTTAAATACCACATCAGTCATGGGTAACATCCCTACATCTTCCTCAGTAAAGACCGAAGCAAAGAATTCATTCAGTCTCTCCGCTATCGCCTTGTCGCCTCTTAGTGCTCCTTTAACCCCTTTATCATCTAATGGACCAACTGACACTCTCACAGGTTTTTTAGCTACGAATGTACTTGAAAAGGTCTTTATTTCGCATTTTTGCTTCCGCAGCAAGCTTCTTCTCAAATTCTCTCTTTGCCTGCCTTATCAATGCCTTGCATTTGACTTGCCAGTGCTTGTGCTATTTCCAGGTTTCATCTTTTGGCTCTTTTTTTTTTTCCATTTCCTGAAAGATGTTTTTTTGGCAACAACAGCCTCTCTGACCTCACCTTTAAACCATGCTGGCAGTTTTTTGGATTTCCTTCCACTTTTCTTAAAGCGTGGAATACAGCTGGTCTGGGCTTCCAAGATAGTATTTTTCAACAACACCCAAGCTTGATGTACGTCTTTAACCTTTGCAAACTGCTCCTTTTAGTTTTTTCTTAAACTGTTTTTCCTCATTTTATCATAGTCTCCCTTTCGAGAGTTAAAGGGTAGTACTGTGGATTTCCTTACTATCCCTCCTCCACTAATTAAATCAAAGGTGATCATGCTATGATCACTATTGCCAAGTGGCCCCAACACCCTTATCTCTTGCACTACATCTGGTGTTCCACTAAGGGACTAGGTCTAATATTGCTTCCCCTCTGATCGGTTCATGAACCAGCTGCTCCAAGAAGCAGTCATTGATTTCATCTAGGAACTTTATCTCCCTAGCATGTCCTGTTGTGACACTGACCCAGTCTATGCCTGGGTAATTGAAATCACCCATTATTATTACTGTACTGTAACTTTTGCTAGCTTCCTTGATTTCTTTGAGCATTTCATCATCCATTTGTTCATTCTGGCCAGGCGGACGATAGTACACCCCCACTGCCATCGCCTTCCCCTTTTTACATGGAATTTCAATCCATAGAGATTCTACAGCAAATTTTGTTTCTTGCAAAACTTTAATCCTTTCTGACTCAATGCCCTCTCTAACATAGAGCGCAACCCCTCCACTAATTTGATCAGCTCTATCATTACGATATAGTTTGTACCCAGGTATCACAGTGTCCCACTGGTTGTCCTTCCACCATGTCTCTGATATTCCAATCATATCTAACCTCTCGTTTAGTGCTATATATTCTAACTCTCCCCATCTTGTTTTGTAGACTTCTAGCATTTGCATACAAGCATTTTAGAGACTGTATTTTATTCATATTAATTTGGGCTATTGGGTAGACATGGGTAATTTGGGATCTTTAAGCTCTGTCTGCTCCATACTCGAGGGCATTTGGGCTACTTTACTCTTTTTTGGAACCTCTCTGCTTTTTGTAGTATCCTTCAAGGATACATTCTTCCGAACCATGCGCTCTTGGGCGACTGTCGGCTTTCCCCTATTATCTAGTTTAAAAGCTGCTCTATCTCCTTTTTAAAGGTTAATGCCAGCAGCCTGGTTCCATCCCCGGTTAAGGTGAAGCCCATCCCTTCGGAAGAGCCCCTCCTTTCCCCAGAATGTTTCCCCAGTTCCTAACAAATCTGAACCCCTCATCTCTGCACCATTGTCTCATCCACGCATTGAGACTCCGGAGCTCTGCCTGCCTTTTGGGTCCTGCGCGTGGAAACGGGAAGCATTTCGGAGAACGCTACCCTGGAAGTTCTGGATTTCAAACTTCCTACCTAAAAGCCTAAATTTAGCTTCCAGAACCTCCCTACCACATTTTCCTATGTCATTGGTACCGACAGGTACCAAGACTGCAGACTCCTCCCCAGCACTATCTAAGACCTTATCTAGGTGGCGTGTGAGGTCCGCTACCTTCGCACCCAGGCAGGCAATGTTACCAGGCGATCCTCACATCCACCAGCCACCCAGCTATCTACATGCCTAATGATCGAATCACCAACTATAACTGCTGTCCTAACCCTTCCCTCATGGGCACTTGGCCCTGGAGAAACCTCCTCTGTGCAAGATGGGTTTACATCACCTGGAGGACAGGTCCTAGTTACAGGATCACTTCCTGCCACACCAGGGTGATGCTCTCTCCTGTCCCGTGACCTCTCTCCTCCATGGCAACAGGGATGCTGCCAGACTGGAGGTGGGATTTCAGGACTATATCCCTGTAGGTCTCGTCTATGTACCTCTCTGTCTGTCCTTATGTTTTCCAAGTCTGCTACTCTAGCCTCTTAGAGAACGGACTCGTTCCCTGAGAGCAGAGAGCTCCTTGCACCTAGTGCACACGTAAGACCTCTCACTAGCTGGGAGAAAATCATACATGTGACACTCAATTCAAAGACTGGAAAGCCCACATCCCGCTGCTGGACTGCTGTCTGCATCTTAGTTTTAAGTTTGTGTTTAGATCTTTAAGTTCTTTATGTACTGAAGGGTGCTATGGATATTTATACCACTAAAACTGTACCTAAGAAGTTTAATATACCTTGTTCACCTGAAGCTTAATTAATCTCAGGTCCTTAGTGTATGACTGATTTGGGTAATGAGCTTCACCTGAGAGCACCTCCTGTCTTTTAAGTTGTGCAAGTACCTATAAAGCTATGATTATCCCAGGGGAGGGAGGGAGGGATATAACAGTTATTAAAAAAAGGGCTGCTACACAGTACCCTGTCCTGTGCTGCTGAGGTAAGCTATATTCTGATTTGATTTAAATTATAGCTCTTTGCTGCTGCTAGGCTCTAACCTCTTAAGAAATTTAAACTACAAGCTGTCTGCTTGAATCTAAAGATAACCAGTAAGCTCTCTTCTTTGTTTTAAATTGGAACTAAATGTACTTTGCTGATTCTAGGCACTGAGTGACTATGTAATTTAAACTACAGCTCCCTACTTGGTATGAAAGGTAACCAGAAAGTTCTCTTCTGTGTTTTAAATTGAATCTTAAACTGTTGCTACTAGGCCCTGACTGATTTAACACAAAAATAGTGGATTCACAGATTAATTAGCTTTAAAAGAAAAAAAATTCCTTTCAGAAAAATTCCCAGAAGTATATACTCCCAATTTCAGATTTCTCTCCAGAAGTAACAGCCCCCCTTTCTAGTCCTTCAAGACTAGTAGCTAATATTTATGAGGTACATCAAAACTTTCTTTAGCTGCTTTCTTTAAAAAGTTCCAAGGGGATAGAAAAAATGGCACTACAGCTCTTACCTAAATCTTCAGTGCTGTTCCTGCTTCGTTCTGCCTCCTCTGATGTAGATCACCTCTGTCAACCCACCTCATGGAGGCTAGAGTTAAAGTATGAAGTTCTGCCTGCAACAGGATTCATCTTACCCATATGGTTTCAGAAGTGGCCATCAAACGTAATAAGTTTGGTAAGCTCCTCAATCTAGACATCCATGAGAAAAAAGGTTTCATAAAGCGTCATGTTGGCCATGAAGATTGTCGCTCACCAACTTCAATCCTGTACTTATCAGGCGCTATTAAATCAGCTTGAATACTCAGCAAGGCTCTCCTATGTGTCCTTCTCCAAGAATTAATTTCTTATTCAGTCCACCTATGATTCCATTTCCAGAGCAGCAGCTTTGGGCCATTGCAGCTAGATGGTCTGCATGGCTTAAAATGTCAGGACTCAGAGAGGACCTCCATGACAAAATAGCTGATTGCCCCATGTTTGGGTGATAGCCTTTTTAGATCAAAGTTGACATCTCCACAGTGAAAGAACTCCCTACATTGTCTAACACCTCTTTGAATATCATAGAAATCAACCTCATTCTAACCAAAGGCTGTACCATTACCAATATTTTCAACAATTTTACTCAAGGTGAAGCTATCAACACTACCTCAGGCTTGCCCCCCATCATGTGCAGCTCCTTAGACATACAACAAGGAAATCCTGGATTCTTTATAGGGAGAACTATTCTGGCAACTGCTCATGGAACCCATATGAGAGGGGAGTATTTCTGATGTTTATAGTGTATGATCATTTTCACATCCAGTGATCAACTAGATGGTGTGGTTCAGTATTAGGACAAGGTCTAAGATTGTTCATTCAAAGTTGGTGTCCTAGACCTTTTAAGAAAACAACTTTATCAAGATAGGACAATACATCAGGGAGTCATTAGCTGGATGGGAACCGCTGGGGGATGTAGAAAAACAGTGTTCAAAACTGAAATGAGATATTTTTAAGGACCCACATTTTTTTGTTCGGAAAGTTTAAATGGAAAGGGAGGACACTGATTCTTGAAAGTAGCTGAAATGGTGAGGAAAAAGAGGTTGATCATGAAATACAAGAGATCACAGAAAGAGGAAGATGGGCATCAATATTTGAAAAGCTAAGAGAAGCTAGGGAAGTAGTCGGGGAAAACAAAGATACACATGGAAGACAAAACATTTTTCAGATTTGTTAGTGAGACGAGGAAGTGCAGAATTGGCATTAGACTCAAGGGTGAAGAGAAGGAATATGTAGAAGCTTATGAGGATAAAGCTGGACCTTGGAAAACACCTACAATCAGGAACAGAAATGAAGCAGATCTTGAAAGATTTTCAGAAGACTGAGTTTGTGAGGAGCTACTTAAATTAAAAGTAGACCAAGTGATGGGGCCAGATGGGTTACATCCGAGAGTATTGAAGGAACTTAGGGAAGTTCTGGTGGTTCCACTTTCTGACCTTTTCAGTGCTTCTGTAGAGTCGGGCGTGGTTACAGGGGACTGAAGAAGTGCGCATGTGGTCCCTCTACACACACTTGAAATGAAAATGCTGCTAAAACAGAGGATAGTAAGGTTTCTGGAATCCGTTTGATTGCAGTATCCAAGGCCTCCATAGTTTAGAGGCAGGTCTTGTCAGGCAAATCTGATTCATTTCTTTGTCTGGGTGACCAGAGAGTTGGACCAGGGGAGCGCACTAGATGTCCAATGGCTTCACTGAAATCTAAATATATCACACTTTTCCATATAGGCGACTTAGAGAGCGCCTCTTGATGGACCATGATGTGACTGACTGGGTTAGAAACTAGTTGAGTGGGAAGCGACAAAGGATATATAGGTCAATGGAGTTCACTCTGAGGAGAAGGGCATTATCAGTGGCATGCCAGAATGATCTTGTCTATGATCCTGGTGGTGTTGGTGTTTTTGGGTTTGTTTTTTTTTAACATTTTTGTAAGTGATATTATGGAAGTGGCAAGGTTCATCTCTTTGTGGATGGTACCACAGTTTGCAGTAGGGTAGATGCTTAGGAAGGTATAGATAATATGAAGAGGGATTTACTGAAGCTTGAACGGTTGAGAATTTGGAAACTAAGATTTAATCCTAAAAAATACAGGGGGGACCTGCAGAACTACAAGGGGGTGAAGTACTTTTGACCACAAATGCAGAGCAGGACCTAGAGGGGATTGTTTCTGATGATCTTAAGGTGGCTAAAACGGGTAGAAAAAGGGGGCAGCGAAAGCCAGAAAAATGCTCATGTGGACAGGGAGAGGTCTGGCTAGCAGGAATGAGGAGGTGAGAGAGCTTCTGTATAAGTTTTTGATAGGACCTCATTTGGAGTATTACGTGCAATTCTGGAGACCGCACCTTCAAAGGTATATAAACAGGGTGGAGTCTGTGCATAGGGTAGCTTCCAAAATAATCAGCGTCCTTCATCATAAGGCATATGAGGACATACTCTTTGATAAATTTAAAAAAAATTGCAAATTACATCAAGAAGCACTCTTGTACAAGAAATATGAACGGAGTATAACAGGATAAGAAAAATAAATCATAAATAAAGACAAATTTACAAAATACACACACATTCAGATTATCTGTTAGCCCACAATTCTGAGAGGAAGAGCAAATTTAGATTGGGTGCAATAATAAAGAAAAAAGCACATTAGCAAAAAGGACCAAGCAGAAATCCTCTGGCGCTCATACTTGTTCCATAACTTCTTTAGGACATGGAGAGTACGTTGAAGCTGCACATTTCTTTAAGTCTCCAAAAGAACATAGCTGAGTAGGCTGAAAAACTACATAATGCATATTTAAATACCTAACAATGCATTTACAAGGGTAGCATAACAAAAAAGTAGCCCCTAGCTCTCGCCTCATAGCCAAGAACAGTTTTACGCTGTTCTTGAGTCACACGTGCTGCATCAGGATATATCTAAATTCTCTGACCATAGAAACATTTTTTTGCTTCGCTTAAAAAAAAAAAAAGTGTAGAATCATGTTTAGATCTTTTTTGAACATATAAGAACCTAAGATATGCCATAATGGGTCAGACCAGGTCCATCAAGCCCAGTATTCTGTTTCCAACAGTGGCCAATCTAGGTCATAACGTACCTAGCAGTTTCCCCAAGGGACACAGGTTCCACAATGCTGTAAGCAAAAGAAGCAAGCAAAGTCAATCGCACTTGAACTACCAAATCAGGTGTTTCCAACATAGCAGATATGTCCAAATCACTAGAACATGGTTCTCAACCCAGTCCTCTGGGACCCCCAGGACAGTCAGTTTTTCAGGATATCCAAAATGAATATGCATGCACTGCTTCCATTGTATGCAGATCTATCTCATGTGTATTCATTTTGGATATCCCTCAAAAGCTGACTGGCCTAGGGGTCCTAGAGAACTGGGTTACGAACCTTGCACTAGAAGATGCCGCTGACCCTGACTCCTGCATCTGCACATAGACTTTAGATAGTGCTGGGGAGGAGTCTGCTGTCTTGGTACATGTTGGTACCAATGACATAGGAAAATGTGGTAGGGAGGTTCTGTATGCTAAATTTAGGCTTTTTAGGTAGGAAGTTGAAATCCAGAAACTTCCAGGGTAGCATTTTCCGAACTACTTCCCGTTCCATGGAGTGGAGGAGTAGCCTAGTGGTTAGAACACTGGCTTGGTAACCAAGCAACCAGGGTTCGAATCCCACTAGCACTCTTTTGTGGCCTTGGGCAAGTCACTTAACCCTCCATTGCCTCGGAGAAAGGCCTGGCAATCTACTTCCGGTGACACTGCCAAGAAAACCCAGGAGCTTCTGGTTGCCAGGAGTCAGGACTGACTCTAAGGCACACATTGCATTTTTCCCGTTCCATGCACAGGACCCAAAAGGCAGGCAGAGCTCTGGAGTCTCAATGCATAGATAAGGACGATGGTGCAAGGATGAGGGTTTTGGATTTGTTAGGAACTGGGGAAAATTCTGGGGAAAGGAGGGGCTCTTCCAAACGGATGGGCTTCACCTTAACCGGGATGGAGCCAGGCTGCTGGCATTAATCTTTAAAAAGGAGAGCAGCTTTTAAATTAGATAATAGGGGAGAGCCGACAGTCGCCCAAGAGCGCATGGTTTTGGAACACTGTATCCTTGAAGGATACTAGCAAAAGAATGAAGTTAGGGCAATATCAGCAGAGAGGTTCCAATAAAGACAAAAGTAGCCCAAATGCCCTTGAATACGGAGCAGACAGAGCTTAAAAATTCCAAATTGCCCCTGCCTACCGATAGGCCCAGGATAATATGAATAAAATAGTCCCCTCTCAAAATGCTTGTATGCAAATGCTAGAAGTCTAAAAATAAAATAAGGAGCGTTAGAAATATATAGCCCTAACTAAGAGGTTTAGATATGATTGGTCATCTCAGAAGACATTGGTAGAAAGGTACAAACCAGTGGGACAATGTGATCTCCAGGAACCAAGCAGGAATGAGTCTTGTGCACAGGTATGGGGTACGTCGGCTTACCAGGGCGGAGTCCTGCGCGGGAAAACGCTTCCCAACCATGTCCAATCAGAACAGCTTGTTGGAAGCATACCCAACAACGCCTGCTGTGCTGACTTTTTCTCCGCTCTTTCCCAACTGCTGGCCTCTCCTCACGTTTTCGGTTTTCTGGCCGCGGAGTGGTGTTTCTGTGGCAGGGCATTCCCTCCTGTCACCGCAGAATTTGGAATTCTTCTTTTAAGTTTTGGTTTTTCTTGTGCTCGAGCGGCTGCCTTCCCCCGACGCCAGCTTGGTACCGGGCGGTGTTTCTTTTTTGCTTTTTTTCATTCTTGTAAAAATTTTCCTTTTGTCTAAGGAGATACTGGTTTTCCTTGTTAGTGCCTCACTTTTTTTTTTAGGCTTGTGCTAGGCCTACTCACTTCCCTTCATGGAAATGATATGAGCCAGCTCCATTCTGGGTAGTTTCCCAAGAAATGTACAAACTGTGGCGGTACAAAACTTAATTTTTAGAATCATTTTCTGCTTTATCGTTTTTTATTTTTGTTTTTCTCAAAATTGTGTGTGTCGTTAACCTGCTTGGGTACTGACCATTTCCTCGGGAGTTTCCCCTCCTGCAATATGTTAATTTCTGTGGTTTGGTGTTGGTTGTAAGAAGTCTTCAGCATCGAGTTCACCTTGGAGTAACGCGGTCCCCCCATTCCAATTTTCTCTGTAGTCCAGGGGCAACGATCCATTCTCTTCTTTACTACACAGTTGTTGCTCAGATAACCCAAAAAACAGTCTCTTAAGACTAGCCAGTCCTCGAGTGGTAGATTGTTTTCTCATGCACAGCATAGAATGATGCCTGCTGTCCCTTGCCCTTGAGAACACACTGGCTTTTAAAACCCCGGTGGTGGAGTGCTCTCGGCCTCCAAAGCCTGTGTGGGGGTTGTCAGGTTGTTCCTGAGGTTTCACCCCTCACAGGTGATCACCCCAATACCTGAGCCATGCCTCGGTGGTGGCATCCGCTTCGAGTGGTACCGGATAACCACCCGGCATCGGCAATGGTTTTGGATGAAACAGTCCTCATTCCAAGGATTCATAAGTCTGGCGTCCTACGGTTACCTACAGGGCCGTGGTGGATACGCTGCAGACCGACCTTCCAGTATCTGTAATCTGATTCCCGGTACCGATACTAGTACCGGACGCCGTTACCCTCCAGATGTGCCTCGATAGACATCCTCCGCTTCCTTCGACTGCCGAGTCTGGAATCTATCTCCAGTCTGGAGGACTGGGGTACTGACTCGCCTTGGTACCGATACCATACCGGGTTACCGAAGGCACGGTTCCGATGATCCAGGGTATGGCAATCTCGGTTTCTTCGATACAGTTAGAGTTTGTCACCCCGGCTGGACTTCATCCACTCGGATATCGGATACGGGTCTGCCGGAGGAGTCGAGATTGTGAGTATTACGGTTTTATTGTTGTTATCCACATTACATATTGCTGTCGGTGCCTTCCAGCATGCTTCTCTCATTTCAGGCTCGATTCCCTCGGTACCGAGTTGTTTTTTGGGAATCGATCCTAGCATAGACGATGTTGGCTATTTTTCATGGTACTGTTGCCTGTCCCGACCTCTTGCGCTTTCTTTTGGTTACCCACAGGCGACCATCCTCTAAGGATCCCATACTCCACACATTCAGGATCTTATATTCCTATAAAGTTGGATTAGATCCCTCGGTGGCCAATGCTAGTTCTTCATTTTACAGATCTAGCCTATTGTAGATTTCAAAAGAATTTCCCTCTGGGGATTTTTCTTTTCAGTCTTTTCCTCCTGGATATGGGACAAAATCAACTTGCCATTTCTATACCTGGACAGGAATCACCTACACACAAGGAATACAGAATCCCTGTATATTCCTGGAGAGCACAGAAGAAACATTAATGCTTCCTTTGCATCATTCCTTGCCGGATCTCCTTCTTACGAATGTGGCGAAGCTCCTTTTAACGGTACCCCCACCTTCTGAGGGCAAATGAATCTTTCTATATTCAGGTGCCCCCCCTCTCCAGGTTTTCAAAGGACTCAACTTCCTCATCATTCCATTGTTGTAGAATCAGCAATGAGGCGGGTGAAGAGTTACTAAAACGCACTCTTTCTTATCCGCCAGGTCGTGAGTCTAAGACTTTAGATGCCTTTGGATGCCAAACCTTCCAGGCATCCATGCGTTTTCATCAAGAATTCTCTCATATATTTTCTATATGGGTTTTATCTCTTGAAGAGGTCACAAAGAAATTACGTATTTTTGACTCATTTTCTTCAAGAAACCCAAAAAGTGCAGGAACTATGTCCTTACTGGTTAGTCATGCTCAAAAATATCTCTAGGTTCCTTATTCGTGCTTCCCTAGACTCCTATGAGTCTGGTAGCAGAACCTCTGCTATAGCTATAGGGGCACGTACGTAAAGCCTGGCTCCAGTCGCTTCAGACTTGGACTAATGGGCAACAATGCAAGACTGGGAAATGTACTCCTTGCACTGGCAGAAGAAATCTCTTTAACAAGGAGTCTTTACTCCAAGTTGCTCAGTTAGCCACTGACATTCCTGTTTCCAGAGGCTGTTCTACGCCTTCCTCTTTCCCAGTTGGTAGGAAATGTCCCTATCAAACTTCTTTTCCCCTAGGGGGAAAAAGTTTTTATCCATCTTCTGCCCATCATACAGATTGTTCCCAAACAAGGGAAACATCGCCCTGGTCTTTATGAAGAAACCACAACCTCAACAGGGTCAGCAAACCCAGCCGTTAGCAGAGTTTTTCACAAATAGATCATCATCTACCCCCTCTTGGTTGGTGGTTAGGACTGTCCACTCTACTTCTTTTCACTTGAAAAGCATCTGCACTTAATTTTATTCTAAACCCTTTCTAGATATCTCTTCATGAGACATCTTTTGCTTTTTACTCTTAAGTCTTTATGATGATCATGAGGGCCCCAATACTTAACAGGTTTTCCTCTTCCTCTTTGGTGAAAAGAGAAGTGACAACCATCAATAAGACCAGTTGTTTCCTCCCTGTACTGGCATGTATCAATCTTACCTTCCAAGAGGATTTCCTGCATAGTCAGTCTCCTTCAACTCCTCTTACCCTCCATCTTACTACAACCATTTGATTTGTTAGAGTGTCTCTTTTACACTGGTAAGCCCCTAATGGTCCTCAACCTGTTTCCCCAGGTGGATTCTCCCTTCCCTAGTTTATCTCCCCCTTTATTACCTTAGGGGCAGCTCATCAGACAATATGAAGTCCTCCTATGTCTGTTTGTTTCTTTTTCCCAATCTAAAAAAGGAGGGTAAAAGAAATGTCCTTCTGCTGCCCTGGTAGTTGCTTGCAGATAACAGCAGTGTGTCTAGTGGTTAAGCCACTTGTTCTGTTCCTCACATAACCAGGGGTTCCCCTCTCCACTAGCAATCATTCTAGCCTCAGTGCCAAACCACCCCAACAAGTTATCAACCTCGTTTTGGCAAACCCTGTTTCACAGACTGGTTGGTTAACTTCTTTCCTTCGCCCCCCTGTCATTGGCAGAATAGTTTGTTACCCCCATGGTTTTACACAGCCAGTTTTTTCTTTCTAACCAACCTGCAGCATGCTCTCTGCAACTCTACAAGAGTACTCTTTGCAACTAGGGCCCCTTGCTATAGAGCATTAGGTAGCTTGCCTAGCAGATAACCCCAGATGGTTAGGATGGTTCCCCCAGTCCATGTTTTGAGACTGGTAGGTAATTCCTACCCTTACCATCTCCTCTTAAATCTCTTTTGATCATAAGACTTAGGCCTTTCCTCACGTGAAAACCTAAAGAATGGCCAATTTCCCTGGCTTGGCCCATATCATTTTCTTTCAGTGGCAGCTAAAGGATGCCTGATACCCATCTTTTGCCTTCATAGGCGGGTCACTTTTTATCTTCCTCCAGTGGGCGTCCTCTATCCATTCTCCATACTGCAGTTCGGGAGAGATCTGGACTTGCTTTGCCTGCAGACTGAAGTTAGCCTCTGCATTTTTCACGTAGGCCATCCTGGTTATTCAAGAGCTCAAAGTCTGAAAGGAATCTAGACTCCCTTCTTGTCCAGGGAGACCATTCCTCTGACTCTGCCAGTCATAACCAGGGTAAGAGTAATTGCTCTATACATCTATCTCAGGTAGGTAATCTACCTTCTTACCATTAGATTAATCTTTCCCCTCTCTCCCCATAAACATCCCTAGGGGGATCTGGTTCTATAGACCTCTCTCCATCCACATACCTGGAAACATGTTTCTATATGTCTATACATATTGTCACCCTCACGGTGGGCCAGCCCAACGCCTAGGCGCTGAGACCTGGTCTGCCTGTTTGGTGTTTCCTGCCTCAGAGAGCGTGGGCGTGCTTTTAGCTCTGCAAGGCCTTCTGGGAATGTAAGTCCCTTTACTCTTTGAGCACCGATGAGTTGCAGTCGAGTGTTTCAGGCAATGAAGAGAATTTATTTTCCCCTTCCCATCGGATTAAATGCAAGTGAATAACTCTGGAACAAAACATGCCCTACAGTTGGCTTGAGGAAATTATACATGACCTCAGGTAAGTTAGCCTTGTCAGCTTCAGGCTTTACACATGCAGTGCTTGATAACACAACAAATCACAACAGCTTCAATTAGCAAAGAAAATGTTTCCCTTCTGCTGCTTTTTCCGTCTCTCACAGACAACTGTTCAGCATAGGGAAATTGCACATTGTCAGGCCACAAGATAATGTACAGTCCATCCGATCATCCACTATTTTCATTATGGTCAGAGTCTATCTGCAGTTTCCTCAGCATCCTGACTAGCAGGTGTTTGTCCGTCAGCTGCTATCCTGACTTTTAAAACACACGGTTTCTCTGACCTCACGTGGTTTCTCTCTGTAACACTCTCCTGAGCAGGGTTGTAAAAAAGCCAAATGACAAAATGGAAACCGCACAAGCACTGAAACGTTAAATGCAAGGCATTGATTAATGCAGGCAAAGAGAGAATTTGAGAAGAAGCTTGCTGTGGAAGCAAAATGTGTAATAAAGACTTTTTTCAAGTACATTCGTAGCAAAACATCTGTGAAAGAGTCAGTTGGACCTTTAGATGATATCGGGGTAATCTCCAGGAACCCATTCCTCACATATGGGTACTTCCGGTACCGACGGAGCCCTGCTCCGGAAAGCTCCCCCATCTTCCCAGAAGGAATCTTTTGGGGCCCCTCCCCACTGCACATGCGCGCTGCCTTCCCGCCTTCCTGACCAGCTCTCCTCATTTTCTCTTTTTCCGCGGAGCCAGCAGTTCGTGTTCCTGTCATCCGCGCGGAAGAAATGATTGTTTTTAGTTTGGTTTCTTTAGACCCGCTTACCTGCCCTTCCCCCATACCGAAAACCGTTAACCAGGCGCCGGTCTCTCTTTTCTTTCTTTAAAAAAAAAAAAAAAAAAAAATCTTTATTCTGCACAACTTGGTGACCTTCGTTTAGGCCTCAGGCCTACACAAAGTCTCCTCATGGAGAAACCAGCCCCTGGTTTTAAGAAGTGTACCAAGTGTAGTGCTGTTATTTCTGTCCGACAGACCCCATGAATGGTGGCTTAAGTGTTTTGGGACCTGACCACTACCTCCTTCCGGACTGCCCATCCTGCCTCCCAGAGGTCTAAACGTGGGGTTTGCAGAAACCGGGCCAACAAATTCCATGTGCTGGTTGCTTCAGAGAATCCAGCATCACAGTCTATCCAGGTCTTTCCTCTCCGGATGGATTCTCAGGTAACCAAACCCTCTGCGGGCAGTTCCTCAAAGAGCAAATCTCCTTCAAAAAGCATCGAGAGTGCTCTCACTTTTGAGTCTGAGGATCCTGCCTCACCCAAACAACCCCGGCGGGCAGCTCTGGGCTTCCAACGCCACCATCTATGGGTGTTACAGGTTGACATCGAGGGCAACGGCTTCGACTGCTCACCTGTTTACTGCCCTGGGGTACCGGGCCCTACCGGTAGCGACATCCAGGCAGCAGTGGTGTCTATGAGCAATACTGTTCAGACCATGCAGCAGGCCATGCTGGCTTTTATTAATGGCTGCGCCACCCTCGGTAACCCGCGTTCAGCCGTACCTGGTCCGTTTTCCGGTATCGTCTCCCATACCGGAACCGAGACCATCGACTTCCAAACGCAGATCGTTGCCGCATGCCTGGATCCGGGTTTTCACCCGATACCGATCCCATACCCACGCCCGATGTCGATACCGATCGGTATGCGTATCGTGCGTTGGAAGCAAATAGAGAATACTCTGCTTTCTTCTGAGGATTTTGACTCCTCTGAGGACTCTGATGAGCTGTCCTCTAATTTCTTCATGAAAGCCCCTCTTCCCCAAAGAGGAGAATGTCTCCCACCAGAGGAGTGTCCTTTCAAGACTTCATTATTGAACTAGCTAAAGGTACTTTCTATTACCACATCCTCTGAAAAAGAGACCTATGTCAAAGGAAAATTGGATATTTTAGCATCCCCTATGGTTCCTTAAGAGGCAGTCACCCTGCCCTATCCATGAAATCCTTCAATAACACTTGATGTGACTTATGGTATGCTCCTCTAACGTTGTCTCCTGTATTCTCCTAGGTTGGACACCATGTACCTGGTCCCTTCCCTCCTCCTGGTTTTCAAAAGACTCAGTTTGCCTCACCATTCCATTGTGGTGAAAGTCGGCACTGAAAAAAAGAATAATAGTACCAAAATAGGCACTCTCTTTCCCCTCCCGGACGAGAATGTGAAGACCCTAGACTCTCTTTTGGCAAGAAACTTTTCCAGGCTACTATGCTTATAGCCAGTATTAATTCTTACAGTCTTTAGATGGGCATGTTTCTCAGGGAACTTGCCCTAAAGATACGACATGTTGGCCTCCTTTATTCCCTGAGGATAGAAAAGAGGAGTGGTTTTCTCTGGTGAAACAGCGTCATAGATGTTTTCTAAGTTCTCCAACAGAGCAGCTTTTGATTCCTTTGAGGGTGCCGGTAAGAGCTTCGGCCATTGCTATTGCAGCCCGAACGACTTGCTTGGCTCCAGGCCTCTGACCTAGAACCCTGGGTCCTGTATGGCCTTACGGAATCTGCCCTGTACAGGTGAGAACTTATTTGGTAAGGACTTGGCAAATTAACGCCACTCAAATGGACGCAGAAAATTCTACATTGGATAGACTGTTCTAAGTCCACCTCTACTCCTGCCAAGAAAAAGTCTTTCAAGAGGCCTTAACGACAAGAAAGGCGATTTTTTCCACAAATACTGGCCAACAATCTTCTCAGCCTCGCTTTGGCTGCTAAACGTCAGCAACCTAAACAGGCAAAGTCAAAGCCTGCAGCGTCTACCACTCCTCAGCAGGCTCAACCCCCTCAGGGGTTTTGACTTGCCCCTAGATACTTAACATTTCTGGCTCTAGAACAACCAGAGCCCCTCACCATTCCCTGAAAGTTTAGCTAACTCTTTAGCTCCCAGATGGGAGCAAATCACATCAGAGCAATGGACCCTCTCTATCATCAGACGAGGGCTACCACCTTTCATTTTTCCCACCTTCCCTCCATATACCATGGTGAGGCACTTCAATTGCTCCCCATTTTCTCCTGGACCTGTTGGATCCGGAAAGTCTCTTCGCTCCTTGCCCCAAGGGCAATAAGAAGAGGTTCCTCCTTCCTTTCAACAAGGGACAGGATTCTACCGCCCTTTTTTTTCTCATACCAAAGAAGACAGGGGTATTCAGACCTATCCTAGATCGGAGAGAATTGACCAAATTTCTGTACAGGGAGAAATTCGAAAAATGCGTTCTCTAGACATTCTCCTTCCATACCTTCAGAGTCATGATTGGCTTTTGGTCTCTAGATCTCAAGATTGCTTACACACATATACTACTCATCCACCCATCCCCACAGAAAATATCTACGAGTTTCTGTTTCAAGGAAAACATTTCCAGTACAGAGTACTTCCCTTCGGCTATAGACTCTGCTCCAAGAGTGTTCACCAAATGCATGGCCGTTGTTGCCAGCGTTCTAAGAGGTCTGGGAATTTTTGTATTCCCATATCTGTACGACTGGCTCATCCTAGCTCCATCTCAATCAGAGGCCCAGATTTCCCTGGACCGCACAAGGCACCTTCTGCAGTATCTGGGACTGGTGTTAAACCTTCCCAAGTCTCAACTTACCTCTACTCAGTCTCTAGAATTCATAGGGGCCCAGTTGGACACCACCACTGCAAGGGCCTACCTACCTCAAGTCCGGTGCCAACGTCTGCTGTGCTTGGCCTCCCCAGCTTTCAGTCCAGCAGTCACTTGACCGCCAGAGAAATGCTGCTACTTCTTGCCACATGGCCTCCACGGTACAACGTGGTGCCCTACGCTCGTCTTCATATGAAGAGCAGCTCAATGGCCCTTGGCCACCCAGTGGACTCAAGCATCAGGAGCGCTCTCCGACCAAATCCTCACCTCAAAGCGTCTATTTTTGGTTCCCCGCACCCAATGGTGGATGTCCACCACGAATCTGGTGTTGGTGGCCCCCTTCCACCCTTTGTTGCCCCCAAGCAACACTCACAACAGATGCCTCCCCAAACAGGGTGGGGTTCCCATCTACAATCCCTCTCCACTCAGGGGAACTTGGTCCTCCGCAGGAGACCCACCCTTCACATCAACCTCCTAGAACTGCGAGCAATCTTTCTTTGCCCTCACAGTCTTTTGCATACCCTCCTTGTTAACCTGACCATCCTAGTTCAGACAGACAATCAGGTGGCCATGGTCTACGTAAACAAACAAGGAGGGACAGGCTGCTCTGTCGCTTTGCAACGAAGCTCTCAGATTATGGGCCTTCGCCAGAGAGCATCAATTTCATCTTCCTGGCCGTATATCTTCCAGGGTTCAAAAACTCGCGGGCAGACAGACTCAGTCGAGTTCTGCTTCCACACGAATGGTCCCTACCTATGGACCAGATAGGCATAATTCTTTCAGGAATGGGGAACCCCGGACATAGACCTCTTTGCAAGTCCGTGGAATGCCAAACTTCCCCGTTTCTGTTCCAGGACTTCGTGTCAGGGAACTCAGGCCAACGACGCCTTTCTCCTGCATTGGGGTCAGGAATGAATCCTATATGCCTTTCCAACCATTCCTTTTATTCCTCAAGACTCTGTTCAAACTCCAGAGGGATCACGGATCGATTATCCTCATAGCTCCACGCTGGCCCCACGCCAAGTGTGGTTCCCTCTACTTCTGCATCTCTCCCAGGGACACCTCCCTGGACCTGGGAGCTGCGCCAGACCTCTCTCAGGTAGAAAGGGACTTTGTGCAACCCAAACCCCAAGTCCCTACACCTCAGAGGCTGGTATACTGAAGGCCTAAGCCTTCATGACTTCAATCTTTCTCAACCAGTGAAAGATATCCTTCATGCCTCTAGGAAACCCTCCAGGGAAGCGGTTGCTATGCTTTCAAAACGAAACGCTTTTTCATTTGGTGTGCTCCCAGGGTCTTGACCCTCTAGCACTTCCTTTGAATTCTCTCCTAGACTATCTCCTGCCTCTTTCTAATGCAGGCCTTACGACGAATTTCAGTAAGAGTCCATTTGAGTGCTATTGCCGCATCCTTAAAATGCTATAGATGGACAACCTGTCTCCTCTCATCCGCTTGTTGCCAGATTCATGATAGGCCTGACTCTAACTAAGCCTCCCATCCGACCCCCTCCTGTAGCATGGGACTTGAACCTAGTGTCTAGGTCAGCTTATGAAGCCACCTTTTGAACCGTTGTTTGCTACCTCCTTGAAATTTCTTTCCTGGAAGGTCCTTTTCCTTATTTCAGTCACTTCGGCTCGCCGCATTCCCCAGTTTGAACTACAGGCCTTAGTGGCCTCATCCACCTTATACCAGGTTTCATCATGATCCGTGGTCCTAAGGACGAATCCCCACTTTATGCCCAAAGTGGTCTCGCCTTTTCATCTTACACCAGAGGTATATCTACCTGTCTTTTTTCCAGCTCCCTCATGCATCCAGTGCAGATAGGAACCTTCATACTTTCGATTGTAAAAAGAGCTCTTGCCTTTTACCTCAAACAGGACTCAGCCACATCGAACGTCTTCCCAGCTTATCGTGGCTTTTGAATCCTTCTCCATTTGGGACGTCCAGTCTCCCCATCCCAACGTACACTTTCCAATTGGACTTGCGTTCAGTGTATTTCCTTTGCTTACCAGAGCAAACAATATTTCTCGTGAAGGCCATGTCACAGCTCCACCATTTGAGAGCCATGGCCACTTCTATGGCTCATCTTCACTCTGTCTCCATAGATCAGGTCTGTCCGAGCCGCCACATGGTCCTGCGTTTCATACCTTCACAGCCCATTACTGCTTGGGACACAAGGCCTTACCGGTCGGGATGCCTTGTTTGGTCAGGCTGTCCTCAAACACCTGTTCCATGCTTGGAACAGCTCCTGCCCACCTCTTCCCAGGATGGATGCCTGAGATCCCACTAAGAGGGCGAACCCTTTGAACGGGATCTCCCTAGAGGCATCTTAGCTAGTGAGTCCCCCTATGTGAGTGACTTATTCCTGCTTGTTCCTGGAGATAGCACAGTTTACTTACCTGTAACAGTTGATTCTCTGGGAACAGCAGGAATTAGTCCTCAACAACCCCCCCCACCTCCCCTAGGAGTTGTATCTTCTATCTATCTTCCTTCTCCTCTCTCTATTGTCTCAGCTATAAACTCGAACTGCGGCGAGCTTGTCCAGGGAAGCGGGCAAGGCAGCGCGCATGTGCAAAAAGTGGGAGGCCCACCAAGCTTCCTTCTGGGAAGCTGGGGGGAGCTTTCCCCGCGCAAAGGCTCTCCGTCGGTACGGCCGTACCCATACAATGTGAGGACTAATTCCTGCTGTTCCCAGAGATCACCCTGTTACAGGTAAGGTAAAACTGTGGGCTAAAGGGACAGTAAGAGGGGATAAGGCCATAGCAGATAGACCGAATGAATTCTTTGCTTAAGTCTTTACTGAGGAATGTAGGGATGTTACCACATGACTGAAGTGGTATTTAAAGGTGATCCTGCAGAAGAATTAAAAGAAATATGTTCTGGTTATAATATTGCCTTTCCTGTAAAACAAACTTGCTTTGTTAATTATTGTTCAGTGTAAACCGCAACTGAACTTTGGAAGATGCAGTATATAAATGTGTATAAACGAAATAAATAAAATAAATATCGAAACACCGGGAATATGTATTACAACTATTTGATAACCATGAAGCGTAGCAAATCACCTGGACCCGACGGTATATATCCAAGGGTGGTTGAAAGAAACTGAAATCATAATATTGCAGACCTACTATTAGTAATATATGAACTATCATTAACATCATCTGTAATACCTTAAGATTGGAGGATGGCCAGTATAACGCCCAATTTTTAAAAAGGGTTTCCAAGGGTGATTCCAGGTAAAACTACAGACCCTTGAGCCTGCCACATAACTGGGAAAAATGGTAGAAACAATCATAAAGAACAAAACTGCTCAACATGTAGATAGTCATGGCTTAAGGGGAGCCAGCCAACAATGGCTTTAGACAAGGAAGATCCTTGTCTTAACTAATCTGTTATGGTTTTTTTTGAAGGCGTGAAACTAAACAGATACACTAATGGTTCAACTTGACTCACCGTTTGTCTATCCTTACTTTCAGAAAGCCTTTGACAAGGTCCCCTCATCAGAGTCTTTTGGCCAAACCAAAAGTCATGGGCTAGGCGGCAGTGTACTGTTGTGAATCAAGAACTGTTTTAAAGATAGAAGCCAAGAGAGTAAGGCTAAATGGCCAGTTTTCCCAATGGAGAAACGTGAATAGAGGAATACCCCAGGGATCTGTGTCTGGGTCCATTGCTTTTTTTGACATATTCCATTCATGACCTCGATAAGGGAATAACGCTGAGGTTAGCAAATTTGTTAGATGATACTAAACTAAAGTTTTTAAAAACCTACGATGAATTGTGGAAAATTTTGCAAAGAGGGCATCTTGATAAATTGGAAGACTGTGCATCAAAAATGGCACATGAAATTTAATGTGGACGCGTGCAAAGTTTAGCCCCTATAAACGAACAACCCAAACACATGGTTACATTATGCCATGTTCTGCATTAGGAACCACCACCCCGGAAAAAGATTAGGTGTCACGTGGATAACATGTTATAACCCTCCTCCCAGTGTGCAGCAGCAAGCTAAGAGAACAAGATAGAATGCTAGGTCTATCATAAGGAAAGGAATGGAGAAAAAAACAAATGATACTTATATGCCGCTGTTATCATTCCATGGTGCGACTTGTGATGATGCAGATGCTTTAAAACAGGGAGAAAAATGGGTTTAAAACTGCAGCTAGCTTTCCCTCTAATATGCACACATTACGGCAGGCAATGAAGGGTTTAAAGATAAAACACAAACCCCATAGAAACACTCTCTGCACAGAAACGGCAGTGAGAGGCCACACCCAGCTCCAGGACAAAACAGGGGAGCTGACGTAAGAAGGCAAGGGGGCGGCGTCACACCGTATATGACAGCCCACTGCTCTCCCCCTCCCCCCCTCCCTCCGTGCAGAAGCGACTTCATACCCCTCATTCAAATCCCAGCTCAAAAAACCCACCTTTTGCGTCTTGGCGTTTGATCCTCTCCCTAGCCTACCCTCCCACCTCCTTTTCCTCACATGTCTCTCATGAAACCTGCTGCTCCCCCTCCCTCCCCTCCTTGATACGTATGTATGAAACTGCTCCTCCCTGTCATTAAAACTTCCACTTTCGGTTCTCTGCTTCCTCCTTCTGTTTCTCCATCCTCATCTTTTTCTCACAACTAATGGCGTGCTTCTTCCTCTTCTTTTTCTAACAGCCAAAGCGCTTGTTTTTAACTAACTTGCCTGATTTTATCTATTGTAAACCGCGCAGATGCCTACTTTATTGCGCTTATAACAAGTTGTTAAATAACATAAACAAACGGATAAAACAAGTAACACAGAGAGTGAAGTTTGGGATTGAGACTAAGACGTGTGAGATTTCGAGTGGGAGAAAAAATTGAGTTCTGCACCCTCTGAGGAGAGTTCCGTGGAGGAGCAGGAGGAGTGCCCTGGGAGAACATGAAGTGTTCATGCAAGGATACTCAGGACCTTCTCTGACCAATAGAGTGCAGAGAGAAGCAAAGGGTGGAGCAGGCCATTACCAGGATAGCACATGGTGCTGGGAGAGTTGCCATCCCTACTTGCTGTGAGACACGGAGGTCTCTGAGACAGCAGGGGAGCAAGCTTCCTCTGAAAGAGAGAGGTCAACGCGAACCAGACAGCCAGGAGAAGCAGGTGGGAACATACTTTTATTCTCATGGGGAGAGGCTGGAACCCTTAACCAGAAGAGAGAGTATATCTTCCCTAGAGTCTTCCCTAGAAGCTGTGAACAGAGGTGAGAGTTTAACCAAGTATAAAACTCTGTATGATAAGCTGCCTAAGCGTTCCAAGTGCAGGAAGCCAGATACTAGCAGAAGCTTAGGAAGTACCTCAGCTGTTCCTTAATTCATCAGCTGATGGTAGGCTTCGACGAGAGAAGCTAACGCTAGCTCACGCTGTGCCAGTGAAACAGGAGCAGTGCAAGAACAGAGACTTGTCTTTTTACCCACCTTTGCAACCCAGACGTACTAGAAGAGGAGCAAGCCAGTTGAGTTCCTTTAACACCACTTTAAAGGAGGCTGCTGATTCTAGTTATAATTATATTCCCTGAGGGAAAGGAATAGAGAGTGGAAACAGCTTAGACACCATTTGGAACCATGGAAGC